>CM062106.1:4297516-4706662 GCA_031163375.1 Conogethes punctiferalis | reverse complement strand
ACAATGAGAAAAGTTTACTTTACTTTTTTTTTATAAATATCAGACAACATCACATACATTGCTCCGATCCCAAAGTAAGTAGCTTAAGCACTTGTGTTATGGGTATCAGAACAACGAAGGTACCACAAATAAATACTAAATACAAATATAAACACGATATATCGATGCATCCGAAGTGGTGTCCACTCAGCATAATCTATATCTAATAATATGTACCTACATATTATAGGTAGAGAGGTCAATTCTGTACCTACATGAAATATATCTTCAAAATAACTATCAGGGGGTGATTAGTGTTCGATACTCATGGGAAAAATGCAATCAGTCTGTCTGTCTGTATGTTCGTTAGGTGCAGCGCAGATGTAACACATTTAAACGTTAAAATCCGTCCAGTAGTTTTGTTTCTATAACGAAAATACAGACAGACAATAATTTTACTGATTGCATTTTTGGCATCAGTATCGATCACTAATCACCCCCTGATAGTTATGTTTAGGGGCAGCGCAGACGATAGACTATCCGTGACGCACTTTTTTGCAATTATTATGCAGTAAAACGCACACGACGCGCAAACATCTTTTTGAAATCGGCACAGTAATTTTTGTGTGTTTTCAGTGAGTTTATTCATTACAAGCATCATCATCATTCACCCGTATCAGTCCACTGCTGGACATAGGCCTCTCCCGATGTTCACCACTTTGATCGATCCTGGGCTTCTCGAATCCAGCACTTGCCAGCCGTCCTGCGCAAATCGTCACTCCACCTGGCCTGAGCGCGTTCCTACACTACGTTTGCCGAGACGCGATCTCCACTCCAGAACTCGTTTACCCCAACGGTTATCGGTTCTGCGGCTGATGGCTGATTACAAGCTTACACACCACAAAAATACAAATCTTTCGTGTTTTTAATATTAGTGTAGGTTATGGCAAAAATAATTTAAGAGAGGTAGGGCATAGCGAATTTTCGCTCGTATTGAGGTGCCCGATCCGGGGAAGGACCTCCACCCTATAGAATACCGCAGCCAAATGACCTCCGGGTCGTGTTTCTGCTGGTGAGTAGGGTCTCCGGAGCTCGTGGGGGGGTGGTTGGGCCGGCACGGCAGTGGCAACTGACCAGGTAACTAACCAGCTACTTGCCAGTTGTCACAGCGACTTGGGTTTCTCTTTAGCTTTCCATCAGGCGTAGGGAGCCATTATGTCGAGCTACAATAAAAAAAAATACTTATAATAGAAGTACATAAATACTTACAAAAATAACACGTTTGCGAAACGCATTTTGGTGAGAGCACCCTAAGTACGTCACACCCACAACACAATATTACATACTAACGAAATAATATGCCATTGATGATAACTTATCTATAGGTAGACTAACAGCAGCCCCCTTCTTCCCTCGTTTTATTTATCATCATCATTTATTTATTTGACAGGCTCGGTGGCTCATTTGGTAGTGACCTCTGCCCTCTGAGCCAAGGGTCGTGGGTTCGATTCCCGCACAGTACAATCATTTGTGGTCATGAACATGTCTGTTAGTATAAATCTAAATCTGAAAATACCCCCCTCCCACTACCCCGAGATGGGGGGGGGGGGGTCCTATGGGGCGGTCTATAGTTCATTCGCGTTAAGAAAATAGTCTATTATAATTTCTAGCGTTTTATTTGGCTAGTGGCCTGTCAGTGACCTGTCAGTCACTATTTTCTTAACGCGAATGAACTATAAGTCCAGAAACCACACGGACAAACATTTACAATTGATATTAGAGAACGCTATCAATAATTGTAATTGTTTCTTATCGCTCTCAATAAAGATTGTCTTGGATTAACGAAGATATAGTTCAACTTTGTTGATTGCAGTGCGTAGCTCTAGTAAAGGTGTTTCGAGACTAGCGGGGTTACACGAAGCTAAGCTTAAAAAAAAGTGAACGGCTCAGAAAATCACGGCAATTTATTTTTTTCAAAATAATTTATTCAGCGCACACTAAAGAATAGGTTGTTTAGGAACGTTGCTATTTACTATCATTTCGCTCCAAGCCAACCTCACCTGCCCGTGGGGCATCCTGCCGAATAACGAACGAGGCGCTTGCAACCGACCGGTGGCGGTATTAGTAATAAGCATCACAATTGAAGGCGTAGCTAAATATCACAGACCAATGACGGACAGCAGCGTCACCGAGCTAGAAGCTACGTCCTGCGATCGCAACCCGTCTGCCCAGCGTGGCGATTATGGGTATATCCTCCAGATGTTTGCCCTAAGTGGCGAGCACTGGGGAGGCCTGTGTCCAGCAGTGGACTGCAATAGGCTGAAGGTACAAGGACGACTTTGGGACCTTCAAAGAGCGATCCTACAATCTCAAGGGCCGGCAACGCACCTGTGACTCGACTGGTGTTCAGTTGTGCCGCCCGTCCGGGGGAAGGACCTCCACCCTATAGAATACCGCAGCTTTATGACCTCCGGGTCGTGTTTCTGCCGGTGAGTAGGGTTTCCGGAGCTCGTGGGGGGTTAGGTTAAGCCGGCATGGCGGTGGCAACTGACAGGTTACTGACCAGTTACTTGCCCGTTGTCACAGCGACTTGGACTTCTCTTTCGCTTTCCATCAGGCGTAGGGATGCTATATGTCGAGCTAGTATAACTAAAATTCATATGACCTTTAGGTCATAAAAAAGAAGAATTTAGACCTTTCCGCTCCGCCATAGTGAAACCGCAGCTTTATGATTGGGTGTTTATCGCTTATCAATTTTAAGTGCTGAATGCTAATAAATTGGAGTAGATAGGTACGAGTATAATCGACTGATAAGGTTATGCTAAGTGACCGAAAACTGGATGTGTCAATGATACTGATTACTCTCTTGACCGTATTTCGGCCATAGCGGGCAATCTCCAAAATACAACAACATTTTTTTAACAAAAAAACGACTTCAAAATGATGACAATGGTTGATCCCATAGAAACACCTATTCAAACAAAAAAAGAATAGGGAACATGTATGAAAAATAATTTCATGTATTTACTAATTTATCGTTCTTTATGTATCTGGAAGATAAATGATCTCAATAAATCCATTAAAAAAAGTCATGCATATTCCCTATTATGCAAAACGGTTCAGAATTCGCAAAGATATTGGGTAGGTAATATAGGTACAACAATAATAAAAAAATTCAGTCGGATCGAGAACCTCCTCCTTTTTTTAAGTCGGTTAATAAGCTAGCCTTCAACATTTTGTTGTATTCATCCCATACATTCACGCGTTTGTAAAAGTACTTACATAATGTACCTACATAAAATGATCATTAAATATTTTACAGAAAATTACAAATATTAAATTTAAAAACAGTGGGTAGTTACAAAGATATTTATTTCAACTTAAGATGGATTCGAATAAGCCAATGAACTAAGTAAGTAAAAACAATTTGCGGGTAGATAAACCAAAGACCATAATCTACTATACAAGGCAACAAGTTTAAATAGACAGGTGGCGGAAATGGGAACTAACATCTGCCCTCATACAAAATGTCAAATGTGACGTCTATTTTTGACATTTTCGTTTCACAGTGGCGCCCTCATGACGTTTTACCTACGCGCCAAAGCATTCTTGTCTGTATGGTAGCTATATAATGTGCTGAGCTGGTTTATGCGTGAGTAGGCGAGAGAAGTAGTCGGTCGGTAGTCAGCGAGATACGATTAACGTATACTTACTATTTTAATTGTTAATTTACGTGGATGTGTCGCGTATAACAACCATAATGCATTTCGCAATCCTGATAGCTTTGTAAGTACCATCATTATAAGACTATTTTCATCGGTAATGCACTTTTCAAAAAATGTTTTGAGATAGCGAATTTAAATCAATTTCAAATCTAACGAGCGATTTTGAGCCGTTAAATCCTGAGGGTTTTTGCATCTTTGTGTGTGTTTCGGTTGATCTAACGGGTTGTTCTATCGGGATGTAATGGGAGCGACCTATCAACTTTTCGCTCCAAGCCACCCTCAATTGCACGTGGTGCATCCTGCCGAATATCAGACGAGGCTCTGGCAACCGACTGGTGGCGGTATAACCGTCACGATTGAAGACAATGACGATGATATTCGTTGTACAAAGGTGGTTTTCTGAAGAATTATTCGAAATTATGACAACTGTTTCATTTTATCATCGGATCTATATTCATGCTTTTATTGCAGCCGTTAGGTTAAGATAGAAATGTAGATCAAAACGTTATACTTTTCTCAAAACAGTTTTGATGTTATACTTAATTATGGGCTTAATTCGTAATTTGTATTGAAAAGAGAATGTACCCTCGGTGTGTAATTTTTGCCCGACCCTAAATTAAAGATACGCCGATTCTTGACCGAAACTATTTAAAAATTAAACCGACTTCAAAAAAAAACACAAACGACCAAAACTAAAAGCGATAAATAACGTAAGTAATTTTATCCTTAATACATAATTATTTGAATATTACAATTATCACTTATTTTTGAAGTCGGTGCCAGTCTCTAGGTACCTAACGTAGACTGTTGTTGTATGACGCGCGCGGCCGGCGAATCTCCACAACAATATAGATACATTTATTTGTTTGGCTGGCACCGACTTCAAAAATAAGTGATAATTGTAATATTCAAAATAATTATGTATTAAGGATAAAATTACTTACGTTATTTATCGCTTTTTAGTTTTGGTCGTTTGTGTTTTTTTTTTGAAGTCGGTTAATTTTTTTTAAAAATAATTTTATTTCTCTATTTTTAGTTGCGTTAATGTGCTGTGACCTTGAATAAGGGCTAATTAATGTCCTTAAGAGTTTTACTTAGGAATGATAAATTTTGCTTTAAGTCAAGTGAAGACTTTGTGATCTAGAATCAAGCAAATCAGTTGCCACCCTCCCTATTAGCCCTGCATAAGTGCATACTACTACATAGTTCCTATCGACCAATGTCAGTACTGTTCCCTAACTCCTAACCGTTAAGGAGTTCTGTGGCTTCATCATCAGCACCAGATGTTGACGCCCGGAAGCATATACCTGAGTAAAATATGATAACGTAACAAAAACACCATATGAGCATACAATTTTCGGTTGTTGCCCTCAATTTCTCCAGGATCCCATCATCAGATCCTGACTTGGTGATAATGGGACCACCTCGGAAGTGGCCTCTGTCGACCAAAAAAAAAAATTTTGAAATCCATCCATAATTGACGGAATAATCGGTGAACAAACATAAAAAAAAAAAAAAAAAAAAAAAATTATACATACAGACGAATTGAGAACCTCCTCCTTTTTTCGAAGTCGGTTAAAAAATCAATTTTAAGACATCTAATTTATGTTTTCCTTTTTCAGGCTATCTTTAAATCTGGCATTTTGCCACATAGACAACGAGCGTTGGGAGCCTTACTTGCCCATTTATGGTAAATATGCATCAGAGGTATTCTTCTCAACTGCTCACCTTGGCTAATTAGCATTCCATCACTCACTACCTACGTTACGTTATACAAATCGTACGTAACACAGTCCCAATCCATTCAAGTCATCATCATCATCAGCCTATCGCAGTCCACTGCTGGACACAGGCCTCTCCATTTGTTCGCCACCTTGGTCAAACATCTGCTTTACCTATAAACCGCTACGCTAGGCAGGCGGGTTGGCGATCGCAGGGCGTAGCTCCTCGCTCCGGTGACGCTGCTGCCCGTCATCGGCCTGTGGTATTTAGCTACGCCTTCAATCGTGATGGTTATACCGCCACCAGTCGGTTGCCAGCGCCTCGTCTGTTATGGCTGGCTCGGTGGCTCATTTGGTAGTGACCTCTGCCTTCTGAGCCAAGGGTCGTGGATTCGATTCCCGCACGGCACAAATATTTGTGTTCATGAACATGTCTGTTTGTATTGGTCCGGGTGTTTACTATGTATAATAATGTATTTATTTACAAAAAAATGTATCCAAGTAAGTTTATCAGTTGTCTAGTACCCATAGTACAAGTATCGGCTTAGCTTAGGGCTAGATGACAATGTGTGGCCCAGCGTGGCATGTCTTGGGTTATTTATTATTATTTATGTTTTCAGGGACATTAGAGAAAGGCTCCGCTCGACCAATTTTACTTAAACTGACCACCCTAAGGAGCCTCATGGCATCTAAAAAGGTGGATGCTTATGTCATCCACAGCGCCGATCCGGAAGGGGTAAGTACATACATCACAGGGGCATAGCTACTGCCGTATCTGTCGTATCAATTATACGGGGCCCGACAAGTTACTGGTCAGTTGCCACCGCCATGCCAGCCCAACCCTTACCCCCCACGAGCTCCGGAAACCCTACTCACCGGCAGAAACACGACCCAGAGGTCATTTGACTGCGGTATTCTATAGGGTGGAGGTCCCCGGACGGGCGGCTCAATTCGAGCGAAGATTCGCTATGCCCTACCTCTCTTGACATTCCTACGGACGGACAGACTTGACGAATCTATAAGGGTTTCGTTTTTTGCCATTCAGCTCATCATCATCATCAGCCTTTTGCAGTCCACTGCTGGACACAGGCCTCTCCAGTTGTTCACCACTTAGGGCAAACATCTGGAGGATATACCCATAATCGCCACGCTGGGCAGGCGGGCTGGCGATCGTAGAGCGTAGCTCTTCCTCCGGTGACGCTGCTGCCCGTCATCGGCCTATGATATTTAGCTACGCCTTCTATCGTGATGGTTTTGCCGCCACCAGTCGGTTTGCCAGAGCCTCGTTTGTTGTTCGGATGCACCACGGGCAGGTGAGGATGTCTTGGGGCGTAAAGGTGATAGGTCGCTCCCTTACATCATCGGATTTACGGATTTTTGGTTATTCTTCAGGGACAATGCGGCATTTTGTCGGATATCCGTACCAAGTGGCTGTTGGGGGTCCGGGGGCGGGTCGACAGCGTCGTGATCACCGCTAAGGAGGCGAAGGTGTGGCCTGTGCCCCAATACTTTGACCAGGTCTTCATGGAGATCGACCACAGATACTTCGGCATGATGAAAGGTTAGTATGCTTTTAAATACGAGGGTGGATCAAAATTACCCGTGTTTGATGGCAAATAGCGATGCTTATGAAAGCATGGTAGCATTACCATCGTGTAGTTATTCCCTTTATTCCTAAGTTATTTTTTACTGACTGGCTCGGTGGCTCAATTGGTAGTGACCTCTGCCTTCTGAGCCAAGGGTCGTGGGTGCGATCACCACACACTACAAACAATTATGTGCATGAACATGTCTGTTTGTATTGGTCTGGGTGTTTTCTATGCATAATATGTATTTATTTCCAGAAAAAAATGTATGTAAGTATGTTTATCAGTTGTCTAGTACCCATAAGATAAGATAAGATATTCTTTATTGCACCAAAAAAACAAACATTTATAGACAAGGTATAACAACTAGTAGTACAATTTAGGCGGTCTTATCGCTACTAAGCGATCTCTTCCAGACAACCTTCAGGTAGAGGATAGATTAAACAGAAGGGGTGAGGTGAACAATCGACTGATGAAACAGATTTAGTCAAAATATAAATACATACATAATAATAAATAAACCCATATTACAAGTTAATACCCATAGTACAAGCTTCGGCTGAGTTTGGGGCTAGCGTGGCATTTCTTGGGTTATTTTAGTTTATTATATGTATTGACTAGCAATCCGCCCCGACTTCGCACGGGTTCAATACTATTTTTTCCGGCAAACTCGTTCCTATTAGAATTTCGGGAATTCCTTTCTTAGTGCACCTCAACGGAACCTAAGCTACGTCCCTTCCAAATTCCAAGTGCCTACGTTTAGCCGTTCAGGTTGTGCGTTGATATGACAGTCAGTCAGTTTCTCCTTTTATATAATTTAGATTTAATATCTACTACATACACTATTGCTTTGCAGCTAAAGACACGATAGAGGACTATATTAGTAAGAAGATGACGTCAAAGTCTGTTGTAGCCATAGACCCCAAAGCAATAACCAACATCGGATTTGTTCAATTGCAGGTACGACCACATACTAAAAATATTACACCATTCATCATCATCAGCCTATCGCAGTCCACTGCTGGACATAGGCTTCTCCATTTGTTCGCTATTATGGGCAAACATCTGGAGATTTTACCCTCTCACGCTGGGCAGGCAGTTTTCCCAACACTTCCCTTCACTGCTCTGCTCCTGTTGATTGTAGCGTGATGAGAAGTATACTATAACCTGCCCAGGAGTATGAAGAATAGTTTTACCAAGTTTAGTTAAAATCCGTTGAGTAGTTTTTGTTTCTATAACGAATATGCAGACAGATAGACGGATAGAAAGACAAATTTTTTTCTGATTCCATTTTTGGCGTCAGTATCGATCGCTAATCACCCCCTGATACTTAGTTATTTTGAAAATACATTTCATGTAGGTACAGAATACGCCTGTTGCCATAAAAATGTAATTACATAGTCCGTCTTTTAGATTGTTCAAAAATAAAATATACACGTATTTTTTCATTTGTTAATTGGACCAAAAATGACAAAGATATAGCCCGTTAAAATTACGCGTGACGTCAAAAAGTGATAGTTTTTTCGCCACTGAGTCACGTCAAAGACCCCCGCTCCTACATTTGGATGCCTTATCTTAGTTATTTTTAGTTTAAATGAAAAAAGGAAAAATACGTGTCCAATATATTTTTATAGTCTAAAATACGGACTATACAAAATGTAATTATTTTGGCCCTGGAAACATCTACAGAGTTACTATAAGTACAGATAGAAGATTATATTTGTGGTACCTTCATTGTTCCGATACCCATACCACGAGTGCTCAAGCTGACTTTGGGATCGGAGCAATGTGTGTGATGTCTGTTTTTTTTTCGCAGGACGCTTTGAATGATGCTAATATCACACTGACAGAAATCGATGAGAACTATGTGGACAAAGTTAGGACTATGTTGGGTGAACCAGAGCCACCCCGAAACAACGCCTTAACGACTATGAGCGTACAAAAGACAGGTTAGTGTCCCTTGCTATTAAGTCATGGAATACCCTTCCTATTTTATACTTATCATAAAGTGCAGCGCAGATGGCAGACTATCCGTGGGACACTTTTTAGTCTGTGAAAATAGAACCTATGCAATTATATGCAGTAACGCACGACGCACAATTAACGGCCGTATTCACAAACGTTACTATGCGTCGCAGGAACGCACAGGTACCCAAAAGCGTATAGGATTTTGGGCACTGTGCGTCCGCGCGTCGCATAGTAACGTTTGTGAATACGGCCGTTAGTCCGCAATCTGCAGTTGCTAGGGTTGGACGTAACGCACGCGATCTATAGAAAAAAAGCGTCTACGCCGCTACAGCCCTGCCAACAGAACGATCGAAGATGTGCGTCGTCTGAGTTGACTTACTTGACTTATTGTATAAAGACCGACTGACTAGGTGGCTCAATTGGTAGTGACCCCTGCCTTCTGAACCAAGGGTCGTGGGTTCGATTCCCACCCGGGACAAACATTCGTGTGATGAACACTTGTGTTTGTTCCGTGTCTGGGTGTTTATATTTGTATTTAAGTATTTATTTGTGGTACCTTCGTTGTTCTGACACCCATAACACAAGTGCTTAAGCTACTTACTTTGGGATCGGAGCAATGTAGTGATGTTGTCTGATATTTAAAAAAAATTGACCTATGTCCCCTGGATAGGGGCGTCCACAGTACGTCGCCATCAAGCACGGTCTTAAATCTCGCGTCGGCTCCAGGTCTTCATCAACCACTGTCTTCGCCGTATTCTCGGTATCTGCTGGCCCGAAAAAGTTTCCAATCTAGATCTGTGGGAATGTTGTGGAGAGGCTCCTGTCAACTAGCAGATCAAGCGCCGCAAGTGGAATTGGATCGGCCACATGCTCCGTATGGATCCAGACCACATACCGTCTGCGTTGAGTCTGTGAAAAATCCGCGACAGACTTATTGCGCGCTATGCGTACTTTTTGTGGGCCGCAAACTCGTTCGAACAAAATGTGTGCCGTCTGCACTTTTTTTTTAATAGTGGCTCGACACAATGGCTTCCCTACGCCTGATGGAAAGCGAAAGAAAAGCCCAAGTCGCTGTGACAACGGGCAAGTAACTGGTCAGTTACTTGTCAGTTGCCACCGCCATGCCGGCCCAACCCTAACCCCCCACGAGCTCCGGAAACCCTACTCACCGGCAGAAACACGACCCAGAGGTCATTTGACTGCGGTATTCTATAGGGTGGAGGTCCTTCCCCGGACGGGCGGCTCAATTCGAGCGAAGATTCGCTATGCCCTAGCCCTCTTACTGCACCTAAAGATGGCAAACAAGCTTACGGCCCGTCTGTTGTTAAACGGTTATCACAGCCTATGGATGCCCGCAAAAGAGGTATAAAGTATCACACGTGCGTTGCCCACTCTAATCCCCGGCTGCCGATGCAGCACACACCTCAAGAACTCCGGAAACCCTACTCACCGGCAAAAACACGACCTGTTTGTTATTCAGCACGAGCAGATGAGGGCAAGTCGGGCCAATGATGGTTGGCGATCCTCCACTGTACGCTTTATGAGGAACTTCTTGCCTCGCGCATCGGTTTTGTGGAACCAACTCTCTGCGTCAGTCTCTCCGAACAGCTACGACTTGGGAGCCTTCAAGAAACGAGCGTACCTATCTAAAAGGCCGGCAGGGTCGCACAGAGAGCTATGGAGCGGGCTATGCTCGTCGTTTCTCTACGAGATCGAATCAGAAATGAGGAGATCCGTAGACGAACCAAGGTCACGGACATAGCCCAGAGGATTAGCAGGCTGAAGTGGCAGTGGGCAGGGCACATAGTGAGGAGAACGGATGGCCGTTGGGGCCGGAAAGTTTTGGACTGGAGACCCTTCGACCGAAAACGCTGTGTGGGACGCCCTCCAGCGAGGTGGACTGACGACATCATAAAAGTCGCAGGATGGAGCTGGATGCGGGCAGCTTGCAACCGGTCGTTGTGGAAGTCTTTGGGGGAGGCCTATGTCCTGCAGTGGACCCCCTACGGCTGATAATGATGATGATGATGAAATAAAGTGCAAGGAGAAGAACGCCCTGATATCACCCAACTAACATTTAAAGCAATACCTACAGTAAATCGATTAAGTGACGCTGCTGCCCGTCATCGGTCTGTGGTATTTACCTAAGTCTTCAATCGTGATGGTTATACCGCCACCAGTCGGTTGTCAGAGCCTCGTTTGTTTATAGACATTGACTGGCTCAATGGCTTATTTGGTGTAACCTCTGCCTTCTGAGCCAAGGGTCGTGGTTCGATCCCCACACAGTGGTAAACATTTGTGTTCATGTATTGGTTTGTAAAACACCCAGTTTCCAAAAAGAATAAAGTATCTAAGTAAGTTTATCAGTTGTCTAGTACCCATAGTACAAGCTTCGGCTTAGTTTGTGGCTAGATGGCGATGTGTGGCCCAGCGTGGCATGTCTTGGGTTATTTATGTCTTGGATTATTATTATTACTTTCTAAGTTTGCCTTTATTGCCATCAGGGTATATAAGCGGAGACAAATTAAATTTGTGGAATGTCCAAGTCAAATACACTAAAGCTGCTGCCTTAGTGCTTTCAGCGCTGGAAGACATCGCTTGTAAGTATCATCATCATCAAAGTCATTATCATGATCAACGCTATCATCAATATCATCAACGATATCGACCTAATCAACGAGATCATCATCATCATCAAAGTCATTATCATCATCAACGTTTCATCAACATCAACGAGATCATCATCATCGAAGTGACTATAATCATCATCAACATCATAGACGGTATCATCATCATCATCGTGCTCATCATCATCACCATCAAAATAATTATCATCTTCATCAACATCATAAACGGTATCATCATCATCAAAGTGAACATCATCATCATCGAAGTTAATTTCATCATCGTCAACATTCTAAACGGTACCATCATCATTATCGCTATCATCTCCCAACCCTTATCTTTTGTGTGAGACTCACACCTGCCAGAATGGAAGGCATACCCACTTAACCCTCCTGTGTGGCCAGTGGGCAGCAACATGCAGGTATTTGGGTCATCATCATCATCATCATCAGCCTATTGCGGTCCACTGCTGGACACAGGCCTCTCTAGTTGTTCACCACTTAGGGCAAACATCTGGAGGATATACCCATAATCGCCACGCTGGGCAGGCGGGTTGGCGATCGCAGCGCGTAGCTTCTCGCTCCGGTGACGCTGCTGCCCAGGCCCGCCGCTAGCGGTTTGAACGCCGGTGTGCAATTCCTATCGTGCCGCCCCTATCTAACTACAAAACCTAGGTGTTTATAAAAATGTGAAAAAAAAAATGCTGTACAGTGAATAACTATGTTATATTAAGTTATTTTATACAAGGTAGATACACTAATACGACATTAAATGAAAAAATGAAGGCAAGAAAGGTGCAGTTTATACATATTATGTAGGTAGGTATAGGTATTAAGTACGTCAACATTCTCTTGACATTCAGAGTCCCTATTTTCTGGTTTGCTAAAAAATTTCTCAAGAGACCCCGCTAGTTTTTTTTTCTCTGTATCTTTTTCTCGTTTTTGCCGTCTAAATTGAGCTCCTGAATTTTTTTTCCTTTTTTGCGGTTCCTGGAATTTTTTTGAAAAAGTTTAGTATACGGTTGTACAAAAGTAACTTAAATCCCAAAAGGAGGTCGATCATTCCACCCATTATTGCGAACAACCTTTACTAGGGGTCAACACTGAAATCGCGAAAAAAAAATCACAATAATAATCACAATACTACTGCGAAAAAAAATGTTCGTACCTACTGCACACAAATGTAATGGAATAACTAATTTTTTTTTCGCGACTTCAGAGTTGACCCCGTAGTAAAAGTTGTTCGTATTGATTAGGTGGAATGTCCCCCTTTCGTAACTTAAGTTACTTTTGTTACACTCTGTATTAATGAACTGATAACCACCCTAAACCAGCGTAGCTATTTCACGGTAGGATACGCCGATGACCTGGCTATACTCATACAGAGCAAAACCGCAGGCACTGCATGCGAACTAATGCGAAGTGCTCTCATCATAGTAGAAAGATGGTGCCGAAACTACAAACTGAACGTGAACCCGGCAAAGACAGAACTGGTTATGTTCACAAACAAAAGACAACTAGGAAACTATAACCTACCCAAACTCTTCAACACCACCCTAAAGCTGAGCGAGGAGGTGAAATACCTGGGCCAAGTCCTGGATAAGAAGCTGACCTGGGCCAGACACCTCGAACACAAGTTGGAGAAAGCCAGCATAACCTTCTGGCAATGCAGAAGAATGCTGGGAAAAAACTGGGGACTAACCCCAAAATTAACACTATGGTTATACACATCAGTAATAAGACCGATGATAACGTACGGATCTCTCGTGTGGTGGAAAAGGACAAACCTGGTCACCATACAACATAAGCTGCAGAGCTGGCAGAGAATGATTTGCATGGCGGTGACGGGCTGCATGAGAACCACCCCCACAGCAGCCCTAGAAGCAATCATAGATCTCATGCCATTACACCTATTCATCCAACAAGAAGCGGCTCAGACGGCCTACCGCCTCAAAGAACTAGGTCTTCTAAGTCCCTTCACCACGGAGCACACCAACATCATAAACACAATTGGAGCCGAGATCCCCATGGCGGAGGCGCCAAACGATAACATGATGACTAAACATATCTTCAACAAAAGATACAAAATAGAACTACAGGACGATGGTAAAGAGGGTCTGAACATGAAAGACCTCCGAATCTTCACCGACGGTTCCAAGACCAACTCGGGCACGGGATGTGGAGTGTTTTCCTACGACCTCAACATAAACATCTCAAAGCCACTGGGCCAACACAACACCGTCTTTCAGGCCGAATGCCTTGGCATTTCAACGGCCGCAGATGCGGTGATACAAAGGATGGCGAAGGACCAACACATCCGCATCCTATCCGACAGCAAGTCCGTACTGCAAGCCTTACAGAGCCACACTTGTAACTCCAAACTTGTGCTAGAATGCCATAATACACTCATGGAACTAGGCAAACATAATAACATCACCCTGCAATGGATTAAGGGACATAGCAACTCGTGCGGAAACGACAAAGCAGACGAACTTGCTAGAAGAGGCTCTGACACCAAAATACAAGGTCCAGAACCCATTGTGCCGCTCCCCAAAAACTGGATAAAACAACATATACGAGCTAGAACCAGGACCATCCAAGACCGAATATGGACTGAGGAAAAGGACTGTCGCCAAACTAAAATGGCCCTCCCGGCCATAAACAGGAAACTAACACAAAGGCTCCTCAAGCTGAGCAGAAGCAAACTAAGGCAGATCGTGGCGGTCATGACAGGCCACGGCCCCTTCAACAAGCATCTCCAAAATCTAGGCATCACGGACAGTCCACTGTGCAGAGCATGCCTAGAAACCGAGGAAACAGCCGCCCACATTCTGATGGAATGCCCTGGTGTGGCATCGTACCGGTCACAACACCTCGGTCAGCCTGAAGCACTCCGAGACGTCTTCAGCAGGCTGAAGAGTCTGCTGGGCTTCCTGGATGAGCTGGGCTGGCAATAGGCAACATCTTCAAGGATAGCATGGGCAGCCCACCACACGCAAAATAGGCGCTTTGTCGTCGAGTTGCGGAAAACGGCCCATTCAAACTAACTAACTAACTACACTCTGTATTAATTTTAATACTTTTTTTTTTAATAAATCTTTACTTTTAAGTTTTTTCAGTAAAATAACCTTTAAATTTAACATGAATACCTGCTGTTTATATGAATGCGCCCATATGCTGATTAATTAAACAAAGACACTTACCAAAATTATGATTTTTTGCGCCGACGGATAATATAAATAATTTTCTAAATTATTTTTATAGTCACACTTCGCACAAAAATATACAGAATAATTATTATTAATTTTAAGTACCCTGGACCGTTTCCGGATCTCACATTAGGGCTATAACAAAACAATTGAAGTTTGTTGTTCACTCACATCACTTTCGCATTTGTGTTAAATAAATAAAAACAAAGAAATGAGAATAAAGTTTTAAGGGGATTTCCCCTGATATCTGTGGGATTTCCCTATTTCGCATAGAGCACGATACGGATTAACTTTGTTTTCATAAATTTCAATAGATGGCGCTATGTAATGCTACGATATAAAAGAAATTATATTTGGGCGCCGTTCATCATATTATTTTTATAAGGATAATCTTTTTAGTATTGTGAGGTGACAATGTCTGAATTTTAGTCGATGATTGTCTGATTTGCCGCCCCCCTGAATGCGCCGCCCGCGTGCATTGCACGCCTTGCACGCCCGCTTACGGCGGGCCTGCTGCTGCCCGTCATCGGCCTGTGGCATTTAGCTACGCTTTCAATTGTGATGGTTATACCGCCACCAGTCGGTTGCCAGTGCCTCGTTTGTTGTTCGGCAGGATGCACCACGGGCAGGTGAGGTTGGCCTGGAGCGAAAAGATGATAGGTCACTCCCTTACATCCCGGTATTTGGGTAATACAGCAAAATGCGGCCGCATCCCTGCCTGCCCTGGCCAGCAGCAGATGACGTGCGGATCCCCAAATGACAGTTGTCATGGGATTAGCGTCCCTCACCACGCTTTGCAGGCGGGTTGGTGACCGCAGAAGGTTTTATTTGTGCCCAGGTAAACGCTGCTGCCTGTCTTGATATTCCCTCAGTCTTCTACCACACCCTCGGGATGAGATGGGATGGTCCTATCTATACTTTTAATAAATCTTTAGAGAGGTCAATTCTGTACATTAAATATATTTTCAAAATAGCTATCAGGGGATGATTATTGATCGATACTGATGCCAAAAATGCAATCAGTAAAATTTTTGTCTGTCTGTTTGTCTGTCTGTCTGTATGTTCGTTATAGAAACAAAAACTACTGGACGGATTTCAATAAAATTTGGTACAATTATTCTTTATACTCCTGGGCAGGTTATGGTATACTTTTCATCACGCTACAATCAATAGGAGCAGAGCAGTGACGGGAAAATAGGAGAAACTATCTGTGTGTTTAAATGTGCATCACGCGAAAACTACTGCATGGATTTGAATGCGGTTTTCACCAATGTATTGTGCTAGAATGAAGGCACCATTTTATGGAAGTCCATTATTTTTGAAACCCGATATCCACGCGTGCGACGCCGCCGGCACAGCTAGTTCTAAAATATGTCTATGAGTTTTTTTTTTCTTTCAGACACATTGAACCTTCGAGGGTCCGATATTCCATATACTCCAGTCTTCTTTTCATACTTAGTCATCAGACCAGGCCCGGTAAGACGCTTATCTTAATCTTAACTAATATTATAAAGCTGAAGAGTTTGTTTGTTTGTTTGAACGCGCTAATCTCAGGAACTAACTGGTCCGAATTGAAAAATTCTTTTTGTGTTGAATAGACCATTTATCGAGGAAGGCTTTAGGCTATATAACATCACGCTGCAACTATTAGGAGCGAAGAAATAATGGAAAATGTAAAAAAAAAAACGGGGAAAAAATAACTATTCCACGCGGACGAAGTCGCGAGCACAGCTAGTTATATTATACACGGAAACACTACATAGATTGCTCCGACTTAGCTTATAAACTTGATAAGCTCATCATCATCAGCCTATTGCAGTCCACCGCTGGACATAGGCCTCTCCAGTTTGGTGTATAGCTACGTCTTCAATCGTGATGGTTATACCGCCACCAGTCGGTTGCCAGCGCCTCGTTTTTTATTAGGCAGGATGCACCACGGGCAGGTGAGGATGGCTTAGAGCGAAAAGATGATGGGTCGCTCCCTTACATCCCATGTATGTGATGTTGTCTGATATTTATATTTCTTTTTTATAGTAGCTCGACATAATGGCTTCCCTACGCCTGATGAAAAGCGAAAGAGAAGTCCATGTCGCTGTGACAACTAGTAGCTGGTCAGTTACCTGTCAGTTGCCACCGCGTAGCCGGCCCAACCCCCCACGAGCTCCGGAAACTCTACTCACCAGCAGAAACACGACCCGGGAGTCATTTGGCTGCGGTATTCTATAGGGTAGAGGTCCTTCCCCGGACAGGCTGCTCAATTCGAGCGACAATTCGCTATGTCTTACTTCTCTTTTTTTGTTTCTGGAAGTCTGGGCCTTCATCATCATCATCAGCCTATTGCAGTCCACTGCTGGACATAGGCCTCTCCAGTTGTTCGCCACCTAGGGCAAACTTCTGGAGGATATACCCATAATCGCCACCCTGGGCAGGCGGGTTGGCGATCGCAGGGCGTAGCTTCTTGCTCCGGTGACGCTGCTGCCCGTCATCGGCCTGTGGTATTTAGCTACGCCTTCTATCGTGATGGTTTTACCGCCACCAGTCGATTTGCCAGAGCCTCGTTTGTTGTTAGGCAGGATGCACCACGGGCAGGTGAGGATGGCCTAGAGCGAAAAGGTGATAGGTCACTCCCTTACATTACGTCTTTAAAACAGTTTTCAATATGTATTCTTGTTCACAGTCGATCCCTAAAGAAGTGATTTTGTTCTGGGGCAACGGAACCCTAAGTCATGCTGTAGAAGATCACTTTATTTATCAGCAGGCTAAAGTGAAGGCCAGGCCGTATGACGATTTCTTGAACTACATGAAAAACTTGACGGTAAGGAACAATTTGACAGGCTCGGTGGCTCATTTGGTAGTGACCTCTGCCCTCTGAGCCAAGGGTCGTGGGTTCGATTCCCGCACAGTACAAACATTTGTGTTCATGAACATGTCTGGTTGTATTGGTCTGGGTGTTTTCTATGTATAATATGTATTTATTTACAAAAAAAAATGTATCTGAGTAAGTTTATCAGTTGTGTACCCATAGTACAAGCTTCGGCTTAGTTTGGGGCTAGGTGGCGCTGTGTGGCCCAGCGTGGCATGTCTTGGGTTATTTATTTACGGACCCACCGTTGTGGATACGATGGGCACTGGGCATACCCACAACCTTAAAGGGTTGCGCAGACGACAGACTTTTTGTGCGATAGAGTCTGCGTCTGAGACATTTAAAAAGAGCATCTGGGTCCCCACAGCTCTGCCGACAGAATGATCGAAGATGTGCGTTGAGTCTGTGAAATATCCGCGACAGATTTTTGCGAGTCGTGTGCGTTACTGCATAATTGCATCACAGACTAAAAAGTGCGTCACGGATAGTCTGTCGCCTGCGCTGTCCTTAGACCTTAAACTTGTGACGTCACATTTTTCACAGACTGATGATACTGACTTCATCATCATCAGCCTATTGCAGTCCATTGCTGGACATAAGCTTTCCAGTTGTTCACCATTTAGGGCAAACATCTGGAGGATATACCCATAATCGCCACGCTGGGCAGGCGGGTTGGCGATCGCAGGGCGTAGCTTCTCGCTGCGGCGATGCTGCTGCCCGTCACCGGTCTGTAGTATTTAACTCCTTCAATCGTAATGGTTATACCGCCACCAGTCGGTTGCCAGCGCCTCGTTTGTTATTCGGCAGGATGCACCACGTGCAGGTGAGGTTGGCTTGGAGCCAAAAGACATACTTGCTTGCAAGATACTTACTTGCTCTGACTTTAGTACTTTGTGCTTTAAAACTAAGCAAACCTTTTTTTTTTGAGGGAGAGATCGCCGTCATCAGTCTGTGGTATTTAGCTACGCCTTCAATCGTGATGGTTATACCGCCGCCAGTCGGTTGCCATAGCCTCGTTTGTTATTCATCAGTATCAGGTTGGTGATCGCAGTAGGGGAGAGTTGGCAATTACCGCGCTGTTGATAATTCCGTGCCCTAACATATTTAAAAAACTACACGTATTAAAGACCTAAACGACGATTATCCTGGTTGTACTAATGACGCCTACCCCCCCGATACCTCTCCCAGTTTCATCCGAGCAACCAAACACGGTACACATGCTTCTTAAGAAAATTGCAATTTGATCTATATTTTTCGTGGTATCTTCATCTATCTATTTGTACCCAGGTAAACGCTGCTGGCCGTTTCCTGATATTCCCTTAGTCGTCTCCTACGACACCCAAAAGATAAGATGGGCTGACTCTATTCTAAATCCGGGAACCACACGGAGAATACTCAGTGATAGTATTATTTGTTCTTTACTTTCAGGCTTCACTCCCGGAAAACAGTACCGTTTGCCTCACCGAAGATGCGAGCCGATCTTTGCATGCCGCGGTAGAATCTGTAAGTATTATGGGATACGAAGATGTGGAGATTCCTCTGTGCGGTGTGGTGAAATGATCATCATCATCATCATCATCATCATCAGCCTATTACAGTTCACTGCTGGACATAGGCCTCTCCAGTTGTTCGCCACTTAGAGCAAACATCTGGAGGATATACCCATAATCGCCACGCTGGGCAGGCGGGTTGGCGATCGCAGGGCGTAGCTTCTTGCTCCGGTGACGCTGCTGCCCGTCACCGGTCTTTAGTATTTACCTACGCCTTCAATTGTGATGGTTATACCGCCACCAGTCGGTTGCCAGCGCCTCGTTTGTTATTCGGCAGGATGCACCACGGGCAGGTGAGGTTGGCTTGGAGCGAAAAGATGATAGGCCGCTCCCTTACATCGGTGAAATGATAGATGTCCAAAGTCCAGTAGAAATATATATTTGGTTGTGCACCTTATAATATTACATGTTGTTAGCGAGTGGTCGGAATGCCTGTTAAGCAGCGCACAATAAAAAACTGCGTGCGCTGCAAAACTGCTACTGTAGGCCGCTACAGTATTATCATTTCCCTATCGCACTAACAAAGCTGACTGGCTAGGTGGCTCAATTGGTTGTACTGCCTTCTTCTGCTCCTGCCTTTTGAACCAAGGGTTGTGGGTTCTTTTCCCGCACAGTACAAACATTTGTGTTCATGAACATGTCTGTTTGTATAGGTCTGGCTGTTTTCTATGTATTTATTTACAAAAAAAAAAGTTTATCGTTAGTAAGTTTATCAGTTGTCTAGTACCCAAAGTACAAGCTTCGGCTTAGTTTAGGGCTAGGTGGCGCTGTGTGGCCCGAAGTGGCATGTTATTATTTATTTAAGTATGTATTTGTGGTACCTTCGTTGTTCTGATACCCATAATACAAGTGTTTAAGCTAACTTTGTTATTGGAGCAATGTATGTCATATTGTTCGATCGAAAAAGCTGTTATTTCTTTTACAGTCCGGAAAAGTATCGGTGGAGACTATTGTCTCACCTGTACAAGTTGTGAGAGCAAAGAAATCTGCTATTGAACTAGAGGTAAGAATCTACTGCTCATTGAAATTTATGGTTCTGCACAAAAATTTCGTAAACTTTCAGCTTAGTCCGTAACAAGTACTGGCCGCATGGCGGCCAACCTCCTTCGAGGTAATACTTTTTTATATTTCCGATTTGCTTTTGTTCTATGAAAATTCTTTCGTGTGCTTTCCAATCTCTTGTGCGTGGTGCGTGTTATTTTATTTTGTGTTATTTTTTACTTTTTTATATTATATTTAATTTAATTTCCTTTGAGCTCGATTTTCCTTTCGTTTCCCTTCTATCGTTAACAGTACTTTTAACCGACTTCAAAAAAAGATTCTTATTTTCCTTATATTTTCAACAGGCTATTACAAAAACCCATGTATACGATGGGATAGCTATGGTGAAGGCTCTAAGCTGGCTGGACAAGAAATTGGAGAAACAAGATACCGTGACCGAAATAGAAATGTCTGATAAATTGGAAGAGATGAGAATGTGAGTAGGATTTAATGGGGTTGTAAGGGAGCGGCCTATCATCATTTCGCTCCAAGCCAACCTCACCTGCCCGTGGTGCATCCTGCCGAATAACAAACGAGGCGCTGGCAACCGACTGGTGGCGGTATAACCATCACGATTGAAGGCGTAGCCAAATACCACAGACCGATGACGGGCAGCAGCGTCAGCGGAGCGAGGAGCTACGCCCAGAGTTGTTCGGCAGGATGCACTACGAGCAGGTGAGGATGGCTTGGAGCGAAAAGGTGGTAGGTCTCTCCCTTACATCCCTAGGCTATTAGGCTTATTAGGCTAGGCTAGCAGGGATGTAAGGGAGCGGCCCATCATCATTTCGCTCCAAGCCAACCTCACCTGCACGTGGTGCATCCTGCCGAACAACAAACGAGGCGCTGGCAACCGACTGGTGGCGGTATAACCATCATAATTGAAGGTGTAGCTTAATACCATAGACCGATGACGGGCAGCAGCGTCACCGGAGCGAGAAGCTATGCCCTGCGATCGCCAACCCGCCTGCCCAGCGTGGCGATTATGGGTATATCCTCCAGACGTTTGTTCTAAGTGGCGAATTATTGGAGAGGCCTATGTCCAGCAGTGGACTGTAATAGGCTGATGATGATGATGATGATGATGAGGCTAGGCTGGCGACTTTTTGTCCCCGTGACAGATATCTCACTTCTTCTCATTCTAAAAGCGCAAAAGAGATGAAACGACTGACTGTTTCGGCTGGCTCGGTGCCTCAATTGGTAGTGACCTCTGCCTTCTGAACCAAGGGTCGTGGGTTCGATCCGCGCACATTACAAACATTCGTGTGCATGAACATGTCTGTTTGTATTGGTCTGGGTGTTTTCTACGTATAATATGTATTAATTTTACAAAAAAAATATCTATCTAATTAAGTTTATCAGTTGTCTAGTACCCATAGTACAAGCTTCGGCTTAGTTTGGGGCTAGATGGCGCTGTGTGGCCCAGCGTGGCATGTCTTGGGTTGTTTATTTATCTCCAGGCAAGAGGATGAGTGCCACGGCCCTTCGTTTCCGAGCACCGTCGCCGCGGGGCAGAACAGCGCGGTGTTACACTACCTGCCCTTCCGGGAGGGACCCAAGCGGTGCCTGATCAACCTCAGCGAGATGCTCCTCATCCACTCCGGAGGGCAGTATACGTGAGTATTGAACACCGGCCTGCTGGAGGTGCCGGCTAGGACTAAGTTACTGTAGACCACGCCGATGCTTGGGGCGTAACGGTGTTCGCCATGTATTTTTAATGGCTCGGTGGCTCAATTGGTAGTGACCCCTGCCTTCTGAACCAAGGGTCGTGGGTTCGATTCCCACCCGGGACAAACATTCGTCTGATGAGCATTTGTGTTTGTTCCGTGTCTGGGTGTTTATATTTGTATTTAAGTATTTATTTGTGGTACCTTCGTTGTTCCGATACCCATAACACAAGTGCTTAAGCTACTTACTTTGGGATTAGAGCAATGTGTGTGATATTGTCTGATATTTATTTATTATTTTAAACTACTTTAAAATACCCTCCTTTGGAAGACACAGTACACATAACATCCGTAGATGGCGCCACTAACATAGACATTTATAAACATTTTTTTATAGTAGCTCGACATAAATGGCTTCACTACGCCAGATAGAAAGCGAAAGAGAAGCCCAAGTCGCTGTGACAACTGGCATGTAACTGGTCAGTTACCTGTCAGTTGCCACTGCCATGCCGGCCCAATCCTTACCCCCCAAGAGCTCCGGAGACCCTACTCACCAGCAGAAACACGACCCGGAGGTCATTTGGCTGCGGTATTCTATAGGTTTTAAGTCCCCGGACGAAGATTCGCTATGCCCTACCTCTCCTGTGTGTCTGTTTCTGTGGGGAGCACTCTACTGCTCCCCGGAGCCGGGGGTACAGGTATTTTCCCTCCCCGGACCAGGAGTGCCGGCCGCTTGTCATCTGCGGCTGGCCAGGGCAGGTGTGGATGGATGTGGACCCAATCTGCAAGCAGCACTCACCCCACGAGCTCCGGAAACCCTACTCACCGGCAGAAACACGACCCGGAGGTCATTTAGCTGCGGTACCCTATAAGGTGGAGGTCCTTCCCCGGACGGGCGGCTCAATTCGAGCGGAGATTCACTATGCCCTACCTCATTTTCTACCTCTACCTCTTCTAGCCAATAAATGTTTTTTCTTTCTTTCTTTCTTTCTTTCTTTCTTTCTATCTTTCTTTCTTTCTTTCTTTCTTCTTCGCAGGGGAGGAACGACAGACGTCACCCGAACGAGGTGCATGGGAGGAAAGCCTTCTGAACTGCAGAGTGCCGCATTCACGCTCGTCATGAAAGGACAGATCGCGTTATCGACGGCTATATTCCCGCACGACAAAGTTACGGTAAGACTATTGTCGTTTTTAGGGTTCCGTAGCCAAATGGAAAAAGCGGGACCCTTATAAATTCGTCATGTCTGTCTGTCCGTCCATATGTTCTGGACTAAAGGGCATGGCTTCAAATCCAACCAGAGGCCAACATGATGTACATCTACAAGACCCAAGGGTTAACAGGTAGAGAATGCCCCTAGCATTAATTTTTCCTTTTGTACCATTTTGTGCAATATAAATAAACATACTGCATCACGTATTGCGTTTGTTATGTGTCAAATCGAATATATCTTCATTTTGTTTTTAGCATCCATTCATTTTAGCATTATAAGCGTGTGTATAGGTTATATTAATTGATAGAAAATATGAGAGGTCCTTCCTAAAACACCGACAATGTATGAAATATTTAGCTGAAATAATTGATTTATCCGAAGCGAAGCGAGGAGCGGGCTGCTAGTCTGTAATATTTCGGTCATCACCACATCCGTCCGTTTTGCATTTCCCGTTGCTATTTAGGAAATGTATAGATTTCCTAGGAAAGTGTCTAATAGTATAATAAATTTCCGCATTTCCATGCAATTTTAGGAATTATTACGTTTCCTAGGAATACGGATGATGACAAGGTATGAAAATGAAGAAAATAATTAGTCCGTCTCTTAGATAATAAAAAAATATAAGACCCGTATTTTTTGTTTTGTCGAAATAACAAGAAAATACTTAGATATAGCGCATTAAAGTTACGGAGTGGGGGCTAACTTCGTCACGTTAGAGTATATTTTGTACTCTAACGTGACGTCATGTGACATTTAAAATCAATGTATCTTCGTAAGTTTTTGAACAAGAGGCAAAATAAAAAATACGTATCCAATATTTTTCATTAATCTATCTGATGGACATTAAATTATTTTTTAGTCATCATCCCAATAATTGTATACAATGACGAAATACATACATTTCCGGTAACATATTATATACCTACATGGCTTAAGTTAGGTACTATTTATTCTTTTAGGGACACAATTTGGATATCTTAGCTCGAAGACCCCTATGGAACCTAGGGTTGGACTACCACCACGACACGGGTCATGGTGTAGGGTACTTCCTGAACGTTCACGAACGCCCCTCTGCCATCTCGAGCAACATAGAAGAGTCAGACCCTGGAATTTATCAAACGATGATTTTGACCAACGGTAAGTACCCCAATGTTATCTTGCTAATATCGACTGGTTCGATGGCTCATTTGGCTCTGCCTTCTGAGCCAAGGGTCGTGGGTTCGATTCTCGCACAGTACGAGAGAGAAGAGAGATAGGATAGAGTAAGAGAGGTAGGGCATAGCGAATCTTTATAAGAGAGTAACTGGTCAGTTACCTGTCAGTTGCCACCGCCATGCCGGCCCAACCCTAACCCCCCACGAGCTCCGGAAACCCTACTCACCGGCAGAAACACGACCCAGAGGTCATTTGACTGCGGTATTCTATAGGGTGGAGGTCCTTCCCCGGACGGGCGGCTCAATTCGAGCGAAGATTCTCTATGCCCTACCTCTCTTAAATCTAATTTACAAATGAAAAATAGGTGTCTTTTATTTTTGAACAATCTAAAAGACGGACTAATTACATTTTTACGTCAACAAGCCCATTATTATTATGTTGTCTCCATTTGGATATCACGGGAAGGTGTTACCCCTCCCGGTCCTTTGGAAGGCTTGCGTGGGGGCACAGGCCCAACACGTAGAGGCCCCTTGAGACAGTTTAATATGAATATGTGAGATGGGATACATTATTATTATTTCTTTCAGAGCCTGGTTTCTACCGCATTGGCGCATTTGGAGTCAGCCACGGAGACATCGTGGAAGTGATCAAAGTAGACTATGTGTCAGATCATCCATTGGTACGTATGAACATGGTTTAAAAAGTATGCCATTGTGTCATGGGAGACTGGGGACACTTGATCCCTATTGATTTTTATCTCTAATTTTTAAACCAAAAATTAATAAAATTGTCTGGTTCTACAAGCTAAGCAAAATAAAAATAATGGAATTGCCAAATGTGGTAATGTGTAAAACTGTACTTGCTCGATGGCTCATTTAGTAGTGACCTCTGCCTTCTGAACCAGGTTCGATTCCCGCACAGTACAAACATTTGTGTTCATGAACATGTCTGTTTATATTGGTCTGGGTGTTTCTTATGTATAATATGCATTTATTTACAAAAAAAAAGTATCATGAAGTAAGTTTATCAGTTGTCTAGCACACATAGTACAAGCTTCGGCTTAGTTTGGGGCTAGATGGCGCTGTGTGGCCCAGCGTGGCATGTCTTGGGCTGTCTATTTACTTATCTACTTATTTCAGGCTGCAAATATGGTCGGCAACTTTGATAATAAAGGAAGTCTTGGATTCCACACCCTCACTCTAGTTCCGCATCACACCGCCTGCCTCAATATCAGCATGCTAAACGACAAAGAGGTAATATAATCCTCTCAAAAAAATTGATAAGTTACTTGGGAGCGTCACCTAACCTTTTTTTTTTTAAGAGGCGAATGCATTAGGCACCTTCATGCCGTCTCCGGGGGGAGGCGGCATGGTGTGTGGGACTCACACCTCCCAAAAGGGAGGGCATACCCACTAAACCCCCCTGTGTCGCCAGTGGGCAGCAAGTTGCAGGGACACGGGTAGCGCCGAAGCATACGGCCATATCCCTGCCTGCCCTGGCCAGCCGCAGATGATAAACGGCCGGCACTCCTGGTCCGGGGCGGGCAAATACCCCTAGCGTCACCTAACCTAACATTTCGCACCAAACCACCCTCACCTGCCCGTGGTGCATCCT
The DNA here is from genome assembly GCA_031163375.1 of Conogethes punctiferalis. Lineage (NCBI taxonomy): Eukaryota > Metazoa > Arthropoda > Insecta > Lepidoptera > Crambidae > Conogethes > Conogethes punctiferalis. The sequence continues at coordinate 4,680,752 of CM062106.1, read as the reverse complement.
GCCGAATAACAAACGAGGCGCTGGTAACCGACTGGTGGCGGTATAACCATCACGACTGAAGGCGTAGCTAAATACCACAGGCCGATGACGGGCAGCGTCACCGGAGCGAGTAGCTACGCCCTGCGATCGCCAACCCGCCTGCCCAGCGTGGCGATTATGGGTATATCCTCCAGAAGTTTGCCCTAGGTGGCGAATAACTGGAGAGGCCTATGTCCAGCAGTGGACTGCAATAGGCTGATGATGATGATCTCTTTTTTTTTCAGATCAAATATTTAAATGCCTACCATGATAGAGTGCTGAAGACCTTGGGCCCCATCCTTAAAAAGAGGAAACTTCTAGAAGAATACGAGTGGCTGAAGAAGGAGTGTGCCCCGATCAACAATGCCCCCATTTTGGGGATATCTGGCCTCCTACTTTCTCTCACCATCTTCATACTCCATTCTAATATTGTGTAAGGCGTCTCAAGGCTGTTGCTAGGGTTAGGGGAGCACTGAGGGGCAATACCTTGAAATTGGAAAGATCTACCTTAAAAATATAACCAATGCTTGCCTCAAATCAACTCTAGCTACAGTCATGAGCATCTCCCGTACTTTTAAGATTACTATAGGTACTTTAATACCTCTGTCGAAATACAGGAAATTGCATGAAGATTGACTAGAGATAATGCGCGCCATCCGCCGCCATTTTGGATTAAGCCGACCCATTTTAGCTTAGTCTGTACCATCTTGGATCAATTTGTCCATACCACCTTGGATTAATCCGCCGTCATCTTGGATTAATCCGCCGCCATCTAGATTAATCCGCCGCCATCTTGGATTAATCCGCACCATTTTGAATTAATCCGCGCCATTTTTATTGTCAGCGTTGGAGTTAGTTTAAATAATAAGCGTTGAACTTGCTCTAGTCTGTGGTGAAGGCAACGAATTTTCTCAATTCCGTATACTACATACATATGGTATGTTTCTTTAATATTATAAATAATGCATTTTTATACCGCAATGGTTTTAGAATTTCTATTGAATAAGATTTTTCTAATTAAGACTTTTTAAGATGTATTTGAATAAGATTTTTTAGAATTAAGACCTTTTTATCATTAGGGTACCTACTATTTTGACAATTGAATTCTACGAGCCTAAATTTACGAAATTCTCTACCATCATAAGCCACTTTGCTTGATCCTGGGCTTACATCCACCACTATCAGCTAGGGTCATTATGGAGAAACCTATCGATAGAGTCTATGTACTATGGATGTTTCGGCCGTGGTCACAGTCGATAGGACAAAACTATAAATTATTAAATAGTATTATGGTATAACATCGTGGTATGGTATCAGTGTGTATAGAATGTTGGGGGTATTCCTCGAAGCGCACCCAAACTTCCTCGAGCGCACCCAAACTATTCCTCGAAGCGCACCCAAACTATTCCTTGAGCGCACCCAAACTATTCCTCGAAGCGCACCCAAACTATCCCTCGAGCGCTCCCAAACTATTCCTCGAAGCGCTCCCAAACTGTTCCTCGAATTTTCTATACAAAATTATGTGAAACTGCGTTTGTATGAATACAAAGTTCACTGCAATCATTTAGTATTCAAAGACGTCCCATAGGCATTTTTGTAACCAAATACTGTTGTTATATACAGTTGTGTGGTGATACATCTTCATGACGGTCTGATCTGGTTCGGGGACCGTGGAAAGAAACAGATTTTAACTTGGTGTTTTCTATAGAAATTCGCATTTATGTGATCTACCGGCACCCGTTAAATTGCCGCCATTTTGGTTCTATTACGGACCATATGGGTTCGATAAAGCACCATATAGGGTCTATATTGGACCATATTGGTTCTTAAACGCACCACTTGGTTCTATAATGCACCACATTGGTTCTGTATCGGACCACGTTGGTTCTGTATCGGACCACATTAGTTCTATATTGAACCATTTTGGTTCTATATCGCACCATCTTGGTTCTATATCACAAAATATTGGTTCTAAAACGCAACATTATGGTTCCATATCGCACCATATTGGTTCAATATCGAAACATTTTGGTCCAAATGTGTGATTCCATTGCAGTTTCTTAGTAAAACAACACCCGCATAGCTGTATATTCAAAAGTATTTGCGGTAGTAAATAAAAGTGGGTTTTTTAATACAGAACTCCCTTCTCTTGTCACCTCTAATGCCATAAAGTGACGATTAATACCTACTAAAGATCTATTCCCTTCTGGATTAAATACTAAGCATTTTAGTATAACTTTTCTACTCACATCGTCTGTTCACAGAAGGGAAAAGATAGGGCGATTGGTGTGCGGTCTGATACTTTCGCTTTCCATCTTACAGTGAAATTTAGTATTTAGTAGTAGTAGAGTATTTAAGAATTTGGGTGCTTTAGGTTAAGTAATTAACAAAATTCAAAAATTAAAAAAAATAATACTAATTATAATTTAAAAGTCTTCCATAATGATAAACATCGATTAAGTGCTTTGATACGTAATCTAGTGCTCGTAGAAGATTAATATTTAAGAATTTAGGTTAAGTATGAACCCTGTGTGAAGTCCAGTCAAATTCTCATATCTACCTACATTAAATATCTTCACTTAGGTATAAATTACAGATTAGATTAGACTTAAGTTACGTAGGTTACTTAAACTACATTAAACTTAGATTACTTAATAAGTGTTAAGGAATAAATAAAGGGAAACATGTCCGAACGTCCCTTCATTACTTTTACTAAGAAATAATTTGATTAAACAATTCCATCATAGTTTTAAAGTCTTCCATAATGACAAACATGCATTTGAGTGCTTTGACAATAATTAATTTTGACGATGTAGAAGTGTCGCAACAAACTCAACAGTTAGCCTTTTTTAAATAATATAAATTTATATCTATTATTGATCTTAGTGAAGATCTGAGTTTTTATTCTTACGTACAACCATAATGCAGTCAAATATGACGTATTGTGATGCCGCAATTAAGATTTCTTTTAATTAGGTAATTCTAAGTTCATATCAGAACGGATTGCCCTCTTCTGTAATCCAAAAATAGTTTGTATGTCAGAAGCTGATCCCCACAGGAGTAAGCCATATGAAATATGTAACACTATGCAAGTAACTAAAATAAACGAGTCTTGCTGTTTCTATATCAGTGGGTTGCCTAATTTTGCTTTCTATCTTACAGTGAAACTTTGTAGTGCTCGTAGAAATTTAGTATCTACGAATTTGGGTGCTATTTAGGTTAAGTAATTAACAAAATAATACTAATTATAATAAAAATGTCTTCCATTATGATTAACATCGATTTAAGTGCTTAAATAATACGTATTACCTAATAAGTCTAATTGTTAAAAATCAAAAGTGCAAATTAGTTGTATAATTTACTTATAAGTAGGTAGCGATATAATATTGATTGTAATGGAGCGTAGTCTGTTTCTACGAGTAATACAAAGATTTAATTAAATAGGCCTGTGACATTTAATAACATTTTCTTTTTAATAAACAGCAGTTTGCAATTGGAATTTATTGTTAAGATTTCATTTGAAATAATTAAATAATTTATAAGATTTCGCTTAATGTAGTTAAGTGTCGTCAAAATAATTTAGAATACATTGATTTAATTATAGTACCAGCTTTGTACAAGTAGAAAGCATTACGCCCAGTGTTAGTTTATAATTTCAAAATATTTTTAATAATAATTTTAATAAAACATTAATTAGGTACCTAAATTGTTTTATTTCCAATAACCCAACTGAACAAATGTCTGGTTTTTATACTTGAGGTACTTTTTAGTTACATATTTTTAGTGAAGTCATATTTTATATGTAATGATGAATAAATGCTGGTACGAGTAGGTACCTATACTATAGAACACCCGCCATCTTGATTTCAAATGACTGGTGCAGGTACCCCATTTTCGAAAATCACTTCGTTCCGAAGGAGGTACATTTTTTTGACCTTGATACAAAATACCTAGTACATTTTAGTTAATTTTTGGTAATTGGTAGAAATTCATTCGCTGTGGTAGACTCGCAATTTTGATTCTGCCAGTTGCCACTGCATCCTGACCTGTAGGATTATTCTGCCTATTTTTTTTCAGTAATAGGTGTACCTACTTTGAGATTATAATTATGTCATATGAAGTAAAATAAGTTTATATTGTTAAAACAAAATAAGTTTATAAATGTCTATGGTTTGTATGTTAGTGGCGCCATCTACGGATGTTATATGTACTGTGTATATGAAAATTGTTATACTTATCTACATACAGTCGAATTGAGAACCTCCTCCTTTTTGAAGTCGGTTAAAAATAAAGTTATTCTATGACAAACAACTTTTAGAATTGTTACTTTTAAAATTGTTTTTCTAAAAATTTTTTTGCGGTAATAATCTTTTAACATTACCAAATGCACCGCAAAAAAAAAAGTAAAAATCTACCTGTAAAGAGTAAAATACCTTATTATTTGGGAAAGTTTCATACCTAAACAAGGGTAAAAAGGCCAAAATAAAACACTAGCAATTACATTCGGAAAGTTTATTACAAAAGCAGATAAAAAACTTTTACACTTAGTAAGATACACAGATCCGACAAATCTCTTACGTACAAACTATATACATGGAGGCAAACACGTAAGTCGCCATAGAGATGCGATTTGTTTATATTGATATGATGTATTAGGGAGCGACCGATTACCTTTTCGCCCCAAGCCACCCTTAGAACAAACGAGGCTTTGGCGACCGATTGGTAGCGGTACAACCATCACAATTGAAGGCGTAGCAAAATACATAGGCTGATGACGGGCAGCAGCGTCACCGGCGCGAGAATCTACGTCCTGCGATCGCCAACCCGCCTACCCAGCGTGGCGATTATGGGTATACCCTCCAGACGTTTGCCCTAAGTGGCAAACAACTGGAGAGGCCTGTGTCCTGCAGTGGACTGCAATAGGCTGATGATGAAATATATATATAGCTTAAAGGTGACTGACTGACATAGTGATCTATCAACGCACAGCCCAAACCACTGGACGGATCGGGTTGAAATTTGGCATGCAGGTAGATGTTATGACGTAGGCATCCGCCAAGAATTTTGATCAATTCTACCCCCAAGGGGATTCCACGCAGACGAAGTCGCGAGAACAGATAGTAATAAATAAAATAAATAACCCAAGACATGCCACGCTGGGCCACACATCGCCATCTAGCCCCAAATTAAGCCGAAGCTTGTACTATGGAAAATAATATAATAAACGCATATGGGAAATAATAAACGCATATCGCATCTCTATGGCTACCATAGACATTGATAGATGAAAACAGACTCGCAAATCGCATAGAATGGCCTCTGAATATTTATCCAGGAGGCTAGATTCAGGCACATACAGAACCAACGAAATATCAAACTTTACCTCTAAATTTGATTTCTATACGTGCTACGCCGCCTACATCGATCTATGTAATAGTCAAGACGCTATGTTTTATTGTAATTCTTTTAATTAGATCGCAAATTAAAAAAGTCCTAACTCAAAATTTTGGAAAATTGAGTTTATGTAATAGAAAGCTTACTACCATGTTTGTGGCAAATAAAAAAATAAAAAATAAAGAGGCCCAAGATCGATCAAAGTGCCTAACCATTGAGAGGCCAATGACTGCAAAGGCTGTTGATGATAATTTTGATGTTAAATTACGGTACTATAGAAATGAGATCATGTGAAAAAACGGTATAGACATTAAACTATAGGACCGTTTTAAAACTAATATTTCCAAAACTTTGAGTTAGGTCGTTATTGTAGGTATTAAGAGTAATTTGTGACATTTTTTCATAGTTGTAAAAGATGCCTTTTTTTCAGGAAAAATGTGTACGTAGAAGCCATTTTTTTATTGAGATCGGATGAACTAAAAGAGCGAATTAATTAGTTAAGAGCTACATCTATACTAATATTATAAAGCTGAAGAGTTTGTTTGTTTGAACGCGCTAATCTCAGGAACTACTGGTCCGAATTGAAAAATTATTTTTGTGTTGAATAGACCATTTATCGAGGAAGGCTTTAGGCTATATAACATCACGCTGCAACTATAAGGAGCGAAGAAATAATGGAAAATGTAAAAAAAAACGGGGAAAATATAACTATTCCGCGCGGACGAAGTCGCGAGCACAGCTAGTAGAGAATAAATAGTTTTCGACTGGGATCTAGACTCATCAGACTCACAGACTAGTCTTAGGACTAAATTAGATCTACTGAGTTCGGCGCAGCACGCACTAAACTTGTCAGATACGTTTCCAAAACTACAAAAGTCACATGTAAAAAGTTTTTTTTTTTCAATCTACAAAAATATACAAAAAGTCGATTTTTTCTAAGATTTCTTTGGTCACAAGTAGAAAATTTTTCTAAACAACATGTAACTTTCCTTTTTTTTGTAAACGTTTTTTCTTTCTCTAGTAGGTACAGTGAAAAGTTTTCATGATATCTTATTTTAACTTAATTGCTATTATCATGAGGGTAATGCAAGCATCATGAGAGTGACATTAAATAATTTGACTGGTATACCTTTTTAGGAGGTACCTAATAGATGGTTATTGTAGAACATGACTAAGGCAATATCAGAAAACGAGCAGCAGCGTTATTTGGGTACAAATAAAATCTTATATAAATAAATAAATAGGTAGATATCAGACAAACTCACATACATTGCTCCGATCCCAAAGTAAGTAGCTTAACCACTTGTATTATGGGTATCAGAACAACGAAGGTACCACAAATAAATACTTAAATACAAATATAAACACCCAGACACGGAACAAACACAAGTGTTCATCACACGAATGTTACCTATATAAAACGATTTCCTCGGTTTTCCAGTCACCGTGTTGATTGTACAAGATGTTTCGTCTAGAAATTCCCCAGCAGCCCGCAGTCTGTTTGATATTGAGTTTAACACTTTTAACGCCAGTGAAACTTGTATTATTTTAAGAGAGGTAGGGCATAGCGAATTTTCGCTTGAATTGAGCTGCCCGTCCGGGGTAGGATCTCCACCCTATGAAATACCGCAGCCAAATGACCTTCGGGTCGTGTTTCTGCTGGTGAGTAGGGTGTCCGGAGCTCGTGGGGGTTAGGGTTGGGCCGGCATGGCAGTGGCAACTGACAGGTAACTGACCAGTTACTTTTGTCACAGCGACTTGGGCCTCTCTTTCGCTTTCCATCAGGCGTAGGGAAGCCATTATGTCGAGCCACTATAAAAAAAAATGCGGCAATGACAATAGATTTTCTGTGGCCTCATTTCTCGGCGGTCAAAGGGTTAATAGAGGGAAGGGTGAGGCAAATCTATTGGAAATAACTCTTCCAAACATGGGGAGTGCAGGTAATATAAAGGCGATAAAGCAATATATCTCATGATGCAAACCTTACCATGAAGATTTCAAATCTCATACAAAGACTATAGGGAATTGGATCCTATACAATGTTATACTCATGTATTAATACAAAATACTATAGATGACTAGAATTGAATTACAGAAGTTGAATGGAATTCGTCCAGAAACCATATTATTTAAGGCAAAAATTAATTATCTGTAATTTTTTTTTATTATTTTTTATTTGAAAAGTAGAAAATATTACAATTGTTATACTGTATATGTGACTAGGTTCAAGGCGTAGGCGTTCACTGAACAAACGATTTATTGGTCTCTGTTTGTAAGTCATCTTACGAAGAAGTCTAAATAAATAAATAAATATCAGACAAAAAAAATATAGCTTGAGTAATGAGTATAAAGTAAAGATGAAAGTACTACCTATTTTATACGTTGACCATAAAATGTCTCGTATATTCCTTTTAAATAAATGTCAACAACCCACTACTTAATACTTAGTAAAATAAGAAAAATATAATATTAGTTATGCCTGTGCATTGCTTTTTTGTTTTTTATAAAATCGCAAACATTTTTTTCGCCTTTGCCTTTTTATTCTCTTTCATAGTAAATAATATAGCTTCTGAATACGGAAAATGTATAATAACAGTATTTATTGAAGAAGCAATTGAGGCCAAATATTCAAAGAGGTTTAAAAGCTAAACTTAATTTGATTAATTTACATAGACTATCTGTGTTTGCAATGAAATAACCATTTAATATTCATTTTGTCTACCATAAAACTATATATTTTGTGCGCAAATAACTGTGAATGGCATGTAATAACATGTGTGAAAAAATTACAAAGCCAAAATCTACGAGACGACGATAAATATGGCTGAGTATTTTTTTTACACTTTTGATTAAACACTTTTTTAATACTGAATTTTAATATGTAGCACGATAATATGAATAGGTAATAATTAAATAGGTATGCAATATTAATTTAAATTGTTATAGCCAAAATCTGGATTCAGTTTTAATACAGGTCTTTAGTGACATGGACAAAACCGGTTAATTTATTTTAGAACCAGTTAATACAAGTGGAAACCTGAAAATTACATATACGACGAAAAGTAACTCAAAAACTGGTTAAAAATGATTTTAAGTAGTTAATCGAGCTTCGAAATAAATCAAAAAATATTCTATTTTGCTGAAAACCGATTTTAACTGTAACAATATTATCATGAATCACTTACAAAAATTATACTGTACTTATGTATAACTTTTTATCGTCGAAAAAGAAATAGGTCGATACATATAAATTAAATAAGCGTTGGCGATAATTCTTCAACCATTTTGTTCGCTACATACATGAAAAAATAAAGGTCATTTATTTTTTTAAGGAGGGGAGGCCGGTGTTCCACAGTGGACTGCGACAGGCTTATTTTTTTTTAATAATATAAAAAAAAATATAACTACGACAATTTCATTAAAATACGATAAAACTAAAATAAGCTGTTAATGTAGTCTCCTTCTCACTCTAAATCTTAATTGCAGAAAATATACAATATCTTAATTACAATCCTGGGTTCTTTAGGCGGGGCGTGAAACGGTATCTCAGTGGGCCTTCAGGGTGAGGGCGACAGGCGCGGTGGGTTTGCCCTACTGTGCCTGTCGACCTAACATTTGGACCTCACGACCGCTTACCATCAGGTGGAGTGAGATCATCCTGAACGCTCTTTTTATAAAAAAAAAAAAGATAAATTAAGAGTTTAACATTTGACAATAATGCTACACGTCGCCAAGACATGCTGTTCACACTTGTTAGTGGAGGTACAGCCTAATCGTATCGTATTCTTAATGTAACTGTATTTTTGTTATGTGAGATAAATAAATAAATAACAATATTATTTACTTATTCATTAATTAGTAAGTTATTTATTTTTTTGAAAAATAAAAATATTATTATTTTTTTTATTAAAATATATTTAAAGACGAAAACTAACCACGTACAATCATTTGTGACGGAATAAATATACCTACTCATAAATGGACCTTTTATATCCTGGACCAGGAAAAAAAAATTAATGGATCTTTTATAAACCCTGGACGTGGAAAAAATACTTTCTTTAAAATTTTCCTACTGTTCTTTGGACAAATTTTGGATCGGTATTTTCATTTTTTTTATTCTGTTTTCGCTTTCTATCAAAGTAGTTTTTTTTTTACATTTTTGGACTGTTGATGACTACAGATAATGATAGTCTTGTATTTGTGACGGTAATGTAGGTTACATTGCCTGCAACCTGCGATGGTTTATGTATGAGGCAAAACGTATGCTGAGACGCAGCACAAAACAGCACAGGACAGTTGAGGCTAGTGTTGCCAGGTTTTAAAGGTCTAGGGATGCGTCCCGATTAGTCAAAAATTTATACTCATTACAGCACTATGGAGCGATCAAGGTGGCGAACATTAGGAGATGCCTATGTCCAGCAGTGGACTGATATAGGCTGATGATGATGATGACGATGATGACATCACTATGTCAAATTCAAAATAGCACACATCACACAGCACGAAGGCACAGACAGAATGTCTGCGCACACGTGTCCACGTCTCAGCATACGCTTATTATAACACTCGACTAATTAGTTCAACTAGCCCAAAATGATAATGTAGTCTTTCTAGTTGACGTTATATAAAGTTTCGTATGATAATGTACTTCAACTAGCGGCCGTACACGGGCTACTTTAAGCAGTCGAGACCGTCTATAGTCATTCATACCTTCCGTACACACGACCGCACGAGCAGTCGCGACCGCTTCTACGAGTATAATTCACCGCGCAGTCGCGGTTTGAAGCATCGTGCCGAACCGTTCGCGAGCGGTCGCGAGGCATACACCGACTGCTTGAGCCGTTAACTGCTCGCCGTCAGTGTACGGCCGCTCGTACGGTCATTTTTAATACATTTGATGATGATGATAAAGTTTCACTAGCCTCTATATAACATCTTCCTGTCTTCAGATGATGATTATTATAAAAGTGATCGCGACTGCTCGAACGGTCGTGTGTACGGCAGCGTTTGAATGACTGTAGTTGACCGCGCGGTCGCGGCTTGAAGCAGTCCGTTTTCGACCGCTCTTCCGGTCATTTTTAATACATTTGATGATGATGATAAAGTTTCACTAGCCTCTATATAACATCTTCCTGTCTTCAGATGATGTTTATTATAAAAGCCATCGCGACTGCTCGAACGGTCGTGTGTACGGCAGCGTATGAATGACTGTAGTTGACCGCACGGTCGTGGCTTGAAGCAGTCCGTTTACGACCGCGCTTACGATCATTTTTAATACCTTTTATGATGATGATGAAGTTCCACTTTCCTCTATATGATGTCTTCCTGTCTTCATTACGATGATGACTATATACGTAAACGTATGAATGACTGTAGTTGACCGCGCGGTCGCGGCTTGAAGCTGTCTGTTTACGACCGCGCTTACAATCATTTTTTATATCTTTTATGATGATGATGAAGTTCCACTTGCCTCAATATGATGTCTTCAGATGATGATGACGACTGATGATGATGACGGCTGATGTTAGTGCTTGACTGCGTTGAAGTAGCGTACTAAGTCCACGTCAGCTCGCGTCACCCACGCCGAGTTCAACGCTATGGTGTCTAAGGCGAGTTGGGCGCCTCTGTATCCGCCAAATAACTCTTTGAACTGAAAACGAGTAAAGAAACCTTTAAATACCGGCTAGGATAATAATAATAATAATAGTGTTTAACTACCCCAGAAATGGGAGAAATATATATTTAAAAACATAATAATAAAAATCTTTATTGGAACATTACAAATTAGCACAGTAGCAAACGGTGTATGATAATATCCCCAATAGTGCGAAACTGTGTCGCGGTTATTAACGCCCACCTCCTGATTAGGTGGATTAATATTTCAAACAAAGTTACATTGCAAAAAATACAATACAAAAATAATGAAGTTAAGAATAATTATAATATATAATAAGGATCAAAGTCAAAGTCAAAATAATCTTAATTTGTATCATCATCATCAGCCTATTACAGTCCACTGCTGACAACCACTCCAGTTCTTTGCCACTTAGGACAAACGTCTGGAGGATATACCCATAATCGCCACGCTGGGCAGGCGGGTTGGCGATCGCAGGGCGTAGCTCCTCGCACCGGTGACGCTGCTGCCCGTCATCGGTCTATGGTAATTAGCTACGCCAAGTCAGCCCTATGTGTCGTCATTGGGAAGAGGAGGCCAGTATCCAGAAGTTGATGGTGATGATGATGATGATTGTGATGATGATCTTACCCTGTAGTAATGGAGGGGCTCATGCAGGCAGCGCAGGCAGCGGCAGCAGACCTATGTATCGTTATTTGGGGAGGGAAGGCCGGTGTACAACAGTGGACTGCGACAGGCTGGTTATAATGAAGTTGATGATGATGTTGATGATGATGTTGATGATGATGTTGATTATGATGATGATGTTGATGATAATGTTGTTGTTGATGTTGATGATGATGATCTTACCCTGTAGTAGTCGTGGGGCTCGTGCAGACAGCGGGCGGCGGCGTGCAGCGCAGGCGGCGGCAGCGGCGGCCCTCCTGCGCGCAGCAACCGCCACACGCCCGCCGCGCCGCGCCATCTAGCGGACAGAACAGGTAACTTACACATTAAAACGATACCTACATGGATTGGTCTACTTTGTCCCACCAGGGTGCCCCACAAGTGGAACAAAGTGGAACGCTTTATTAAAAATTATATTTAAATTATATTTTTTAACAATTTCAGTTCAATCTGCTCCTCGTCCAATCTCAACTCAATCGTCACAGAGCACAGAAAAAAATTACAACAGATACGACAAAAGTAGTCTTTTGAACCGAGAAAAAGCAGAGGTCACTAAACCAAATGAGCCTAACTCTAACGAGACACACGTACCTGCAAGTCGCCGAGCAGAGCGTGGTGATCCACAACCTCCACTCGCGGCTGCGCTGCGCTTCGTTCGACATCACTGTGAACGCGAACCTAGAACAAAATGACATGACAATGTAATTTTTTTTTATAGTAGCTCGACATAATGGCTCCCTACGCCTGATGGAAAGCGACATAGAAGCCTAAGTCGCTGTGACAACGGGCAAGTAACTGGTCAGTTACCTGTCAGTTGCCACTGCCATGCCGGCCCAACCCTAACCCCCCACGAGCTCCGGAGACCCTACTCACCGGCAGAAACACGACCCGGAGGTCATTTGGCTGCGGTATTCTATAGGTATCTCACCTGTAGAACAGCCAGTCGTCGGCGGGCGAGGCGAGTGCGGCGAGTAGCGCCCGGTGGCTGAGCAGCGGTCGCGGCGCCGCCGCCGACGCCGTGAGCGCGCGCCAGCACGCGCGCCACGCGCCCTGCCCGTGTGTCCGCACGCCTGCCGTGAACGCCGCCTGGACAGTATACAGTGTGTTCATTATACAGGGTGTTTGGTGCATCGTGTGCCGAATTGAAATAAATTGGGGGGACGTTGGCTACCTTCCCACCCCTCTTAAAAATTTCTTGGCCCAACCATTTTTTTTTCTGAGCTAAAACTAATTTGGGTGAAAATTTACGAAAGTCTACGCTTAAATTTTAATTTAAAATATCTATGTCTAACTAATTTTTTTTAAGTGAAATTTAAGTGTAGGCTTTCTTCAGTTTTAATTATTAGCCAAAGACTGGGGTCTTCATCGATTTTAATTTGGCACACGAAACCAAACACCCTGTATACTTTATCAAACGAAATGTGCAGATAATAGAGAAAAAATTTACAATTGTTTTAGTAAAATTTTCATCTTTCGGATTATTATTTTTTCTCTTTAAATAAACTGTATTTATTGTTCAAAGTAGTCTTATTTGAAAGCTAGAAAGATTTATGTACTAGTAAAAAAAAACAAAACCACTTATAATTTCGAGAGTAATTTTGTTAAAAAAAACAATGAAATATTTTTTCTGTTAAAAACATTCTTTTCTTTTACATAGTTTTTGATGTGTAACTTCAAAACTACACGTTGAGAAAACTTTTTTAGTACGTTTAATTAAATTACATGATTTACTGTACATGTTCTCCAAAATAATATGGGTTCTATCTCTTGTCCTTAGTAAAGATAATCACTACACAGAGAACGGAAAAAGCTCCTCTAAGTTCTTTAAAAAAGGAGCATTTTTCAAAAAGGGGTAATGCATTAGGCACCTTCGCGCCGATTCCGGGGGAGTCGGTGTGAGACTCACATCCCCTCAAAATGGGAGGGAATTCCCACTAAGCCTGTGGGCAGCAACTGGCAGGGACAGTAGCACCCTGTAATTGTCCATTACCTCTTGATAGATTTCCGGAATGGTTTTGTTGTCTTTGTACCAATCGTCGAACATTTTCACGGCCTGCTTCGTCACTTGAGGGTTCTCCCACTCCACGCCGGCTGTGAGAAGGGCTCCACTTAACCACCTGATAACAAAATAATAAATAATAATAATAAATAACCCAAGACATGCCACGCTGGGCCACACAGCGCCACCTAGCCCCAAACTAAGCCGAAGCTTGTACTATGGGTACTAGACAACTGATAAACTTACTTAAGTACTTTTTTTTTGTAAATAAATACATATTATCACAGTAAACACCCAGACCAATACAATCAGACATGTTCATGAACACAAATGTTTGTACCATGCGGGAATCGAACCCACTACCCTTAGCTCACAAGGCAGAGGTCACTACCAAATGAGCCATGGAGCCAGTCACGCTCAAAATTATTTGAGCATGACTGGTTCAATGCAAATACTGCTATACTGCAAAATTATTTACAAAAAAAAATAATTACAACAAAAAAGTATAGAAGTAAGTTTATCAGCTGTCTAGTACCCATAGTACAAGCTTCGGCTTAATTTGGGGCTAGATGGCGCTGTGTGGCCCAGCGTGGCATGTCTTGGGTTATTTATTATTGTCATTGGGGGAGTTCCACGTCCAGCGGACATTTTGTTAACGGTGATGATATACTCACAGCTGGTCCTGCGCCCTCGGGGGGGTGCGAGGGTGCAGCCTCTGGAGCATCTGCTGCAGACGAGGCCCTGACGCGCGCAGCCGCAGCAGCTCCCGCCAGCAGGACATGTGGTTCAGGACCACACGCCAGGGAGCCCAGTGCGTCTCTGTGCTGAGGCGAGCTGGAACAATACGGCTAATGTAATCTATACCTACTTATAATAAATCTGTAGAGAGGTCAATTCTGTGCATGAAATATTTTTTCAAAAGAACTAGACTAGAGAGGTAGGTCATAGCGAATCTTCGCTCGAATTGAGCCGCCCGTCCGGGGAAGAACCTCCACCCTATAGAACACCGCAGCTAAATGACTTCCGGGTCGTGTTTCTGCCGGTGAGTAGGGTCTCCGGAGCTCGTGGGGGGTTAGGGTTGGGCCGGCATGGCAAAGACAGCTGACAGGTAACTGACCGAAAAGTGGAAGTACTTCCGCCGAGCTAGGTGATCGTGCTCGGTGACCGCGGCCCGATGACCATCTTGGTTTTTCGTATATATAGCGAGTCGTGATGAAAACGTCGTATGCGCGTTGTAGGTCTTCCATACAAATTGTATGGAGCGATTTCATTTTCTATAGCCGCGGATTTTACATCGCCATCTGTTGTTACTGGCGGAAGTAGTATTGCATATTGTAGCGACGTGTAGATAGTTGTAGCGATATGGAGATAGGTGTCGCTACGTGTCGCTACAGCACATAATTATAGTACGAGCTTCGGCTTAGTTTGGAGCTAGATGGCGCTGTTTTTTTTTATAGTAGCTCGACATAATGGCTTCCCTACGCCTGATGGAAAGCGAAAGGGAAGCCCAAGTCGCTATGACAACGGGCAGGGAACTGGTCAGTTACCTGTCAGTTGCCACCGCCATGCCGGCCCACCCCCAACCCCCCACGAGCTCCGGAAACTTTACTCACCGACAGGAACATGACCCGGAGGTCATTTGGCTGCGGTATTCTATAGGGTGGAGGTCCTTCCCCGGACGGGCGGCTCAATTCGAGCGAAGATTCGCTATGCCCTACCTTTCTTAATATATACATATAGTACCTATATATAGTACGAGCTTCGGCTTAGTTTGGGGCTAGATGGCGCTGTGTGGCCCAGCGTGGCATGTCTTGTATCATGGCACTTATCTGTCTGTGTATCATTTGTAGGCTAATAATTTTTTTTTCTTTCTTTCTTTTCTTTCTTTCTTGTGTTGTTGATACTCACTGGCGGCCGCGATGGCTCGGCTGGCTGGCAGTCTGCCCGCGCGGCTGAGTACAAACGCGTCGTCCAGCAGTAACGCGCGCTCGGCCGGCGCGCCGCTCGAGTACAACGCTGCTGCGCGTGCAGCCGCCGCTTCAGCCGACTGTGTGGGGACAGCAATGTACACCGTATTTTTATGTATGTTCACCGATATTTCCGTTAATCTAAATATATAAAACTCAAAGGTGACTGACTGACTGACTGACATGATCTATCAACGCACAGCCCAAACCACTGAACCGATTGGGCTGAAATTTGGTATGCAGGTAGATGTTATGACGTAGACATCCGCTAAGAAAGGATTTTGACCAATTCTACCTCCAACGGGATGAAACTCTATTCCACGCGGACGAAGTCGCGGGCACTGCTAGTTAGGTATACTCGTAGATGGATTTCAAAATTTTTTTGTTCGACTGAGGACACTTCCGAGGTGGTCCCATTATTTTAATGACATACAAACAATCTTTGTGTTGCAAAATCGGGCCAAACGCGCTATTTTTTTTTATAGTAGCTCGACATAATGGCTTCCCTACCCCTGATGGAAAGCGAAGAGAAGCCCAAGTCACTGTGACAACGGGCAAGTAACTGGTCAGTTACCTGTCAGTTGCCACCGCCATGCCGGCCCAATCCCAACCCCCCACGAGCTCCGGAAACCCTACTCACCGGCAGAACACGACCCGGAGGTCATTTGGCTGCGGTGTTCTATAGGGTGCTCAATTCGAGCGAAGATTCGCTATGCCCTACCTCTCAGCTATTTATGGTGTAAAGACTAGTGAAGTAAATTATCATACTGAGTATCACAATATTGATTATGTATAACTAGCTTTTGCCCGCGGCTTCGCTCGCATTAAATTCGGGGTGAATGCTCCATACCAACTTCCACCCCCCATTTAAGGGGAAGTGGGGGTTAGAAAGGGGCAAAAAGTAGCCTATGTTACTCTCCATCCCATCAACAATCTCCACTTAAAAAATCACGTCAATTCGTCGCTCCGTTTTGCCGTGAAAGAAAGACAAACGTACAGACAGACACACTTTCACATTTTTATTATGAGTATGGATTAAATACCCGAAGCGTAGCGAGGGTCGCTAGTAGGTATAGATATAATGATACTGACCTCTCCCGCGTTCCTGTCCTGCGGCGCGACGCGGTACAGCCCCCTGGCGCCCACGTTGTACCGCACCCACTTGTGCTTGCCCAGCTCTGGGATCACCACTGGGGAGCAAATAATAACATAGTATAAATAGCTAACGAAGCAATCTGGTGATAGTCTAAAACAATCGATAGCATTGAAGGTTTGTAAGGAAGCGACCTATCACCTTTTCGCTCCAAGCCATCCTCACCTGCCCGTGGTGCATCCTGCCGAACAACAAACGAGGCTCTGGCAAGCCGACTGGTGGCGGTATAACCGTCACAATTGAAGGCGTAGCTAAATACTAAAGACCGGTGACGGGCAGCAGCGTCACCGGAGCAAGAAGCTACGCCCTGCGATCGCCAACCCGCCTGCCCAGCGTGGCGATTATGAGTATATGATGTTCCAGATGTTTGCTCTAAGTACGAAAAACTGGAGAGGCCTATGTCCAGCAGTGGACTGCAATAGGCTGATGATGATGATGATTGTTAAACTATCGATTGCTAAACTTATTGAATGTTAGTCTTACGATTATTAAAGTATCGACTGTTAAACTATCGGTTGTTAAATTATTGATTGTTAATCTATCGATTGTTAAAGTCGAAATGAAAAGACAATTAAAAGTCTCACAATCGATATTGTTAGATTATTAAATTAATTGTTAAACTACCGATTCTTCAAGTATCTATTGTTACACTTGATTCTTAAACTATACATAGATTGTTAAATTATTGATTGTTAAACTATAGATTATTAAATTGTTGTTTGTTAAACTATCGATTATTAAAGTATCGACTATTAAACTATCGGTTGTTAAATTAGTGATTGCTAACCTATCGATTGTTAAATTATTGATTGTTAAACTATAGATTATTAAATTGTTGATTGTTAAACTATCGATTATTAAAGTATCGACTATTAAACTATCGGTTGTTAAATTAGTGATTGCTAACCTATCGATTGTTACATTATTGATTGTTTAACTTTTGATTGTTATACTTTGACTGTTAATCAATCGATTGTACAAATTATATTTTGTCAAAGAATCAATTGTTAAGTTTTCGATAGTTTGCCAGAATAGCCTTGCTCCTCAAAAAGAGACTCTACCACGGCTCCCCCAGTAATCTAGCTACAGCCGTTCGTAACTTACTCTCAGTGTCGTTCATCCATATGAGATGCATCACTCCCTCCGCCCAGCGCGAGCTCTTCACCGGCTTCGTTTCGTTCACCACGTCATACCTGAACACCAATACATATAGCTGTATGAATTTGGTTGGACACTCAAGTGTCCTTACGAAAGTAGAAACACCCTTTCGATCATAAAAAGAATTTTCCAATTCTCGAAGATAGGTGCCTATCTGGTAACAAGCATACAACGAAAAAAAAACAAAAGAATTTAGTCGAATTGAGAACCTTCTCCTTTTTTTTAAGTCAAGAATCAAGAATCATTTATTTGCTAAATGTGGTACAGATGGTCTTAATTTACATACATATCGGAACACACATTTACCATACCATCAAGACTGTTAAAACGGTCCTATACTTATACAGTATCTATTCCAGATCACTTTAGCAACTCTTTAACAAACCCTTTGCACATTATCCCAGGCGTTACATTAACAGATGGCGCTGCCTGTACTTTACATCGCAGGATAATTGTGATTTTCGAATCGCATAAGTTAAGAGTTCGAGAATCTTCGCTCGAATTGAGCCGCCCGTCCGGGGAAGGACCTCCACCCTATAGAATACCGCTTTCAATCGTGATGGTTATACCGCCACCAGTTGGTTGCCAGAGCTTTGTACGTTATTCAGCTGGATGCATTGTTTTTTTATAGTGGCTCGACATAATGGCTTCCCTACGGCTGATGGAAAGCGAAAGAGAAGCCCAAGTCGCTGTGACAACTGACAACGGGCAAGTAACCGGTCAGTTACCTGTCACTGCCATGCCGGCCCAACCCTAACCCCCCACGAGCTCCGGAAACTCTACTCACCGGCAGAAACACGACCCAGAGGTCATTCGACTGCGGTATTCTATAGGGTGGAGGTCCTTCCCCGGACGGGCGGCTCAATTCGAGCGAAGATTCGCTATGCCCTACCTCTCTTGTTAAGATGATGAATTATCTTACCAAGTTCCATTAGCCATATTCTCTGTGGTATTCTTCCAGGTCTTGGTGATGTTCTCCAGGTCTTCCTCGGAGTCTTCCACCGGCCCCACCATGAAGGTGAGCGGGATGACCCACTTGTGCGGCGGGGGGGCGCGCGTGGCCGGGGGGGGCTTCCTGGTGGTGCGCGGGGGGGTCGCAGTGGTAGTAGCGTTTATGTCGTCTTCCATTGATTCTGTGATGTTCTCTGAAATAAATATAAGATAGATATTTTTTGACTGGCTCGGTGGCTCAATTGGTAGTGACCCCTGCCTTCTGAACCAAGGATCGTGGGTTCGATTCCCACCCGGGACAAACATTCGTGTGATGAACACTTGTGTTTGTTCCGTGTCTGGGTGTTTATATTTGTATTTAAATATTTATTTGTGGTACCTTCGTTGTTCTGATACCCATAACACAAGTGCTTAAGCTACTTACTTTGGGATTGGAGCAATGTATGTGATGTTCTCTGATATTTATTTATTTATTATTATTTTTATTGCACAAAATACAAACGATTACAGAAAATAGTATTAAAAAAGGACGTAACGTTTCGAGAAAAGGTAAATTGTGCTTGGCTTTGCGGAGGCACTACCGTGCCCTCAGATAGAGAGACCTTCAGGTAGAGGTGTATATTTTTTTTCTTTCTTTCTTTCTAATCTCCTGAAGAGAGGGGTAAAATACCTACAATAGAAACAGGGGTCAAATATTTTCATCAATAATAATAATAGGCGTGTCACGCTGAGCTATACAGCGCCATCTAGCCCCAAACTAGGGCAAAGCTTGTACTAAGGGTATTAGACAACTGATACACTTACCTAGATAAATAACTACACATTATACATAGCAAACACCCAGACCAATACAAACAGGGGCCCTACTCCCAAAAACGAAAACGATCGTTCGTTGAACGGATCGCGTTCTTTAGTACCATAAATCCCGCCCATTTGTCCCTCCCGTGTTCGAATATACAAACTAAAATTCGTCAAAGTCGATTTTAATTCAATCCGTTCAACGAACGATCGTTTTCGTTTTTGGGAGTAGGGCCCCAGACACGTTCATGCACACAAATATTCGTACTGTGCGGGGATCGAACCCACATGAACCACCATGCTTTTCACGCCTCGTTCATAGGATCCCATGCCATACACCATAATTACCTGGTTCATAGAATAAGTCGTCAAGATCCGCTCTCAGATCGTAAGTCAGAAGATTATCTGCCAACGTAGACTCCATCTCTGGCGGTTCAGCCGACATGACGAAACTAAAGAAAGAAAGAACAAACGTTTATTGGCAATCTTAACTAATATTATGAAGCTGAATTATTTGTTTGTTTGAACGCGCTTATCTCAGGAACTACTGGTCCGAATTGAAAAATTCTTTTTGTGTTGAATAGACCATTTATCGAGGAAGGCTTTAGGCTATATTACATCACGCTGCAACTATTAGGAGCGAAGATATAATTGAAAATGTAAAAAAAACCGGGGAAAAAATAACTATTCCACGCGGACGAAGTCGCGAGCACAGCTAGTAAGTAATAAATGGCAATAAGTAATGGGATGTACGGAAGCAACCTATCACCTTTTCGCTCCAAGCCAACCTCACCTGCCCGTGGTGCATCCTGCCGAACAACAAACGAGGCTCTGGCAAACCGACGGGTGGCGGTATAACCATCACGATAGAAGGCGTAGCTAAATACCACAGACCGATGACGGGCAGCAGCGTCACCGGAGCGAGAAGCTACGCCCTGCGATACCCAACCCGCTTGGCGGACGATTATGGGTATATACTCCAGAAGTTTGCCCTAGGTGGCGAACAACTGGAGAGGCCTATGTCCAGCAGTGGACTGCGATAGGCTGATGATGATCGCTCTTGTATATCTACTACTGGATGTACGGCCGCGCCCGTCCGTCGGCCGGCCCTTGTTTGTTTTGTCTTGATCTCAAAGTAAGTAGCTTAAGCACTTGTGTTATGGGTATCAGAACAACGAAGGTACCACAAATAAATACTTAAATACAAATATAAACACCCAGACACGGAACAAACACAAGTGTTCATCACACGAATGTTTGTCCCGGGTGGGAATCGAACCCACGACCCTTGGTTCAGAAGGCAGGGGTCACTACCAATTGAGCCACCGAGCCAGTCAAATTGTGTTGTGATTTCTCAAATAAGTGTTATTTTTAACCGACTTCGAAAAAAGGAGGAGGTTCTCAATTCGTCCGTATGTATAATTTTTTTTTTTTTTTTTTTTTATGTGTGTTCACCGATATTTCCGTCAATTATGGATGGATTTCAAAAATTTTTCGACAGTTCGACAGAGGACACTTCCGAGGTGGTCCCATTATCACCAAGTCAGGATCTGATGATGGGATCCTGGAGAAATTGAGGGCAACAACCGAAAATTGTATGCTCATATGGTGTTTTTGTTACGTTATCATATTTTACTCAGGTATATGCTTCCGGGCGTCAACATCTGGTGCTGATGATGAAGCCACAGAACTCCTTAACAGTTAGGAGTTAGGGGACAGTACTGACATTGGTCGATATTCAACTAGGTAGTAGTATGTACTTATGCAGGGCTAATAGGGCAGGTGATTTGGTAAGTGATATGCTTGATTCTAGATCGCAAAGTCTTCACTTGACTTAAAGCAAAATTTTTCATTCCTAAGTAAAACTCTTAAGGACATTAATTAGCCTTTACTCAAGGTCACAGCATATCAACGCAACTAAAAATAGTGAAATAAAATTATTTTTAAAAAAAAAATTAAACCGACTTCAAAAAAAACACAAACGACTAAAACTAAAAAGCGATAAATAACGTAAGTAATTCTATCCTTAATACATAATTATTTAAATATTACAATTATCACTTATTTTTGAAGTCGGTGCCAGCCAAACAAAAAATGTATATTGTCGTGTGGATTTGCCGGCCGCGCGCGTCATACAACAACAGTCTACGTTAGGTACCGAGAGCTGGCACCGACTTCAAAAATAAGTGATAATTGTAATATTTAAATAATTATGTATTAAGGATAGAATTACTTACGTTATTTATCGCTTTTTAGTTTTAGTCGTTTGTGTTTTTTTTGAAGTCGGTTTAATTTTTTTTTTCTCAAATAAGTTCTTTCTGGTAACCATCAAATAACATGGAATTTCAACCATGGTTTGGTTATCTCCCCTATAGTATACAAGAGCGATAGAATAAGAATAAAAGTGAAAGATCAGAAGATAAAACGGCAGGATGCACCACGGGCAGGTGAGGTTGGCTAGGAGCGAAAGATGATGGGTCCCATCCCATCTCATCTTACATCTCTCCAAGCTCCAATGTGATATGTCCAGCTGTGGACTGTGAGTGGTTGATGGTGATAAGTGACTTACCGCTCCTGCTTGATAGTGACATCATCACCGTCTACGGTGGCGCAGAGTAGGGGGTACCCAGGCCTGTCGCACCAGCCGTCCCACGCGTGGGCGTGGCTGCTGGACTCGTCCCCGCTGTCGTGCTGGAGCGCGCGCCAGAGGTCCCTGAAATAGGAATAGTCTTTTGTAAGTATTAAAAGGCCGGCAGCGACCCTAGAAATCGATTAGAGTTGCGGGTGTCCATGGGCAGTGTCGACTGCTTACCATCAGGCATCACATTTACTCGTCTGCCGCCTCTTGATAAAAAAAAAGTATGTGAAGGGCTGAAAAAGGGGTGGGGAGTGGGAGAACCACCATTTAAAAATCCTAATCTTTCTGATTTGGAATAGGACCAACCCCTTCTTATCCCGAGGGTGTCGTAGAAGACGACTGAGGGAATATCAGGAAACGGGCAGCGGCGTTTACCTGGGTACAAATAAAACCTACTGCGGTCACCAACCCACCTACCAAGCGTGGTGACTAAGGCAAATGACTATTGTCATTAGGAGAGTCAATATGTCCTATGTCAATGACTGAAGACTTGATAGTGACACAACGTCAAGTCTGGTTGTTCCACAAGACAGTCCCCAGTCATTATCTGCTACTCATAGTACAAGGGAAACCCTTAGTTTGGGACCAGTGATTGGCAGGTTGGACTGCAGTAGGTTTTATTTGTAACCAGGTAAACGCTGCTGCCCGTTTCCTGATATTCCCTTAAGGTCCTTTCGTATCTAGCGTAGGCAACGCCCCTCGGTCGCGTTGCCGCGGCTGCCAGGTCGCGACTGCCCCGATCCGAATGGTACCTTCAGCCGTCTTTTACAACACCCACGAGACGAGGATTTAGATTTAGAATAGGTCTATATTCTAAATCCGGATACCATACGGTCATTCGCATAAATGATTAATATTATTGGAGCTAACATACTACCTTGCGTCAGCACTCGCAGCTCTGTGATACTTCAGCAGCCTTGCGAGGGCTGCTCGTCCGGCAGACTCGCCGGCCGCCTCTATCGCCATACTGACAATTGCTGCACCCTGGGAAAGCATGATGGTATGAACACGCCACTTATTTACTATCTTGTATTCATTGTCGAAAGCTTAGTCAAGATCTAGGTAGTCACGAATACTTATGTAAACAAAGCACATTGCACTTTATTTAGTTTGAATTTGCCGCGTAAACCGCGTATTCGATGCGATTCTAATTTGATTGAGGTATAGTTTATCTGTGGCATTGTTTCATACTATTTGAACTTTTGCTTTGTCAATGTCATAAGAATATTGAGGTTATATTTTATAAAACGTTATGAAGGTTGATTGAGAAAGCTAACAAGATTTTCGAAATATTAATATTGTAATTTGATTTAATAAGAACTGGTGAAACAATAGCTTTAAATGTTGTTTCTCTTTTCAGGTGAGTTTGTGAATATTGTAATACTGATGTAAACATGTTTTGTTAAAATATTGAGATCTCATTTTTGTAATGAAATAAATTCTCTTTTCAGAGCAACTCAATTTAGTTATAGTTTTACTGTTCAACTCACAAAGAATAAATAAACTTATTATAAAACAACATTTCTACAGCTGTTAACAAACATAATGGAAAAGTTGAAATTCGAGTTCATGGTGAAAGCCAGTGAAGATATAAAAACAAATATTATTTGTATAACGTCAATCACGGATTTAGATGGTCGTACTTTCGGGATACCCGAAAAGTTACAACCTGTGAGGTTACATGAGGAAATATTGAAAACCCAAATCTTTCAAAAAGTAAAAGCCACATTACAAAAACGGCATGAGAAACGACAGGTGTGGATATCCATAAACAAGGAGATGAAGGCGGTTTATTGTGATGAAGAAGGAAATAAACAGTTTATGGGATACTTCTTGGAAGAGCTAACAAAACCTCAAACTTCAATATCTGGAACTTCAGAAGATTTTCTGGCAAGAATTGTGGAAAGCTTTGCTGAACTGAAGAAAGATTCATCAAAACCCGTAAATATGGGCAGAATGGTAGAAAAATTTGTTATAGACAAATTCAATAGCAAGATTAATAATGTGGCGCAGTGGATGACTACATTTGAAGCGGAATGTGTGCGGATGGGAATCGAAGAAGATGTTAAAAAAATAGAAATGCTTAGGTTATTCCTAGAAGATTCTTCATTAGATTGGTATAGTTCAATGTTAATAAAACATACAATAAATTCAGAATGGGCAGTATGGAAGAAAAACTTTAATGAAACATATGCAGATAAGGGTTGGTCGCCAATTAGGTATGCAATGTTATTTAAATACAAACAGGGCCCTTTGCTGGAGTATGCATTAAAGAAAGAGAGACTACTTCTAGAGGTAAATAAATCCATAGATAAACTTACTCTGATTAATCTGATTGCCACAGGTTTACCTAATTTTATTGCAGATAAGATAGATAGGAATAGTTTAAAGGAAACTGAAGACTTATTTAATAATTTAAGAAGTTTGGAGCATATGATAAACAAAAAAAAAATTGATACAAAGATAGGATATTCTGAAAATAAATTTAGAGAGAAAAATGTAAAGCCCCTGGTTAGTCCATGTAAAATTTGTGAGAAGGAAAATAAAGGTATGCGCTACCACCCGGAATCCCAATGTTGGTTCAAAACTAAAACTATTGATAAGTCGAAAAAAGATCAAATAAGAAGCGTTAACAATTCTGAATTGGAGGTAGAATTAAACGAAATGGACCCAAAAAACTAGTAGTGCCGCCATTAATTAAAATTAAATTACTAATAAATGACACCTTGGAGACATCAGGAATTTATGATTCTGGATCTAACGTGTCATTGATAAGCTCAAGGTTATTATCTCTGAAGAAAATACCTTCCTATGATAATAATGCCGGTTTAAAAACTATTAATGGCGTAAAGAAATCAATAGGATTAGTAACATTAAAAATTAAAATTTTTGAAATTGAGAAACATATTAATATTTTTGTCATTGATGAAAACAATTTTGACTATGATTTCTTAGTGGGGTTAGACATGATACAAGAATTTAATTTAACGCAAAATGAAAATTTAACTATAGCCCAAAATATCAGCAATAATCATAAACATTACAACAAAAAGCAACCTATAACTATAAAAGAGATTCCTAGTACTTCATGTTTTGATATAGGGAATGAAAGTTATAAAATACAGGATGTGGATATTACAAAAAAAGATAAAAACGAAACCATTAAGGAGTATAAAATAAACTTTAACGAAAATATGATAGTCGAAAATTTTAATATTTCTGTAAATAATTTAGATTGCAAAATAAAATCTGATATTGACAAATTGATATGCAAATATAGTTCTGTCTTTGCAAAGGATAAATTTGATATCGGCACTGTAAAAGGTTACGAAGCACATATTGATTTGTTGATAGACAAATACTGTAGTAAGAGACCATATAGGTGCTCTATTGAAGATATGAAAGAAATTGAAAATCAAATATCGAAATTACTAGAAAATAACTTAATCGAGGAGTCTTATAGTCCTTTTGCCGCTCCAGTAACCCTCGCTTTTAAAAAAGATGAAGGAAGAAGATCTAGGCTTTGTATAGATTTTCGTGAACTAAATAAAATTGTAGTTCCTCAATCGCAGCCATTCCCGTTAATCGAAGACTTAATGGTCAAAACAAGGAAATGTAAATTTTTTTCAACATTTGATGTAAATTCGGCTTTCTGGTCTATACCTCTTAGAATTGAAGATAGGCATAAAACGGCATTTGTGACTCAAGAGGCACACTTTCAATGGACTTGTCTACCTTTTGGTTTAAAAACTTCTCCCGCCATTTTCCAACGCATACTAAGTAGTATTATAAGAAAGCATAAACTATCAAATTTTACAGTCAATTATATAGACGATATTTTAGTGTTTTCTGAAACGTACGAAAAACACATTGAACACTTATCCTTGTTATTAGAAGCAATACTAAAGGAAGGTTTTAAATTAAAATTTACGAAATGTAATTTTGCACAGGACTCCGTAAAATATCTAGGGCACATAATAAAAAATAATACTGTCACTCCATTAAAAGATAATTTGATTGCCATAAAGGAATTCCCCATACCAAAAACACAAAAAAACGTCAGACAATTTTTAGGAAAAATTAATTTCTATGGAAAATACGTGCCAAACATTTCAATTACACTGGATCCTTTACATAATTTATTAAGAAAAGGAGAAAAATTCGTTTGGTCAGACAAATGTCAAGAATCCTTTGATACTATCAAAGAACTACTTTGTTCAAAGCCAATTTTAGCCATCTTTGATCCGGACTTGCCAATACATGTTTATACTGATGCTAGCATACAAGGTATAGGTGCGATCTTAAAACAAAAACAACCCAACGGTGATGAAATGCCTTGTGCATATTTTTCTAAAAAGTTAAATGACTCTCAAAAGAAGAAAAAAGCCATATTCCTTGAATGTTTGGCAATAAAAGAGGCGGTAAAATACTGGCAGCACTGGCTCATAGGGAAAACATTCACGGTTTATTCGGATCATAAGCCTTTAGAAAAAATGAATATCAAAGCTAGAACTGACGAAGAACTGGGAGAATTAACTCATTATTTGTCGCAGTTCAATTTTCAAATAATATATTCCCCAGGGAAATATAATATAGAGGCAGATTCTTTAAGTAGAAACCCGGTGTTGGAATCTTATGAAAATCAAGAAAGTAGCATAAAAGTGGTAAATTTTGTTAAATTAGAAGACATACTCAATGATCAAGAACAAAATATAGATATAAAAAACAACAGGAATAAGTTTCTTTTAAAAAATGATATTTATTATAAAAAAATAGGAAAAAATGAAAAGATTGTGCTAACAGAGGAATTCAGTAAAAATATTATAAAACACGTACATCTCTACTATTGTCACTTAAGAAGACAACAAATGGAAAAAAAAATTAAAACTTTTTATCAAGCTAAAAATTTATTAGATAATATAAAAAAATATTGCGAAAAATGCGATGTCTGTATAAAAAATAAATCAAGGGGAAAATACAAGTTTGGATTAATGTCTCACTTAGGTCCCGCTACCTATCCTTTCGAAATAGTGTCTATAGACACCATAGGAGGATTTGGTGGTGCTCGTTCAACTAAGACTTATTTGCACCTTCTTGTAGATCACTTTACTCGTTACGCGTATATTTTAACTTCAAAAACCCAGAACGCTAATGATTTCATAAAACTTGTCCAAAAAGTAACACAAAATTATAAAATTGACTTGATTCTGTCAGATCAATACCCTGGTATAAATTCAAAGGAATTCAAAAGGTTTTTAGAAAATGAAGATATAGCCATAGTTTTCACTGCAGTCAATGCGCCATTTTCAAATGGATTAAACGAACGACTAAATCAAACATCTATACTTATAATAAATCTGTAGAGAGGTCAATTCTGTACATGAAATATATTTTCAAAATAACTATCAGGGGGTGATTAGTGATCGATACTGATGCCAAAAATGCAATCAGTAAAATTTTTGTCTGTCTGTCTGTCTGTCTGTCTGTCTGTCTGTCTGTCTGTCTGTCTGTATGTTCCTTATGGAAACAAAAACTACTGGACGGATTTTAACGAAACTTGGTACAATTATTCTTCATACTCCTGGGCAGGTTATAGGGTACTTTTCATCACGCTACTATCAATAGGAGCAGAGTAGTGAAGGGAAATGTTGGGAAAACGGGAGAAGTTACTCCATTTTTTAAGCTTCCGTCGCGTGTGCAGCCTTAATGGTTAAAGTTACATAGAAATTATGTATGACAGAAATATTTTACATAAAATTGACTAAAAAATATCCCGCAACAGCATATGTCTATCTTTTATGGTTGACTCACAATAACACGTGTAACTCCTGATAGCTTAGCAGTTCGGAGCATTCTGATTATATTTGTTTACTCTTACGTTTATAATACTCTCATTCATCCCTAATTTAAATAAGTTATCATTATTACCTATTCAATAAAAAAAGAATCATAGAAATCGGTATAGAAACACCAAACTTATACATGAAATAAGCCATCGCGCCGTCGCACGTGAATACTGAATCATGCTATAAGGATTATTTTTGTGTAACGGTTGCCGCGCTCGGTAGGGTATAAAAAGGCGGGAGGTCCGAGAGCTAGCTTCATTCAATATTTGGCTGTTGATGCGTTCAGAGCGATCGACCTTATTGACAGACAATAATTGATATTGAGAAACCGTGCCAGCGCGACTTTTAGTTTTTAAATAGTTTATTTGAATTTCTTTTGTTGTTATATTGTAAAATATTCGTTCAAATTAAAAATTATTAAGCGTAGGTACTTTTATTAATTAACCTTTAACTATGGACGTGCGGTCTCACAGGCCGCTTGCAGTTTGTGATTATCGTGCCCCCCTTCACCCGCATTCCCTACGCGTACGCCGGTCTCAGTAGCTTCGGTTTTAGTGGCGAAACGACCGTTGAGAGTGAAGGTTACGTCGTCGTCTGAATGTTGCGTGAGTAATTTCGATTTATATTTCGAGTGCGGTCTGTGAGACCGCACGTCCACATTTGTGTTATAAATTGAAACTAACGGTGATTTTGTGTGTTTTAGATTTTGTACACTAAAATGTCAAAAAACGATCAACCAACGACTGCAGGCAAACGAACATCAAGATTATCGATGCAAAGAGCCAGTAAATCATTGCGGTTAGATGATCCTTCTTTTGAAAACGAGTTTCAACGATTGCTTTTAGAATCAGATCAGTGCGACAGCGATGGGGGATGTTGATGATTGTTTGTTTTATGAAGCTGACATTCAAGAATGTCACTCGAGTGAACAAGAGATTATTGAAGAAAGTGGTAGTACTACCAGAGCTGACGGAGACGTAAGGAGATCGGAGAGTGAAAGTTCAAATGACGACAATATACCTATCGCACAGTTACGGCCCTCGAAGTACAATTATGGTAAAAATCGCTACAAATGGGCTACAGAACCACCTTCCAGAAGAGTCCGCACTCCACAGCATAATATTGTGTTGAACAGATCTATTCTGCACCTGACTGAAGACGAAAAGAAAGATCCAATCAAAACGAGTTTTGGGTCCTGATTTGCCATCCCATCGAGTGAAGAAAATATAGTTCCTAAGCGTAAGACGTGTAAACTATGCCCACCAAAGATAAAGCGAAAGACGACCCATACTTGTGAGGGCTGTAAACAGCCAATATGCCTGCAATGCTCTCAGCCGCTATGCAAAGACTGCCAATAAATATGACCAAGTTGGGCGTATGTCGAAATTTTTATGTTTTGTTGTGAGAAGACTATGTTAAGTTTTTTATGTCCTTTATTCTTTATATTTTATTGTAAAAGTAGTTAAACTAAGTAAAAAAGACATTTTCTCGTGATAATATGTATAAAGTGATCTCAAGCTAAAAAGTCTGAAAAGTGCCCTAAGACTGGCATATTGTTAGAATAAGTTTAAAATAAATAAATTTTTCATTGAAATTACATCTTTTATTAACAATTAGTAACTCTTCTAAGAAACAAAAACAAAAAATAATACAATACTTACTCATACAGATAGAAACCAGCGCGTAAAGATAGCGGTCTGTGAGGCCGCACGTCCATAGTAGTGTAACAAAATTGTAACGACCATAGTTAAAGGTTAAAGTAGTTATAAGTATTTATTTTTAAGTGAAGTAGGTATAGGTAGATAGTTTTGCACAGGCGTTTCAGCTTCAAAAATATATTTACAAAAAAAGTATCAGGGGGTGATTAGTGATCGATACTGATGCCAAAAATGCAATCAGTAAAATTTTTATCTGACTGTCTGTCCGTCTGTCTTTCTGTCTGTCTGTATGTTCGTTATAGAAACAAAAATTACCTACTCAACGGGTTTTAACGAAACTTGGTACAATTATTCATCATACTCCTGTGCAGGTTATATGATACGTTTCATCACGCTACAATCAATAGGAGCAGAGCAGTGAAGGGAAGTGTTGGGAAAACGGGAGAATTTTTTATCTGAATGTTTGATTGAGCATCACGCAAAAAGTACTGCATGGAATTGAATGTGGTTTTCACCAATGTATTGCTAGAGGTCTAACTTAAGATTTGGGCATCATTTTATGGAAGTCCGTTAGTTTTGAAACCCGATATCCACGCGTGCGACGCCGCTGGCACAGCTAGTTGGTTAATAAAATTCGTTGTAAAATTAATGAAACACATTCCAACAAAACTGCATGGACAACTATCGCTCATGAATGCACTGAAAAATATAACGAAACTGAACATAGTGTAACGGGATTCTCTCCGAAATATTTATTACTAGGAAAGAATGTGGATATTCTGCCAGATGAACTGAAACAACATATAAACAATGAAAATCTATTGCAAGACAGAACTATCGCCTTGGAAAAAAGTATAAAATCTCATAATTATAATAAAGAAAGATTTGATAAAAATAGAGAACATTACGATCTAAAAGTCGGAGATTCAGTATATGTTGAGAACGGAAACCGGCTCAACAGGAAGAAACTTGATGAATTGAAAATAGGACCTTATGAAATTATAGGAAAAATATCAAATTCAATTTACAAAGTAAACACGGGCCACAAAAAGACAGAATCAAATCTTTTCCACATTACTAAACTTATTCCAATAGTATTGTAGAATAGTAATACTTATGTGTTTTGGAGTGGGGGGGGGGGAGATGTAAACAAAGCACATTGCACTTTATTTAGTTTGAATTTGCCGCGTAAACCGCGTATTCGATGCGATTCTAATTTGATTGAGGTATAGTTTATCTGTGGCATTGTTTCATACTATTTGAACTTTTGCTTTGTCAATGTCATAAGAATATTGAGGTTATATTTTATAAAACGTTATGAAGGTTGATTGAGAAAGCTAACAAGATTTTCGAAATATTAATATTGTAATTTGATTTAATAAGAACTGGTGAAACAATAGCTTTAAATGTTGTTTCTCTTTTCAGGTGAGTTTGTGAATATTGTAATACTGATGTAAACATGTTTTGTTAAAATATTGAGATCTCATTTTTGTAATGAAATAAATTCTCTTTTCAGAGCAACTCAATTTAGTTATAGTTTTACTGTTCAACTCACAAAGAATAAATAAACTTATTATACATTATATAATATTATGTAGTTCAAAGCAGTTTATTTTTTTAAATGTAAAAACACGTCATGCTGAACTTGTGATCTAAAGTGTGTCTTAGGGGCAGCGCAGACGACAGACTATCCGTGACGCACTTTTTAGTCTGTGATACAATTATATGCAGTAACGCACACGATATGCAAAAATCTGTCGCGGATATTTCACAGACTCAACGCACATCTTCGATCATTCTGTCGGCAGAGCTATAGGGACCTAGATGCTCTTTTTAAATATCTCAGACGCAGACTCTATCGCACAAACAGTCTGTCGTCTGCGCAGCCCCTTATTGGTACTTTGATTTCAAGTGTTTATTTAAATTAATAACAAATTGTGTAACGTTGCGTACACACGGACCTTGTTTACATAAGAGATATTACAATTTTTGTAATATTTACCTTATGCAAAGACAATTCATCGGAAGCTGCTTCGATGTCGGCTCTCTCCAGTCTAGGGGACGCCACAGCGCGCACAGAATTACTGGAATCTAGCCTGGAAATATTAACTTTATGTTAATGTCGATAAGATTAAAAATATCCTACCATGTTTTGTCTTCATTTTCATAGTTTGCCGGGGTTTCAACTCCTTGCCGGGTTCATTATTCCGATAAAAAAAATAATCTTTCTTTATTCAAAGGATTTCTGGCAAACCGACTGATGGCGGTCAAACCATCACGATAGAAGGCGTAGCTAAATACCACAGGCCGATGACGGGCAGCAGCGTCACCGGAGCGAGAAGCTGGGCCCTGCGATCGCCAACCTGCCTGCCCAGCGAGGCGATTATGGGTATACCCTCCAAGTTTGCCCTAAGTGGTGAACAACTGGAGAGGCCTATGTCCAGCAGTGGACTGCAATAGGCTGATGATGATGATTTAAGGGATGTATGGATCTAAGGAAGGCTTTACTTATAATCGCCACACTGGGCAGGTGGGTTGGCGATCTCGCTCCGGTGACGCTGCTGCCGTGATCGACTTAGCTACGCCGTCATCGTGATGATTATACCGCCACCAGTCGGTTGCCAGAGCCTCGTTTGTTATTTGGTAGGATGCACCACAGACAGGTGAGGGTGACTTGGAGCAAAAAGATGATAGGTCGCTCCCGTAAGGGATGTGAATCCCTGCTGCTATGATGATGACAAGCGTGCGCTTCCGTAAGCTCCTTCCTTTGTCGCTTAATATCAGACAAATAAATAAATAACCCAAGACATGCCACGCTGGGCCACACAGCGCCACCTAGCCCCAAACTAAGCCGAAGCTTGTACTATGGGTACTAGACAACTGATAAACTTACTTAGATACATTTTTTTTGTAAATAAATACATATTAAGTATACATAGAAACACCCAGACCAATACAAACAGACATGTTCATGAACACAAATGTTTGTACTGTGCGGGAATCGAACCCACGACCTTTGCTCAGAGGGCAAAGGTCACTACTAAATGAGCCACCGAGCCTGTCGACAAGTTGTGATTTAGATAAAAAGAACCTTTATACCGACCTTAAAGCTGGCAGCACGTGATCCAATAACAGCGCGTCTTGTTGCCTCTCGCTATCAGCACCCTCGTTGAGCAAAGGCGCCTTCTCCGCCAGGACTGAGGTCAGAGCGTCCATCAGCCACTGGGAGCTCCACCAGCGAGGGGACACCAGGCCACCGAACCACTGGAATGAGGTGGAACCATCAGTATTCGTTCAATAAAATATGATAAGGTGGTATGAAAGTTTGGATCTTGTAAGGGGATGTCACGGACCCATCAACTTTCGACGACGACACTTATTTTACCACTTTGGAAGAGTCTCTCGCGCAAACTATTCAGTTTAGAAAAAAATGATGTTAGAAACTTCAACATCATTAACCGACTTCGTTTTAAAACACCTATCCATAGACACCCCACACGTATAGGTTTGATGAAAAAAAAATTTAAGTTTCAGTTCTACGTATGGGGATCCCCAAAAATTTTGGAGTTTTTTCTGATATTATTTTAAAATCATAATGCGGATATTATAAACTTTAAAATAATAAACTGGCTGTGACATACGGACGGACGGACAGACAGACAGACATGACGAATCTATAAGGATCCCGTTTTTGCCATTTTGGCTACGGAACCCTAAAAACAGATGAATGGACAAACCTGCTGTGCCAAGAGTCTGGCTATGGTCTTGGTGTCCGAGAGGACTGAGGGCGCCAGTGTGATGAGGCCCCAACCCTCCGAGTAAGCGTTGCCACCGTCCACCACCACTATATCTGTAAAACACACGAACATACAGACAGACAGAAAGACAAAAATTTTACTGATTGCATTTTTGGCATCAGTATCGATCACTAATCACCCCCTGATAGTTATTTTGAAAATATATTTCATGTACAGAATTGACCTCTCTACAGATATATTATTATCATCATCATCATCATCATCAGCCTATTGCAGTCCACTGCTGGATATAGAGGCCTCTCCAGTTCTTCACCACTTAGGGCAAACATCTCAACATTTTAAATTTAAACAAAATATAACAAAGATACAAGGCATCAAAATGTAGGAGTGGGGGTCTTGAACTTTACTCCACTCAGTGGCGAAAAAACTCCCACTCTGTGACGTCACGCGTAATTTTAATGGGCTATATCTTTGTAATTTTTGCTCTAATTGACAAAAGAAAAAATACGTGTCTTTTTTTTTTGAACAATCTAAAAGATGGACTAATTAAATTTTTTACGGCAACAGCCCTATTGAATGGTATAGTTACGTTATTGTTTGGAATTGAGAATGAAATAATGAATGGAACAGGTAATAGAATATTGAAAGAAATACAGAATAGAAAATATATTGGAATCTTAACTTAATATTATAAAGCTGAAGAGTTTGTTTGTTTGTTTGTTTGAACGCGCTAATCTCAGGAACTACTGGGCCGAATTGAAAAATTCTTTTTGTGTTGAATAGACCATTTATCGAGGAAGGCTTTAGGCTATAGAACATCACGTTGCAACTATTAGGAGCGAAGAAGTACTTAATGGAAAATGTAAAAAAAAAAACGGGGAAAAAATAACTATTCCACGCGGACGAAGTCGCGAGCACAGCTAGTAACAAATGTAATAGATAAGTAGGTAGTATCATAAAAAATAAAACATTTATGTAGCCTATAAAATGTTACAACAAAAATGTACTTACCGAATTTCGGCAACGGGTAGGATGTGTTCAGCTCGTATGAAAACTGGTGTATCGTCTTTTGCACCCACTCCAACAGAGGGCTGAAAGAGAAAAACAATTATTTTCAATTTTCATACGTGTTAATACTTATACGAAAGGTAATAGGGCTTTTACATTAGAGTATCAGAAGGTTTCAGAAGGCCCTAGACTGTATGACGTGGTCGTAGTTAAAAGTATAAATGTAATGATAATATTGTAAACACTATGTTGAAAAGAGCAACTACACGAGTTTCTTGCCGGTGTCTTCTCGGTAGAATGCTTGCCAAACCGGTGGTAGCTTCGACGATGTAAGTGTTTTTTTAAATAAAGATTATTTTGATTTTGTTTTGTATCATTTTTAAAGATTCTGTATCAAATTTAATAACACTTTAAGCGCATCGATATTTTTGGTGAAATGATTAAACGTTTTCTTGGCTTCAAGAGGTGCCACAGATTTAGAATTAACTCATAATAATTTGGAATTAATGCAGTCTGTTCAGTAGTTTTTTTTCACCAAATAAAATTGATGGATTTTGTAGTGTCTATCTATATTTTGTACACAGTTATGTTATATATGGTCATGCGATCATCATCAGTGGGTTATATATGGGTCATTCACTCACCCTCATCAAGTTAGAGCAGATATGCGCTGTAAGACTCCAGGGGCCATACTACAGAAAACCCCCCCCGCACTCACCACTCAGGGCACGAAGGAGAGGCTCAGAGGGCATACGATGCGTTGTATGCCCCCCGGCGACGCCCGGGCCGGGGGCGGCGTAGAGCGGGCGCGTCTACCGCAACGAGCGCTCTCTTTCCGCCGCCTCCTTCTGCGAGATCACTGTCTCGCAGAATGCGAGCATCGCTCGCCAGGTCTCCTTCGACGCCGTCATCTGCCGCAAGAGTTGCGGCAGGTCGAGGTCCTGTGCGACAGTGACGAGGACGGAGCGCTCATTGGCCCAGGCAGGGCAATGCTGAAGCGTATGCTCTGGGTTACTTACCCAGCTTCATCCAGAATGACCTGATGGTCGCTGTAGAGGCTGATCTCCGGCGGCGGCAGCGGCAGGTCCTGGGGGTCTTCTGTGGGGTCGGTGGGCGCCGGCTCGGTGGGGGCGGTCGTGACGTCCAGGGGGTCACTGGGGGGCGTGGGGGCGGCGCGGCGCTGCAGCCGGCAGACGGCCACCGACATCATGTGGGGGGGCATGGGGGGCGATTGGCCGAATTCGTCTTGGAGCTGTGGGAAAATTAAAAGTGATTATTTGCGGTTAATTAAGGGCCTTTCATCTTTTCGTGCCAAGCCACGCTCACCTGCCCGTTTTTTTTTCCAGGGCAAAAATGCCTTGACGCATCCCCGCCACCCGGGGGAGTGACGGGGTATGTGGGACTCACGCCGCCCTTAGGAAAGGAAGGGCGGCACCCCGCCTCGGGATGAAAATGAGGCAGAGAATACCCCCAAAAAAACCCGGGTCCCTTCGTCAAACGCTTAATGGGTGGTGTCATGGGATCTTTAAACCATGACTGCCACGACACCACTGGTGCGGCCCGCCTTACCCAGACCCCCCTCCCCCCAAGGGAGTCCACTCCCATTCACCTGCCCGTGGTGCTGTCCTCTGCTGGACATAGGCCTCTCCTGTTGTTCGCCACTTAGGGCAAACATCTGGAGGATTTACCCATAATCGCCACGCTGGGCAGGCGGGTTGGCGAGCGTGACAGTGCAATAAAGATAAAATAAATAACTAAATCAAATTCTTCCACAATGAACCCTATAGAATACCGCAGTCAAATGACCTCTGGGTCATGTTTCTGCCGGTGAGTAACCCTACTTTTCCCGGAAACCCTTCCGGAGCTCGTGGTGGGTTAGGGTTAGGCCGGCAAGGCGGTGGCAACTGACACGTAACTGACCAGTTACTTGCCCGTTGTCACAGCGGCTTGGGCTTCTCTTTCGCTTTCCATCAGGCGTAGGGAAGCCATTATGTCGAGCCACTATAAAAAAAAAACTCACCAATCTATGTCCCAAGTAGAAGCCGGCTTCTTCTGTAGCCATTATTGGCATATTCGTCAGGGATACGTGAAATCTGAAAAAAAAATGCCTTAAGTCTGGTGATCTGGTTTAAAGATCTTATTAGAATCCAATGGTGGCATCATAAGTAAATCACCCCACCAAAACTAAGTAAGTACAGATAATATCGACTGGCTCGGTGGCTCAATTGGTAGTGATATCTGCCTTCTGAGCCAAGGGTCGTGGGTAAGATCCCCACACATTACAAACATTTGTGTGCATGAACATGTCTGTTTGTATTGGTCTGGGTGTTTTCTATGTATAAATGTATTTATTTACAAAAAAAAAGTATATAAGTAAGTTTATCAGTTGTCTAGTACCCATAGTACAAGCTTCGGCTTAGTTTGGGGCTAGATGGCGCTGAGTGGCCCAGCGTGGCATGTCTTGGGTTATTTATTTAATATGTTCCTCAAACCTCTTGGAGTTATTTTGGTGGTAGGTTTTTTTGGAATTCATACTTAATTATTATAAATGGGAAAGTGTGTCTGTCTGTCTGTATGCTTGCCTTTCTTTCACGGCAAAACGGAGCGACGAATTGACGTGTTTTTTTAAGTGGAGATAGTTGAAGGGATGGAGGCTACTTTTTGCCCCATTCTAACCCCCCACTTCCCTAAAATGGGGGGTGGAAGACTGACTCGGTGGCTCAATTGGTAGTGACCTCTGCCTTCTGAGCCAAGGGTCGTGGGTTCGATCCCCACACATTACAAACATTTGTGTGCATGAACATGTCTGTTTGTATTGGTCTGGGTGTTTTCTATGTTTATGTATTTATTTACAAAAAAAATGCATCTAAGTAAGTTTCTCAGTTGTCTAGTACCCATAGTACAAGCTTCGGCTTAGTTTGGGGCTAGATGGCGCTGAGTGGCCCAGCGTGGCATGTCTTGGGTTATTTATTTATTTAATATGTTCCTCAAACCTCTTGGAGTTATTTTGGTGGTAGATAGGTTTTTTTGGAATCCATACTTAATATTATAAATGGGAAAGTGTGTCTATCTGTCTGTCTGTATGTTTGTCTTTCTATCACGGCAAAACGGAGCGACGAATTGACGTGATTTTGTTAGAGCTCCAAGTGTCCATGGGCGGTGTCGACTGCTTACCATCAGGCATCACACTTGCGTGTCTGCCGCCTCTCGCATAAAAAAAAAATTAAGTGGAGATAGTTGAAGGGATGGAGAGTAACATAGGCTACTTTTTTCCCCTTTCTAGCCCCCCACTTCCCTAAAATGAGGGGTGGAAGTTTGTATGGAGAATTTAACGCGAGCGAAGCCGCGGGCAAAAGCTAGTTAAAGAGAAAGGGTGAGGTGAGCTATAGAGAACGTGCACATAGATGGTGCTGCCAACTGGTGTCATAAATTTGAATGTTTTACCCTAGTTTACACTACGTAGTGCTGCCACCTATAGTTCGTGCACGGTCCCTATAGACTGAACAGAAATTGATGATAGTAAAACATAAATTGTAAGGGAGCAGCCTATCATCATTTCGCTCCAAGCCAACCTCACCTGCCCGTGGTGCATCCTGCCGAATAACAAACGAGGCGCTGGCAACCGACTGGTGGCGGTATAACCATCACAATTGACGGCGTAGCGAAACACCACAGACCGATGACGGGCAGCAGCGTCACCGGAGCGAGAAACTACGCCCTGCGATCGCCAACCCGCCTGCCCAGCGTGGCGATTATGGGTAATATCCTCGCGATGTTTGCCTTAAGTGGCGAACAACTGGAGAGGCCTATGTCCAGCAGTGGACTGTGATAGGCTGATGATGATGATGATGAAAACATAAATTATTGTCTACTCAAGTATTTTTCCATAATGGTAGGTACTAACCTGTCTCTAACTATAGTCAGTTTGAAGGTGGCTCTGAGATGAGGCTCGTCGAAGCATGGGAACGCAGACCGCGCATGCGTCAACCAGAAGCGGGACACTGCGCAGCGACTGTAACAAGATTATGTATTTTTCCTTTTTTCATTCAAATAAACAATAACAAAGATTTAAAAGAGGTAGGGCATAGCGAATCTTCGCTTGAATTGGGATGATGACTAAAAAAAAATTTAATGTCCATCAGATAGATTAATGAAAAATATTGGATACGTATTTTTTATTTTGCCTCTTGTTCAAAAACTTACGAAGATACATTGATTTTAAATGTCACATGACGTCACGTTAGAGTACAAAATATACTCTAACGTGACGTAGTTAGCCCCCACTCCGTAACTTTAATGCGCTTTATCTAAGTATTTTCTTGTTATTTCGACAAAACAAAAAATACGGGTCTTATATTTTTTTATTAACTAAGAGACGGACTAATTATTTTCTTCATTAACCGACTTCTTTTCATACCTTGTCATCATCCGTATTGAGCCGCCCGTCCGGGGAAGGACCTCCACCCTATAGAATCATCATCATCCTAGCCTTTTTTCCGATTGTCTCAGGGTCGGCTTCCCAAACTGAGAGATTTGGCGAGGGCTAAGCTTTTACACAGAGCGACTGCCATCAGACCGCCGCAACACTTAGGGTAAGCTATACCCATTCCGAGTTGGGCGACCACCACCCTATAGAATACCGCAGCCAAATGACCTCTGGGTCGTGTTTCTGCCGGCGAGTAGGGTTTCCGGAGCTCGTGGGGGTTAGGGTTGGGCCGGCATGGCGGTGGCAACTGACAGGTAACTGACCAGTTACTTGCCAGTTGTCACAGCGGCTTGGGCTTCTCTTTCGCTTTCCATCAGGCGTAGGGAAGCCATTATGTCGAGCCACTATAAAA
Source organism: Conogethes punctiferalis (assembly GCA_031163375.1). Taxonomy (NCBI): domain Eukaryota; kingdom Metazoa; phylum Arthropoda; class Insecta; order Lepidoptera; family Crambidae; genus Conogethes; species Conogethes punctiferalis. Next base: position 4,641,267 of record CM062106.1, on the reverse strand, counting down.
AAAAGGCTTAAAAATGTAGGAGTGGTGAAAAACTCCCACTCTTTGACGTCACGTGTAATTTGAACGGGCCATATCTTTGTAATTTTCGGTCTAATTTACAAATGAAAAAACACGTGTCTTTTATTTTTGAACAATCTTAAAGACGGACTAATTACATTTTTTACGGCAACAGGCCTTTCATCATCAGTCTATTGCAGTCCACTGCTGAACATAGGCCTCTCCATTTTCGCCACTTAGGTCAAACATCTGGAGGATGTAGATACCCATAATCGCCACGCCGGGCAGGCGAGTTGGCGGTCACAGCGCGTAGCTTCTCGCTCCGGTGACGCTGCTGCCCGTCATCGGTCTGTGGTATTTGGCTACGTCTTCTATCGTGATGGTTATACCGCCACCAGTCGGTTTGCCAGAGCCTCGTTTGTTGTTCGCAGGATGCACCACGGACAGGTGAGGATGGCTTGGAGTGAAAAGGTGATAGGTCGCTCCCTTACATCCCATTAAGCCTATATGGCCAATTCTTTTTTAAATGTTGCAGCAGTGCACGTGTACAGGCTGACCATGATGATGATGTTGATGATGATGTTATATAACTGTACTAAAACTTACTGTTTATGCGTGCCAGTGAGGAAAAATCCCCTCTGTTTGTCGTTTCTTTCCAACTTCGTGATAAAGCGAAGGCTGAGGGTATAATTGTACTTGCGACGGAGTTTCTCCTGAAAAAAAAATGTTCTTGAAACCACATACAAAGATTTTCTATAGCTGTAGGATTATATTATTACTAGCTGTGCCCGCGACTTCGTCCGCGTGGAATAGAGTTTTTACCCCTATTTTATCCCCTTGGGGGAAGAATTGATCAAAATCCTTCCTTAGCGAATGCCTACATCATAATACAGCATGCTAGACCGACTTTTAGCTTATTCAAAAATAAAAGACACGTATTTTTTAAATTACAAGGTTATAAGCCCGTTGAAATTACGCGTGACGTCACTCGGTGAGGCATTTTTACGGGAGCGAGTGACGTCAAAGACTCCCACTCCTAACTTTTGATGCCTTGTATCTTTGCTATTGTTTATTAGAATGAAAAAAGGAAAAATACTTGTCTTTTATTTTTGAACTAGCTGTGCTCGCGACTTCGTCCGCGTGGAATAGTTATTTTTCCCCGTTTTTTTTTACATTTTCCATTATTTCTTCGCTCCTCATAGTTGCAGCGTGATGTCATATAGCCTAAAGCCTTCCTCGATAAATGGTCTATTCAACACAAAAAGAATTTTTCAATTCGGACCAGTAGTTCCTGAGATTAGCGCGTTCAAACAAACAAACAAACAAACATACAAACAAACAAACTCTTCAGCTTTATAATATTAGTTAGGATTAGGATTAGCTAAAAGACGGACTAATTACAATTTTTAGCCATAATAGCCTATTGGTTCGGGACAATGAATTTGTTGTGAACATATGACCCATGTTTTTTTTTTGCAGAAATGGGCTCTATTAACGATACCTAATGCCCAGAAAAAATTGGATAGTGATTAAAAAGTCACATTGTATATCTAACCATGAAACCCTCCCGGAGTAGGTACCACAGGAAAACCCTCATCAAATTCAAATTCAAATCATACATGAAGTCCTTACTTATAAAAGGGGGCTATTATAAGAGTAGAAGATTTCCTCAACGACGACATCTCCTGGACTGCTGCTTCGTAGTAAACTTTGCATTGTATAGACTCAACTTTTATTTTGCATTGTGTAACTTTAAAATATTAAAAAATGTTGTAATACCAAATCATGTAACAATTGGCGATTTAAAAAGAGTAACTACCGAGTTTCTTGCCGTTTCTACTCGGTAGAAATCTACCTTCCGAACACGGCGGTAGCTTCTTTTAAATTGCTTTTATTCACATTCTTACATTACCTTTTATATTTTTACATTATTTTTTACTTGACGATTCATAAGTGCTTATTTTAAGTTTATGTGAATAAAGGTATTTTGACTTTGACTTTGACTTTGACATCCTTCTCACCTTAAACTCTATGTAAGTCTGGTCAGCGGGGGGGAAGTCCAGAGCCTTCAGAAGCTTGGGCCCCAGCGCGCCCCCGGAGCGGAACAGCGCGCGCTCCGTCACGTTCATGTCGCGAGCGTTCAGCACTACGAAACTGGTGTCCCGGTCTACCTTCAGGTCGATCGACACCTCGCCTGGAACAATGCAATGATAGATATATATAGTAAGTATTTTTATTAGTAAGAATATTTTATTTTATGAGCGACACACACGTCCGTGGGTCTCACTCGGCAGGGCTCACCGAAAACCAGCGCCGTGGTTCGCTAGCGCGGGCCACGGTTCAATGCTGAGTGAGGCCCTTTTGCATTGGGCGTCACAACCCTGCGTCCGGTCTTTCTTTTAACATTGTTTTGTTTATGTCTTTTTTAATTTATTTTTCTTATATTTGTTTTTCATGTGAAAGTTGTAATGTATGTGTCTATTTGTTTTTTTTTTGTTTCTTCTCCTTTTTTTTGTGTGTTGTCTATTTGTTATTGCTGTGTTGTGATGTCCAATAGTAATAAATATTTAAAAAAAAAAAAAAAAAAAGATACACCTTTTAATACCCTTTTTCTTTGACAAGTTTGGAAACCGGTATATACCTGTAGGAACAGACTTGTCCCTACGAAAAGTGGAAGTACTTTCGCCGAGCTAGGTGATCGTGCTCGGGGACCGCGGTCCGATGGACCATCTTGGTTTGTCGTAAATATAGCGAGTCGTGATGAAAACTTCGCATGCGCGTTGTAGGTCTTCCATAGAACTTGTGTGGAGCGATTTAGATCTGTATGGAGAATACGTGCCGCGGATGTTACATCGCCATCTGTTGTTAGCAGACGGAACTAATAATAATAATAATAATTCATTTATTTCTCACCACAATAAATATAACAATAAATATAAAAAATTAAAATGTAAGACATAACAAATAATTAATGTGGGAGACTGATGCCTAATCTAAGCCAAAGGCTTGTGTTTCAGGTCATCAGGCCCCCCCTTATCTATCACTTACAGAGAATGGCAGAATACTATAGGTACAATTCAATTCAATTTCAATAATGCTTGTGTATTGTAGCGATGTGGCATGTCTTGGGTTATTTATTTATTTATTCCATTTGCTACGCTCCTGGCACACAGGCGTTTTGCTTCGTCCACATCACGTCCACATTCATCAATCTCTTCATACATGCTCGTCGGTTTAGGGTACTCAGTATTTTACCTTTTTTCAGGAGACTAGAGACACTTACCTCTCAACTCCCCCGTGGTCAAGTTGGGATGTAGCCAGAGGCTGTAGTGCTTAGGTATCACGAAGGTCGGCAGCCGCGCACCCCTCCAAGGGAAGACAGCACCATTGCTGGCTATGCGCTCTCTGCAACAAGAAAAAGACTTTGTAACTTGGTACATTCAGAATCGGTACATATTCATACATCGGTTCAGGGTGAGGGCGACAAGCGCAATGGGTTTGTTCTATTGTGCCTGTCGACCTAACTTTCGGACCTCACGACCGCTTACCATCAGGTGGAGTGAGGTCATTCTGAAAGCTCTTCTTATAAAAAAAAAATCTCAGACGGAAAATACGTCTCTCGTTATTATCAGGAATGTAAGGAAGCAACCAATCAACTTTTCGCTCCAAGCCACCCTCACCTGCTCGTGGTGCATCCTGCCGAAGGACAAACAAGGCGCTGGCAACCGACTGGTGGCGGTATAACCATCACGATTGAAGGCGTAGCTAAATACCACAGACCGGTGACGGGCAGCAGCGTCACCGGAGCGAGAAGCTACGCCCTGCGATACCCAACCCGCCTGCCACAAGTGGCGATTATGGGTAAAGCCTCAACTGAAGAGGTCTATGTCGAGCAGAGGACTGTGACAATTTTTTTATAGTAGCTCGACATAATGGCTTCCCTACGCCTGATGGAAAGCGAAAGAGAAGCGAGGAAGAAGTCGCTGTGACAACGGGCAAGTAACTGTTTAGTTGCGCTGTGACAACTGGCAAGTAACTGGTCAGTTACCTGTCAGTTGCCACTGCCATGCCGGCCCAACCCTAACCCCCCGCGAGCTCCGGAAACCCTACTTAACTGGCTGCGGACGCTGCGGTATTCTATAGGGCGGAGGTCCTTCCCCGAACGGGCGGCTCAATTCGAGCGAATAGTCGCTATGGTATCTCTCTTAAAAATAATTATTACTTATTTGCAGTAGCTGTGTTAGTCTCAGCCCCGGTGGGGGGCTGTCCAGGTATCAGGGTACTTTCTCCAGCGCACGGACAATCTGCAAGAGAAATGAAATGTTGTGTAAAATATTTTATGTTTTCATATTATTTTGATTTTTTTATGGCAGACGAGCAAGTGTGATGCCTGATGGTAAGCAGTCGACACCGCCCATGGACACCCGCAGCTCTAACCGAGTTTAGGGTCGCTGCCGGCGTTTTAAATATGAATACGCTCGTTTCTTGAACCGGGTTCTTGAAACTCAGCCGGGAAGACTAGCGCGGCGAGAATTCCTGGTCGCAAATTAGGCCGAAAAGACCAGCGCGGCGAGATATAGACACCCTCACAGGCGCCCTGTCTGTCTTTATAACTTTATAGTGTAGGTGTTGTAACTTACAAGGCTGTGGCGTAGCATATACGATGAGTAGCGCGGTCGCAAACATAGCCGAGAAGACCAGCGTGGCAAGACAAAGCGAGCGTTTGTGCCGTCATAGTAATAATAAACATCTTTGCTCACTTACCAGGCTGAGACGTCGCCAATCGCAAACACAGCCGGGAAGACTAGCGCTGCGAGAATTCTTCACCTTGCCTGGGTACATGATGTCAAGTGTAGGTATTGTCACTTACCAGGCTGAGGCGTCGCGTATACCACGACTAGCGCGGTCGCAAACATAGCTGAGAAGACCAGCGCGGCGAGACATAGCGCGCGGCGCTGCGAGCAGACGGCCACAGGTGTCTCGCGCAACTCACGCGCCTCTCTCGCCTTGTCCGTATCTGTGACGTCATAGTAATTATCATCATCATCATCAGCCCAGCACAGTCCACTGCTGAATAGAATAACGTTTATTTGGCACATACTATTATTTATTTTTTTCGTGTATCTTTCGATAATTCTCAGCTTTTAATAGCCGGTAACTTATATGCCATTTACGGGCAGAGCCAAATATATGACATACGTTTTTGATTTAATTTGTTGCATGGAAACGTAGTACTTAATACTTCCATGATTTGTTGATAGTTCGGGTTGATGTTAATTTTCATCTATCTGTAGAAATTTACGTACTACTCGTATACGGCAAGTGTTTAATATTGAGGCTTTTTGTAGTTGTATGTAAGTAGGTTGTGGGTTTTAAATCGATTAGTTTTGAGCTGTGGTGAAGATAATTTGGGATGACGCCTGTGGTTAAAATGACAAGGGGAACAATATAACCGTTTCCAAATATTATTCTTATTATTATTAATACATTCACAAATATAATTTATACATAAACGTCTGATCTCTGTCTAAAGCCAGAGCCTGTCATTCCTCTGATTCCTCATTCCTCCTTAGACAGAGAACTATGGAAAAGTTTGGGGGAGACCTTTGCCCAGCACTGGGACAGCGTGGGTTAGAAAAGAAAGAAAGAAACATCTGATATGTGCCACAATAACGGCGTCCATAGCACTTACAAAAAAATAAAAAACTTGAAACGGTTTTAGACAGTAACATAAATTTATTTGAAAACTAGCTGCGCCCCGCGGTGTTACCCGCGGTTCCTCGTTGCATTTATTCAAATTTTTCCGCCGTAAGAACCATCCTTGGACTTCAAGGAACATTTTAAAAAATTAATTGGCCAAATTGGTCCAGGCTGTGTTGAGTTATGCGCTTACCAACACATTTTGCGTTTATAGATGAAACCTAAGGTTAAATTGTTGAAACCCAAGGTTAAAATGTAACCCTACTAAAATCCTTTAAGTAGGTAGGTTACCAGACAACGCTACCCCAAAAAATCGATCCGACCAAACTTATAATCCTTGATGAGATCTATATTTAACGTCTCGCCTTGAAGCAGAGAGCTTTGTTGAATATTTTATATGAACAACCACTTAATATATTAGTTTCGTATAAGAAGTTTATTCAGGCTTTGAAGATAATTGAATAGGGAATTAAGTATTGTTTGTTATTAATTTTCTTCCTTGTTTACTTGGTAGTTGCTAATCGTGCTTCAACCAAGGGTAGTATATAAATAATGTAGGTATAGGTTCTTGTATCAAAATGTACAATACAAATGAAGTGTTTATTCTTTGCCACCCTAGTCAGTTTCATAGTATGGGAATTGATTCCTCCGGCCCCCTTCTATCATCGGACGAGCAGGGATACGGCGAATAGGCACCGGTATATGGTGCAAGTTCCTAGGACTCTCACAGCACGTTTCGCCTCTACTTTCATAGTACGAACGGCCAAACTATGGAACTCTTTGCCAGGCTCCTTGTTCCCCGAGACGTACAATCTTCCGATGTTCAAGGCGAGAGTGAACCGGTTTTTGATGGGTGAGCGCGCTCCATCGTAGACTATGATATCGCTTACCATCAGGTGAATTGCAGTCAAGCGCAAACCCATATTGTATAAGAAAAAAAAGAATATGATAAAGTTGATTATTGTTGTTAATTAAAGGTTTACAAAAACTGAAGATACTTATGTCGAATTTTAGGAAAAAAAAATTCACAATTACTGGTGTAGTCTCTGTTTGCATACGAGTTCTGGTTAATTTATTAAATATACGCTAAAATATGGAACATTCACACGGGACGTGCCAAAGAAAGTATTTATTGAATTTACTCTTGAACTACTATAATTTATGATAAGATCTTTGTGTCACAAATGGTTTCGGCATTGTATTTGTGTATTAAAGTAACAACGACAAGAATTCATGTAGCCATAGCCGAGATTTTAAGAACACTCACACGGCGCAATGGGCTGTAAGGGATGTAAGGGAGCGGGGGATGTAAGGGAGCGGCCTATCATCTTTTCGCTCCAAGCCAACCTCACCTGCCCGTGATGCATCCTGCCGAATAACAAACGAGGCGCTGGCAACCGACTAATGGCGGTATAACCATCATAATTGAAGGCGGAGCTAAATACCACAGGCCGATGACGGGCAGCAGCGTCATCGGAGCGAGATGCTGCGTCCTGCGATCGCCAACCCGCCTGCCCAGCGTGGCGATTATGGGCATATCCTCCCTGAGTGGCGAGCAACTGGAGAGGCCTATGTCCAGCAGTGGACTGTAATAGGCTGATGATGATGATGACTCATCACAAATTTTCTCAAATTTTTTGATATATAAAATATATACATAGAGAAAGTAGTTTTTGAGAACCGAGATACGCTACTTTTCTCGAGTCGGCGGTATGAGTGTTCCAGTTAATTGACTATATCTTTCTCCGCATACGTTTCTCAAATTTTTGGCTTCACCATTTACTTTTCTCAATTATTTCCTAAAACATTACTGAATTTCGTAACGATTGGATGAAATTTAAAAAAAAAACACTCACACCACACTCGCATTTGTATGGCGGGATCTTACCATGTGATGGGGAAAATAATTAAACTTTCGTAAAACTATTATCTACCACGCGGGGTTGGCTTATGATAAATCATTACACTTTCAAAAAGCGGAAAAGTAGACGCCGATGTGCAAGGTGTAGAAGGCGCGGGGAGAAAGGGAAACGTTATCTGATGCAAAATAGTATAGTACTTAGACCATATCTAAACATTGTTAAGTCTATACACTGTCCTCCAGTAACTTCCCAGTCAGTCACTCCAACTGTCTCTCTCCCCCAAAGGGCCCTCTAGCGGGAATTAATGAAAGAAACCCCCTTGACATTTCCGTTCCGCTGCATCTGAACAGGGCTTAGACACTTCCGGATGCCTAGCTTTGGAGCGCGATAAGTACTGTTGACCTAGAATCTAGACTTGGCGTTAGTCGACTAATGCGAAATCTGTTTCGTAAAGATAAATTGATTGTTGTCTCTTTATGACACTAACAACGCATTCACAAATTGTGTCGCTTAACTTCAAACGGAGGTAACTCCAGCGAACGTGAATTTGAGTTATTTGAGAAAAATTGATTGTGGCCAAAATACACAGTTTAATTTTAAAAACTATGGTTATTCGTTTGCAATTGACACTAAACACTTAAATTAAGCAAAAAAAATAATAATTAAACACCGAATAAAATTAAAATGCGTTTTTAGTTTGGATTTGTCTATGTTTGATATAACATGGCTGGATTTACCCATTATTGAAATAATACTGCATGGATTTGCCTATTTATGATAAAACTTTACTGGACTTACCAAGATTTGATAAAATCTACTTTTGCTTAGATTTTTGCTTTGTATTATGTCACCGTGAAAATTGTAAATAAGTAGGTACCGTTAGATTATAATCCATCTTGCGAGATTGTAAACTGTCGAAAGATTTTAAATCCGGATGTTTATATTTGTGATTAAGTACCTAGCTGTGCCAGCGGCGTCGCATGCGTGGATATCGGGTTTCAAAAATAACGGACTTCCATAAAGTGGTGCCTAAATTTTAAGTTGGACCTCTAGCAATATATTGGTGAAAGCCGCATTCAATTCCATGCAGTAGTTTTCGCGTGATGCGCGTTCAAACATACAGATAAAAATTTCCCTTTACTAAGTACTCTGCTCCTATTGATCGTAACATGATGAAAAGTATGCTATAACCTGCCCAGGAGTATGCAGAACTAGCTGTGCCCGCGGCTTCGCCCGCGTTGCCCCCCATTTTAGGAAAATGGGGGGTTAGAAAGGGGAAAAAAGTAGCCTATGTTACTCTCCATCCCTTCAACTATCTCCACTTAAAAAATCACGTCAATTCGTCGCTCCGTTTTGCCGTGAAAGAAAGACAAACATACAAACAGACAGACAGCTAGTTTCGAATAAAAAAAGATTTCTTGGACTCACCAGCGAGGAAGGCGACATCATCCAAATCCTGGTCCACCATATTTCTCCAGGCTGCTGCTGGACAAACAAACACCATTACATACAAGGTGACTTTTTAATGACTATCCAATTTTTTTCTGGGCATTAGGTAGGTATTGTTATTAGAGCCTATTTCTGCAAAAAAATATAGGTAAAATTTTTAAAATTTCACATGGTTACCCCTTCTATCAGACGAACATAGAGTGTAAGGTGTAGGGTTCACCGAAAACCAGCGCCGTGGTTCGCTACGCGCGCCACGGTTCAATGCTGAGTGAGGCCCTTTTACATTGGGCGTCACAATCCTGCGTCCGGTCTATCTGTTAACTTTGTTTTGTTTATATGTATTTTTAACTCTTCGTTTTGTTCCTTATAAAAGTTGTAATGTATTATTGTATTTTTTTGTAATTTTTTTCTCCTGTCTTATGTTTGTGCTGTGATTTCAAAATGTTTGTACCTATGTGTCTATTTTTTTATTGCTGTGTTGTGATGTCCAAATTGTAATAAAATTTCCTTATTCTTATTTTTGATTACACACCTTTCGCAGATCCGTTCCGGTCCGCTTTGAACTTGCCAATCGGTTCCATTTGAATTCCGTCCATCTCACGCCCGACGCGGCATGACCAGCTCTACCTGCGGAGAAATAAAGAAATAAATATAAATATCAGACAACATCACATACATTGCTCCGATCCCAAAGTAAGTAGCTTAAGCACTTGTGTTATGGGTATCAGAACAACGAAGGTACCGCACATAAATACTTAAATACAAATATAAACACGCAGACACGGAACAAACACAAGTGTTCATCACACGGATGTTTGCTTCAGGTAGGAATGGAACCCACGGCCCTTGGTTCAGAAGGCAGGGGTCACTTTTGACCGACCCAGTCAATAGAAATTAAATCATACAAATTCATCACTTAGTTACAATTACATAATAAAATCATCATCAGCCTATTGCAATCCACTGCTGGACATAGGCCTCTCCAGTTGTTCGCCACTTAGAGCAAACATCTGTAGGATATACCCATAATCGCCACGCTGGGCGGGCGGGTTAGCGAAGGGCGCATCTTCTCGCTCCAGTGACGCTGCTGCCCGTCATCGGTCTGAAGTCTTTGAAAAACGACTCAAAAATTATGGAGCCTGAATGTACCGCTGCCTTTTCTCCTCTTCTTTGCCTAGCCTTAATCCCATCATTTGGGGTCGGGTCTCCTAGGTAGTCACTCTTCGCCAGGATATTCTATCCTGGGTCGTCGCAGGTGTGACACTTGCACACTTCATGTCCCTATTTACAGCAGCCATCCATGTAAGTCGGGGTCTACCTCGCCTTTTTGGAGCAGGAAACATTTCCAATACTTGTCGCGTCATATGTTCTGGTGGGACGCATCACATGACCGTACCATCTTAGGCGGCCCTCCATTAGCTTTTCCTGGATGGGTCTTACTCGAAAGCTGCCAGGAATGTAGGTGTTACGGATACGATCCAGCAACGTTACACCTCCCGACCAACGCAACATCCTCATCTCTGCGGCGTGCAATCTGTCCTCTTGCTGCTTTTTAAGGGTACCGCTGCCTTTTCTAAATCATTTACATATCTGTGGCATTTAAAAAACACAACATCCTGCCCTCGCATCCTCCCCTACTTTCCACCTTTATAAGGTACTGGGTAAAACATGTTTACCGTTCAGGACATGAATGGGGCAAGAGGGGCCAAGTGGGGCCAAGAATGGGGCAATAGGGAAGCGACATAATAGGCGCCAACGCTTTTGAAGCGCTAATGACAGGGGTGGCTGAATGAAATTGTTTTCTTTTGCCGTTTTTTTTTCTTTTCTTGGGCTGTGTACGAGAAAATCTTCTATTCAATTCTGTACATGGAATATATTTTCAAAATAACTATCGGGGGGTGATTTTGATCGATACTGATGCCAAAAATGCAATCAGTAAAATTTTTGTCTCTCTGTATGTTCGTTATAGAAAAAATAACTACTGGACGGATTTTAACGAAACTTGGTACTTATGATTATTTTTCATACTCCTGGCCAGGTTATAGTATACTTTTCATCACGCTACAATCAATATGAGCAGAGCAGTGACGGGAAGTGTTGGGAAATCTTTTATCTGTATGTTTTTCTCTGTATGAAAAGTACTGCATGGTATTGAATGCGGTTTTCACTAATGTATTGCTAGAGGTCTAACTTAAAATTTGGGCACCATTTTATGAAAGTCCATTATTTTTGAAGCCCGATATCCACGCGTGCTACGCCGCCGGCACAGCTAGTTATAAATATAGATTTTAATAAATAAAATCTTCAGATCTTAAACTGTATAAAACTTTCAGATTTTCAAGGCGTGAGTGATTCGTTTTTTTGTAGGGTGAGAGAACTCCACCTTAAACTCTGACATCGCAGTTGGGGTCAAGCGCTACCCCATTCAAATACTAGGGGTAAGCCTTCCGCTCCCCCAACAGTCCGGTGATGTTGACAAGGCCGGCCTGGTCATATGATCATCGTAGTCATTTAGAAAAAAAACCATTCGAATATATAAAAAAAACAGAACGATGTTGTCTAAATCGCTCAGATCCCAACGAAAGTAGCATATGAACTTGTTTTTTTTTATGCAAGAGGCGGCAGACGAGCAGATGTGATGCCTGATGGTAAGCAGTCGACACCGCCCATGGACACCCGCAACTCATATCGAGTTGTGAGGTCATGGGTATCAGAACAACGAAGTAAGCACTGTGAGTTACCACAAATATATACTTAAATACAAATAAAATCGCCAATGGACTCACCACCAGGGATGCCAACGACCGTCCAAAGTGGAGGAAACTCAGCAGGAAAGCGGACCCTGGGCTCCGAGGCACGGCCTCCGGATGCAACCGGGAATAACGCTCAGATGATGATGATGATGACAAATACACCCAGACAAACACAAATGTTCATGACATGAATGTTTGTCCCGGGTGGGAATCGAACGCACGACCCATGGTTCAAAAGACAAGAGTCACTACCAATTGAGCCACCGAGCCAGTCAATAATACCTAAATGAAGTAACTTTTCGTTCCGAGATTGGCAATATCCGTTCAATGCTGCCGGATATAAGCAATTTATCTTCGATATCCGTCTAGTTGTAGGGGATGTAAGGGAGCGGCCTATCATCATTGCGCTCCAAGCCACCCTCACCTGCCCGTGGTGCATCCTGCCGAATAACAAACGAGGCGCTGGCAACCGACTGGTGGCGGTATAACCATCACGATTGAATGCGTAGCTAAATACCACAGGCGATGACGGGCAGCAGCGTCACCGGAGCGAGAAGCTATGCCCTGCGATCGCCAACCCGCCTGCCCAGCGTGGCGATTATGGGTATATCCTCCAGACGTTTATCCTAAGTGGTGAACAACTGGAGAGGCCTATGTCCAGCAGTGGACTGCAATAGGCTGATGATGATGATGATCCGTCTAGTTCGTCTGCCAAGCGTACCTACTGACTAAAACAAATACCTCTAAGAGGTAGAGGTACTAAGGGACTTCTTGCGATTTTAACATTCCAAATGACCTCCGAGTCGTGTTTCTGCCGTGAGTAGGGTTTCCGGAACTCGTGGGGGGTTAGGGTTGAGCCGGCATAGCGATGGCAACTGACAGGTAGCTGACCGGTTACTTGCCCGTTGTCACAACGACTTGGGCTTCTCTTTCGCTTTCCATCAGGCGTAGGGAAGCCATTATGTCGAGCGACTATAAAAAAATCTCAGCCGACAGTAGGGTTTAGTGGGTTTACCAGCCTGGCCGGTGACATGCCTGTTTACGCTCGTAGTCGGATTTTTATTGATTATTAAAAAATGTGTTTATTATTGTATCAAAAAATATTGAAGCTATTCTAATATTTACAAAAAATATTTGCAAAACATTATTACTTTCTTTGTACTCTTTGAGGATTTTGATATAATTTTTCTATTGGATAATGTAAACAGTAAATATACGGTCTATATAATACTTCAGTATGTACGAGTATGAAATACAATTTACACCTTCCTTTTCTCAACCTCCTTTTACCAAACTAAATCCTTCAGTTTTGCAATAAAAGCTACCCTAATCATACCTACATTAGTTACAATGAAACCAAACATATAAACTGGAAACATAACACGAACTCACCTTTATCTTTTCACAAACGAGCACATACAACCAAAATTCCCCATTTAAAACGAACCAACACTGATTTTAAAATACAATTCTTTGTATTTTCACTTGTGACAATTTGTTATTTTATAAATTTTCCGCTTTCGAAAAGGAAATAATTCCACAGGCGTTCGCAAGGAACTCACGAGGTTTTCTGCTAAAATCGATTTTGGGCGGGAAAGAGACGCTCATTGTGTGTGAGAGAGATAGCATGCGTTTATTACCAGGGTAGGAGGGAGAGGGAAGACGGCAAGTGAGGGGGCGAACCCTCTAAATAGGGTTGGTTAGCTGTGGTACCTACTTTTTGCTCGAGGGAAATTTGCGTTCGAGTTTTTTTTTTGTAAGGGTCTACGTTTCTCCCAAGATAGTTAAAGATACCTTATAGGATCCATACAGGATCCCAGATAAAGGAAAACGCCATTTTTATTCCGATGTGACCAAAATAGTGTCCACCTCAGCGGCTATAATGTTAGATATGCATATTGTTTGCTATAATGGTTAATTGGAAGCCACAAATAAATAAAATATATTACCTAGACATGCCATGCATTACAAAAACAGGTACTTAAATACTTTTTTTGTAAAAAAAATACATTTTAATACCTATAAATAAATAAATAACCCAAGACATGCCACAGTGAACCACACATCGCCATCTAACCCCAAACTAAGCCGAAGCTAGTACTATGGGTACTACACAACTGATAAACTAACTGATGATACAATTTTTTTTTTGTAAATAAATACATATTTAATATTTTAAACATAGAATCACCCAGACCAATACAAACAGACAAGTTCATGCACACAAATGTTTGTACTGTGCGGGAATCGAATCCACGACCCTTAGCTCAGAAGGCAGAGGTCAGTACCAAATGAGCCATCGAGCCAGTCGAAACATAATAAACATATTATCAAACACAAAGACAAATACAATCCGTCAAGTTCATTCATGCACACAAATGTTTGCATTGTGCGGTAATCGAACCCGCGACCGCTGCGTTAGAGGCAGCCTTCAGGAGCCTTCAGGAGTAGTCCTGAACCACACCAACTCTACTACTCAACTAGTTGTAATTTGTTTTTTTTTGTTGCTTTTTTGGCTTTGTACGGCTTAACGGCTTGTACAAAGAAAGGTTTGGGAAATGTATGTGTCACCGGAAAATAGCAAGAATCGTAAGTTGATCAATTTCCTAGGTAGTTGATTATCTTTCGGAATATAGAAAACGGTAGTTGAAATGTATTAACCACAGGTCTAACTATAGAGTTTTTACCGGTTCTTCTCGACAGATGCTACATTCTGAATACCTAGGTATTTGATGGCTACGAGCGTTTCTCTCTGAGTGTCAGTCTACATCATTATAATTTTTTTTTATACCACTGGGTGGCAAACAAGCCTACGGCCCGCCTGATTTAAGCGGTTACCGCAGCCTATGGACACCTCCGACACCAGGTATAATAAAGATATTTTGAGAAAATAACACCCCTTTTGCGTCATGAATAAAAATCGAGGCGAGTTCCCATAGTACCTCCGTGTAAGTGTTTTGGTAGCGAGAGCGACCCTCAGATATCTGGACCAGTAGGGGCATGCGGCATGGAGTGCAACTGAATGTCTTGTGAGCCTGCGAACTACGTCATACGATGCATGCTTATTATTCTAAGTTTGATAGTTCTTTGTAACAAAAACTAAGATAATTTCTAAACGTAATTTAAATAACTACTGTATAGTTCAATCGATGTTATCTGTGTTTATGTAGTGTTAAGTTATAGATTTTGTCATTTTTAATCATTAAAAATAACTTAGGTAGGTACTGATAATTTACATCTTAATCCTAACTATATCTTAACTAATATTATAAAGCTGAAGAGTTTGTTTGTTTGTTTGAACGCGATAATCTCAGGAACTACTGGCCCGAATTGAAAAATTCTTTTTGTGTTGAATAGACCATTTATCGAGGAAGGCTTTAGGCTATATAACATCACGCTGCAACTATTAGGAGCGAAGATATAATGGAAAATGTAAAAACAAACGGGGAAAATATAACTATTCCACGCGGACGAAGTCGCGAGCACAGCTAGTATTATATATAAAAAATAAATAAATAAATAAAACTTAAACTAAACTAATATGTACAAACATTAAAAATCTTCTAAAACGGGACCCTGTGGCAGTGACCCCAGGACGCTGGCTGCGTTACCTCGCTGAATTGCTAGCGAGATGCGCGCTGAGCGAGGTACGAGCCAGCTCTGGGGTCGCCCGAAGCCTGGACCAGTTTAGATGAAATCTCTGTATATTTTGGTTAAATGGAGCTGAAAAATGGTATACCTACAAAATATAGATCAATATAGATTTTTGATTTTGAGTTTGAAATTAATTATACCAAATAAACATGTTCCTTCTTTCTTTAACTTTATCTTTCATACCACCTAATATCACATCGTGGCCTATTACCGAGCGGGGAACATTTTGCTACCTGACCTTCCTAAAATGATGTGTCTATATTTCCTATATAATGTACATCAAATAACTTATTTTATTCTATATTATACACTAGCTGTGCTCGCGACTTCGTCCGCGTGGAATAGTTATTTTTTCCCCGTTTTTTTTTTACATTTTCCATTATTTCTTCGCTCCTAATAGTTGCAGCGTGATGTTAAATAGCCTATAGCCAATTCGGACCAGTAGTTCCTGAGATTAGCGCGTTCAAACAAACAAACAAACTCTTCAGCTTTATAATATTAAGTTAAGATAGGTAGTTGCTTAGATTATGCACCCGCACGGAGGCGGCGTGAAGATGCCTACGGGGCAACGCAGACGACAGACTATCCGTGACGCACTTTTTTTACATTTATAGGTATGCAGTAACGCACAGGACGCGCAAAAATATGGTACATATTTTGTGAAATTTTCACAGACTTAACGCTCTTTTTAAGGGGCTGCGCAGACGACAGACTTTTTGTGCGATAGAGTCTGCGTCTGAGACATTTAAAAAGTGCGTCTAGGTCCCTACAGCTCTGCCGACAGAATGATCGAAGATGTGCGTCGTGTGTGAAATATCCGCGACAGATTTTTGCGCGTCGTGTGCGTTACTGCATATAATTATAATTGCATAGGTTAGACTAAGAAGTGCGTCACGGATAGTCTGTCGTCTGCGCTGGCCCTAAATGTCTCAGACGCAGACTCTATCGCACAAAAAGTCTGTCGTCTGAGCTGTCCCTAAATGTCTCAGACGCAGACTCTATCGCACAAAAAGTCTGTCGTCTGCGCAGCCCCTAATGCATTCCATTCTAAAAAAGGTATTTGCTTGTATGTACCTATAGGTAAAGTACATTGTTCGATATTGAGGGTTATTGTTTGATGAGCAAATTATGAAAAGTTGTTTGTTGACGTATATTCATTCCCGTTTTCCCCATTCGAGTTTGTGTTGAGTTCACCGGGGTGGTGATCTATACCTACTTATAATAAATCTGTAGGGAGGTCAATTCTGTAGGGACATTAAATATATTTTCAAAATAACCATCAGGGGGTGATTAGTGATCGATACTGATGCCAAAAATGCAATCAGTTAAATTGTTGTCTGTCTGTATGTTCGTTATAGAAAAAAAAACTACTCAACGGATTTTAACGAAACTTGGTACGATTTTTCTTCATACTCCTGGGCAGGTTATAGTATACTTTTCATCAAGCTACTATTAACAGGAGCAGAGCTGTGACGGGAAGTATTGGGAAAACGTGAGAATTTTTTATCTGCATGTTTGATCGCGCATTCGCACGCGAAAACTAGGTACTGCATGGAATTAAATGCGGTTTTCATCAATGTATTGCTAGAGGTCTAACTTAAAATTTAGGTATTATTTTATGGAAGTACGATATTTTTTAAATCCGATATCCAAGCGTGCGACGCCGCCGGCACAGCTAGTTGAGAATAAAAAGTTAAGTTTGTAATATAAAATAGGTACCTAGCTTACCTACGTAATGTGATGATGTCTGTACCTAGGTACATAACGTGATTCTCGTTAACGATTTTCGTGTGAATATTTAACAATGGCCGTCTGTCCTGAAGGCATAATTAATCTTCCTGAGGGACGCGGTAATGACTAAGGGAGAAATGGAATCACTCAGCGGAAATCGCTCTTTTTAGTTCCTTTTTTTTTTAACCGACTTCAAAAAAGGAGGAGGTTCTCAATTCGTCTGTATGTATAATATTTTTTTTTTTTTTTTTTTTTTTTTTTTTTTATGTATGTTCACCGATATTTCCGTCAATTATGGATGGATTTCAAAAATTTTTCGACAGTTCGACAGAGGACACTTCCGAGGTGGTCCCATTATCACCAAGTCAGGATCTGATGATGGGATCCTGGAGAAATTGAGGGCAACAACCGAAAATGTTATGTTTTGTCGATGATAAAAGTTTCTTATTTCTTAAAATTGTATGCTCATATGGTGTTTTTGTTACGTAATCATATTTTACTCAGGTATATGCTTCCGGGCGTCAACATCTGTTGCTGATGATGAAGCCACAGAACTCCTTAACGGTTAGGAGTTAGGGGACAGTACTAACATTGGTCGATATTAAACTAGGTAGTAGTATGTACTTATGCAGGGCTAATAGGGCAGGTGATTTGGTAAGTGATATGCTTGATTCTAGATCGCATAGTCTTCACTTGACTTGAAGCAAAATTTTTCATTCCTAAGTAAAACTCTTAAGGATTCCCTTATTCATTAATTAGCCTTTACTCAAGGTCACAGTACATCAACGCAACTAAAAATAGTGAAATAAAATTATTTTTTAAAAAAAATTAAACCGACTTCAAAAAAAACACAAACGACTAAAACTAAAAAGCGATAAATAACTTAAGTAATTCTATCCTTAATACATATTTATATTGCTGGCTCGGTGGCTCAATTGGTAGTGACCCCTGCCTTCTGAACCAAGGGTCGTGGGTTCGATTCCCACCCGGGACAAACATTCGTGTGATGAACACTTGTGTTTGTTCCGTGTCTGGGTGTTTATATTTGTATTCAAGTATTTATTTGTGGTACCTTCGTTGTTCTGATACCCATAACACAAGTGCTTAAGCTACTTACTTTGGGATCGGAGCAATGTATGTGATGTTGTCTGATATTTATTTATTTATTATTTATTTATATTTATTTAAATATTACAATTATCACTTATTTTTGAAGTCGGTGCCAGCCAAACAAATAAATGTATATTGTCGTGTGGATTTGCCGGCCGCGCGCGTCATACAACAACAGTCTACGTTAGGTACCAAGAGCTGGCACCGACTTCAAAAATAAGTGATAATTGTAATATTTAAATAAATATGTATTAAGGATAGAATTACTTAAGTTATTTATCGCTTTTTAGTTTTAGTCGTTTGTGTTTTTTTTGAAGTCGGTTTAATTTTTTTTAATTTATAACAGTGGGGGCAAACAGGCCTGGAGGTTACCTGATGGTACCTAAGTGATCACTTCAGCCCATAGACACCGCAACAGCAAGGGAGTCACAGGCGTTGCCGACCCTTGAGACAAGTCTCCTATTTATACGTCCATGGATCAGAGAAACTACGAGATTGCGATTTAAATGACTTTAATGCTGTTTGTAGTACAATAGGCCTGTTGCCGCAAAAATGTACCTAATTAGACCCATCAGTATTTTTTCATTTGTAAGTTAGACCCAAAATTACAAAGATATAGCCCATTAAAATTACGCGTGACGTCAGATTTTGGGAGTTTTTTCGCAAATGAGTGACGCTAAAGACCCCCACTCCTACATTTTGATGCCATGTATCTTTGTTATTTTTTTTTTATTGAAAAAAGGAAAAATACGTGTCCAATATATTTTTATAATCTAAAATACGGACTAAATACAATGTAATTATTTTGACCCTGGAAACATCCCCATTGACAATTTCATATTTTATTTAATGGAATTGTTCCATTGCGCATTTAACCATTGGTCACATGTTATGGATTTCAGGCATTCCATAATTAGAAAATAGTGACACAATGAGTATGCAAGATGGTTAGACCATTAACACTACATAGGTTTTTTCGTCTCCAGTAAAGTTGGTTAAAATTACGTATACGTTTTCGTTTAGTAGATGACGACTATCAATAGGATATAGTTAAGCAGAAACATTTCATTAAGAGAGGTAGGGCATAGCAAATCTTCGCTCAAATTGAGCTGCCTGTCCGAGGAAGGCCCTCCACCCTATAGAATACTGCAGCCCAATGATCTCCGGGTCGTGTTTCTGCCGGTGCGGGGTTTCCAGAGCTCGTGGGGAATTAGGATTGGTTCGGCATGGCGATGGCAACTGACTGATAGAAACAAAAACTACTGAACGGATTCTTCATACTCCTGGGCAGGTTATAGTATACTTTTCATTATGCTACAATCAATAGTACCTAAATATGTCTATTATCTTTGGGATGAGAGGGTGTGCTCCATACATAAAATAAAATACCCCACACGCAAATTGGGCGCTCAGACATCTGGTTGCGGAAAATGGTCCATTTACACTAAAATAAAATATTATATAGCAATTAATTCACATTTACTTATAACTTAACATCACTTGAGCTAACACTCATTTGCCTACTATAGTAACGTAATACAGTGCTCGTTTAATGCTTATTCCAGACCGCGGTACTTCTTGATGTTGACCAGGACCCAGGCGGGGATCGCGGACCAGCCGATGATCATCAAGCCAGAGAGGACAATGATTTCCTGTAAAAGAATGTGGATAGTTATTCTTTGTTCATTTTAATTTACTTTTTTGTTGATTTATAAATGCTTGGTTGAAGTGGCGAGCATTGGGGGAGGCCTATGTCCAGCAGTGGACTGATGTGGGCAAATTTTTCTAACTAGCAACCCCGTGTTTATAGTATCACCTCACCATGTTTTTTTCACTACCTACTTAGAACCAAGAAAAATTTGGTCAATCAAATGTTATGGGCGTACATACATTACAAAGACTCATTTTTAATAATACAGATGTAAACCTAAATGCTGTGTGAGGACAGTCTTATAAAAATGTTGTCTTGTGTGTTAATCTTAATTTTCAATTTCTTTATTTGCTCATTTGATGATTGTAAACAAATAAATAAGCCTACAAAGGTTTTTCTTTAATTCACTCTAATTTGCATAGAAAAAAAGCTACAAGCAAAGCTTTTAACAACATAAAACGATACTTTATCAAATCGGAATATTCGAAGAAGTAAAGATAACCTATCTTTTGAACACCATAAATTACGTAACGTAAAAATACACTTTAAAGCTATAAGTTTTGTAGAAAACACAAAAAATAGCATCGCCTTAGTGTAAATAACGTTAAATTAAGTTAAAGGGCTGTAAAAAGTCACAAATTTGAGGAGAAAATTAGTAAAATGCAGATTTATACTTACACCAGTGGAAACCCTTTTCTTAGTGGGTGCAGCGATAACGGTCATGTCGCGTTTTGGGATCACATTCTTGGCGAATTGAGCGTTGCTCCTGATGAGGTTTCGGATGGCAAACATGTTGAATTTATTAACTTTTTCTCTTTACAACTTGACACACCACGAAAATTTTGACAAAATTGACTTTCGGGATACCAGCCTTCGGTTATATTTTACTACTAACAAGCTTACCAAAAAAAATACTACCAAGTGAAATATACCGATTAAGAACCCCGCCCGCCCGTATGGCGCCTAATCCCGAGATCAGAAAAAAAGTGAACACGCATTTAGTGTTACAGCTCGTATCAATGCAAATCAAATAGTATTTACGTTATTGTCCATTGCACAAACTAAATCATCTGTGACCTATTTCTAAACGTATCCTGAGCTGTCAAATTTTTTTTAATGTTTGACATTTGACGTTTGTTTGGAAGCGGTTGCTTTGTTCGGTGCGTGTTCGTTTTGTAAAAAAACAGAATTTACACTGAAAATTCCGTCAAAATGGCTGTAAGTACTTATATATTTATTACCTACATAAATAATTAAAATACGCCAATGAATAGTACTTTATAAATTAAGACATAACCTCAAATCTGCATGTAAGCTGTTTTAAATACTGATATGGCGCGTTTTTATCGTTTTCCAGTCCATAGCGGCTGCCCAGGTGCAGGAAGTGCGTTCCATAACGCGTATAGAGAGGATTGGGGCGCATTCCCATATCAGGGGCTTGGGGCTCGATGATTCCCTGGAGCCCCGGGCTGTTTCCCAGGGCATGGTGGGGCAGAAGATGGCTAGGAAAGCCGCGGGCGTCATCCTGCAGATGATTCGAGAAGGTAACATTGAACAAACAGTTTGGTTGCTATGGAAACGGAGGACAATTTATTTCAGTGATGTGTTTTTTTTTTTAATATTGGGTTTTACGGCTCTGGGAGCGTGCCCTTTTAAGCCAGTCTTCGTGTTTTATGCAGTTTGTGTCATGGGTAGGGTTGCCATACGTTTGGGTTTCGCCGGATTCGTCCTAGTTCAGGGGTCCGTCCGTCCAGGGCTTTTAAAAGTGTCCGGTTAAGATTTGTTCATTGGATTGAATTTCTGGATACTTTTGAAATCGAAACTCAAATTCTTATAGAATAGCGATAAATCCACAATCAAGAAGGCACAGTAAAATAATAAAAAATGAATGAAAAAATTCTGAAGTGTCCAGGTTAAAAACCATATTTCGCCCAAATGTCCAGAATTTTTGCCATGCCGGCAATATTGGTGATGGCAACCCTATCCATGGGGAATATGCATCCTACACTCTGACACATAATGTGGAACCTTCGTTGTTCTGATACCCATAACGCAAGTGCTTAAGCTACTTTGGGATCTGAGCAATGTATGTGATGCTGTCTGATATATTTCAAGCGTAGGGAAGCCATTATGTCGAGCCACTATAAAAAAAAAAAAAAAAAAAAAAAAGACTGGCTCGGTGGCTCAATTGGTAGTGACCCCTGCCTTCTGAGCCAAGGGTCGTGGGTTCGATTCCCACCTGGGACAAACATTCATGTGATGAATACTTGTGATTGTTCCGTGTCTGGGTGTTTATAATTTGTATTTAAGTATTTATTTGTGGTACCTTCGTTGTTCAGATACCCATAACACAAGTGCTTAAGCAAGGGGATGTAAGGGAGCGGCCTACCATCTTTTCGCTCCAAGCCAACCTCACCTGCCCGTGGTGCATCCTGCCGAACAACAAACGAGGCGCTGGCAACCGACTGGTGGCGGTATAACCAACACAATTGAAGGCGTAGCTAAATGCTAAAGACTGGTGACGGGCAGCAGCGTCACAGGAGCAAGAAGCTACGCCCTGCGATCGCCAACCCGCCTGCCCAGCGTGGCGATTATGGGTATATCCTCCAGATGTTTGCTCTAAGTGGCGAACAACTGGAGAGGCCTATGTCCAGCAGTGGACCGTAATAGGCTGATGATGATGATGATGAAGTGCTTGAGCTACTTACTTTGGGATTAGAGCAATGTATGTGATGTCGTCTGATATTTATTTCAGGCAAGATAGCGGGCCGCGCAGTCCTGCTCGCTGGACAGCCGGGCACAGGCAAGACTGCCATCGCCATGGGCCTCGCGCAGGCTTTGGGGCCCGACACGCCCTTCACCAGTATGGCTGGCTCCGAGATATTCTCCCTGGAGATGAGCAAGACGGAGGCCCTCACGCAAGCCATCAGGAAGTCTATAGGAATAAGGATTAAGTGAGTAAGATCTGTATAAAAGTGAAGGGCTATGAAGGTTAAGGGGATGTAAGGGAGCGAATCTTACCGTCTGCTTGTGGTGCATCTTGCTGAATAACAAACGAGGCCTCTGCAACCATGTGGTGGTGGTACAACTGTCACCGGAAAATAGCAGGAAACGTAAGTTGATCAATTTCCTAGGTAGTTGATTAACTTTCGGAAAATAACAAATGGTAGTTGGGTAGTTGAAAATTGTATTATTTATCGCAATTGATTTCAGTTAATTCATTAACTTACGGTAAAAACAACTGACAGTAATTTCCGATTTTTACACAACAAAATTGTCTGTCCTCAAATGGGCTAATTGTTGTTCAATGTACTATTTAACGGTGCACTATTTATTACCCGCAGCTTAATACACTATTCCCTGATTGGTTGACGGGATAACACCACATGAGTCATTGAACCAATCAACATAACTTCATCTTCGTTGGATTATTTAAGGGCCAGACCCCTTAAATTACTAACTGGCTAATTATTGACAGGCTCGGTGGCTCAAAAAAAAGCTCTGCCTTATGAGCCAAGGGTCGTGGGTTCGATTCCCGCACAGTACAAACATTTGTGTTCATGAACATGTCTGTTTGGGTCTGGGTGTTTTCTATGTATAATATGTATTTATTTACAAAAAAAAAAAGTATCTAAGTAAGTTTATCAGTTGTCTAGTACCCATAGTACAAGCTTCGGCTTAGTTTGGGGCTAGGTGGCGCTGTGTGGCCCAGCGCGGCATGTCTTGGGTTATTTATTTAATTTATTTATTTAAAAATGAAGGTTAAGGGGATGTAGGGGAACAAATCTATTATCTTTTCGCTCAAAGCCAGCAGACTGCTATAGATAGATATATAGGTATTCTTTATTGCTCATCATATAATTGACTTTGCACTCCGCACTGGTATGTTTTGGTTTATTGCTCTCCTGATACTACACAGACATTCCCACATACGCACAATATCACAAACCCGCCCATGCACACGAATACACATACTCACGGGGACACACACATGTTCGATTCCCGCACAGTACAAACATTTGTGTTCATGAACATGTCTGTTTGTATTGGTCTGGGTGTTTTCTATGTATAATATGTATTTATTTACAAAAAAAAATGTATCGTCAGTAAGTTTATCAGTTGTCTAGTACCCATAGTACAAGCTTCGGCTTAGTTTGGGGCTAGGTGGCGCTGTGTGGCCCAGCGTGGCATGTCTTGGGTTATTTATTTATAAAGCCATGGATGTTTCTCCACAGGGAAGAATCAGAAATCATAGAGGGCGAAGTCGTAGAGGTGGTTATTGAGCGAGCGGCCGGCGGGGGCGGCGCCCGGGTGGGGCGCCTCACCCTGAAGACCACAGACATGGAGACCAACTACGACATGGGCTCCAAGATGATAGACTCCCTGCTGAAGGAGAAGGTGCAGGCAGGAGACGTGATCACCATAGACAAGGCTACGGGGAAGATCAACAAGCTGGGCAGGAGTTTTGCGCGGGCCAGGGATTATGATGCCACTGGTAAGATGAGAAAGAAAATTTATTGAGGGGATAAACTGCTATAAATCTGGTAATGGAAGAGAGGTAGGGAATAGCGAATCTTCGCTCGAATTTAGCTGCCCGTCCGGGGAAGAACCTCCACCCTATAGAATACCGCAGCCAAATGACCTCCGGGTCGTGTTTCTGCCGCTGAGTAGGGTTTCCGGAGCTCGTGGGGGGTTATGGTTCGGCCGGGCATGGCAGTGGGAACTGACAGGTAACTGACCAGTTACTTGCCCGTTGTCACAGCGACTTGGGCTTCTCTTTCGCTTTCCATCAGGCGTAGGGAAGCCATTATGTCGAGCCACTATAAAAAAAAAAGTATTATTTTAGATCATAAAAATGTATTGGACACGTATTTTTCCTTTATTCATTCAAATAAAAAATAGCAAAGATACAAGGCATCAAAAGTTAGAGTGGGAGTCTTTGACGTCACTCGCTCCCGTAAAAATGCCTCACCGAGTGACGTCACGCGTAATTTCAACGGGCTATAACTTTGTAATTTTTAGTCTAATTTACAAATAAAAAAATACGTGTCTTTTATTTTTGAATAAGCTAAAAGACGGACTAATTACAATTTTTAGCCATAATAGCCTATTCGAGCGAAGATTCGCTATGCCCTACCTCTCTTAAATATAGAATAGAATAGATATACTTTATTGCACACCATACAATCGACTTAAAACTAGTAAAATGGACATTAGTTGTACAATTAGGCGGCCTTATCGCTCCAAGCGATCTCTTCCAGGCAACTTTAAGGTAGAGGATAAATTAAACAGACATTAAATATTTTAAATCTTTATAATATTAGTATAGAAAAAACTTCTGAATGAGAGCAGCGGTCGTCTGATAATGATGATGATTCCATGTGTTCCCCCCACCAGGTCAGCAGGCCCGCTTCGTCCAGTGTCCCGAGGGGGAGTTGCAGAAGCGTAAAGAGGTTGTGCATACAGTGACCCTGCACGAAGTGGACGTGATCAACTCTCGCACGCACGGGTTCCTGGCTCTGTTCTCGGGCGACACCGGCGAGATCAAGGCCGAGATACGGGAACAGATCAATAGTAAAGTGGCCGAGTGGCGGGAGGAGGGGAAGGCGGAGATGATACCGGGGGTGCTGTTTATCGACGAGGTTAGTACCGTTTGGCACGATTTGGCATCGTTTGGCACAATTCAGCATCGTTTGGTATGATTTGGCAACGGTTTGGCATCATTCGACACCGTTTGGCATGATATGACAATGGTTTGGCAATTTTTGTCAGAATTTGGCAACGGTTTGGCGACATTTGGGCGGTGTCTACTGCTTTTTTTATATAAAAAGAGCGTTCAGGATGACCTCACTCCACCTGATGGTAAGCGGTCGTGAGGTCCAAATGTTAGGTCGACAGGCACAATAGAACAAACTCATTGCGCCTGTCGCCCTCACCCTGAAGGCCCACTGAGATGCCGTTTCACGCCCCGCCTAAAGAACCCAGGATTGTAAGAGGAAGGAAACACATGAGCTGGAAGGGCATTCCATGACTTACCATCTGGCATCACACATGCTCATCTGACAATTCTCGCATAAAAAAAATTGTTTATTTATTTATTTAATCTTTATTGCACATAAAAATTTGTACAAAAGGCGGACTTAATGCCGCGTAGGCATTCTCTACCAGTCAACCATTGGGCTAAGCAGAAACAGTAAGAAGAAGAAGATGTTGTCTGATATCCTATGCTCTTCCCACAGGCCCACATGCTGGACATCGAATGCTTCTCGTTCCTCAACCGCGCCCTAGAATCTGAGACCGCTCCCGTAGTCATCATGGCAACAAACCGAGGCATCACTCGCATCCGCGGCACCAACTACCGCAGCCCGCACGGCATACCGCTGGACCTGCTCGACAGGATGATCATCGTGCCCACCACGCCATACTCGCACCAGGAGCTCAGGGAGATACTCAACATTAGGTGAGCGTTTGGCAACATTTGGCAATATTAGGCATCATGGTAACAGACTAATTCGGATTCTTGGCAACCGACCGCAGCATGAAGCGGGGTTTGTTTGTCAACGTTTGGCAATATTTGGCAACATATGACAATTTGTGGCAACGTTTGGCATCATGACAACAAACCGCGGAATTAGGCGAGGGCTTTATTTGGCAATAATTGACAATATTTGGCAACGTTACGCATAATGGCAACAAACCGAGGCATCACTCGCATACGAGGCACCAACTACCGCAGCCCGCACGGCATACCGCTGGACCTGCTCGACAGGATGATCATCGTGCCCACCACGCCCTACTCGCACCAGGAGCTCAGGGAGATACTCAACATTAGGTGAGCGTTTGGCAACATTTGGCAACGTTTAGCAACATGTAGCAACTGTTGGCATCATGGCAATCGAGCCCGGCATCAGGTGAAGGCATTGTTAAGCAATGTTTGGCAACATTTGGCATCATGGCAACAAAAATCCTTCCAGGAGCTGCGGGAGATACTCAACATTAGGTGAGCGTTTGGCAACGTTTGGCAATATGTGGCAACTGTTGGCATCATGGCAATCAACGACTATATCTCGCCCATTTTTCAGCCAATTTTGATTTTGTTCTCACTGTTCATAGTATATTTATTTTTATCTATTTTACGATAAATTAGTATTTAGTATAATACATAACCGATAACCGTTGGGGTAAACGAGTTCTGGAGTGGAGACCGCGTCTCGGCAAACGTAGTGTAGGACGCCCTCAGGCCAGGTGGAGTGACGATTTGCGCAGGACGGCTGGCAAGTGCTGGATGCGAGAGGCCCGGGACCGAGCGAAGTGGCGAGCATTGGGAGAGGCCTATGTCCAGCAGTGGACTGATGTGGGCTGATGATGATGATGATGATAATACATAAAACAATTTTTCATGCATATTCCCTATAGCTGTGCTCGCGACTTCGTCCGCGTGGAATAGTTATTTTTTCCCCGTTTTTTTTTACATTTTCCATTATTTCTTCGCTCCTAATAGTTGCAACGTGATGTTATATAGCCTAAAGCCTTCCTCGATAAATGGTCTATTCAACACAAAAAGAATTTTTCAATTCGGACCAGTAGTTCCTGAGATTAGCGCGTTCAAACAAACAAACTCTTCAGCTTTATAATATTATTTATATTTATAATAATTTATATTTATATTTATAATATTTATATTTATTTATTTATTAGAAATCAACAGCGTATACACTTGATTACATTAATTAGTATAGGTAATTATTAAGGCCAATTACAGATTTCTTTAAAAAATTAAATTTTCATCGATACCTATAACAATTTCGTTGTGTTTTGTTTGCGTGTGTGTGTGTATGTGTGTTCGAGTGTGTGTGCGTTTAAGTCAGCGTCAGTCAGTCAGTAACTTAATTTTACCGCTTCAAGCACTAAAAAAGTGCCTAAAGCAGTCAAATCAAGCTACTCCAGATCAAATATCGTGAACCTGCATGTACCCGCTACACCGAGGAGTCAATTACTCTCTCAATGAGAGATCTTCGGAACGATGGCTTAGAGCCCATGAACAAATATTAGTTAAGATTAACATATTGTATATCTATGTCACTCACAGGTGCGAAGAGGAAGACTGTCAGATGTCTGCGGACGCGCTGACCGTCCTCACCCGAGTGGCTACAGAGACTTCGCTTCGTTACGCGATTCAGCTCATCACCACCGCCTCCCTGGTCGCCAAGAGGAGGAAGGCCACCGAGGTAAGTGGGGGGTAACTTACCTTAATCACGGCGAGTGTTCAAAGGAATTGGGATGATGACTAAAAAATAATTTAATGTCCATCAGATAGATTAATGAAAAATATTGGATACGTATTTTTTATTTTGCCTCTTGTTCAAAAACTTACGAAGATACATTGATTTTAAATGTCACATGACGTCACGTTAGAGTACAAAATATACTCTAACGTGACGTAGTTAGCCCCCACTCCGTAACTTTAATGCGCTATATCTAAGTATTTTCTTGTTATTTCGACAAAACAAAAAATACGGGTCTTATATTTTTTTTATTATCTAAGAGACGGACTAATTATTTTCTTCATTTTCATACCTTGTCATCA
The DNA here is from genome assembly GCA_031163375.1 of Conogethes punctiferalis. Classification (NCBI taxonomy): domain Eukaryota; kingdom Metazoa; phylum Arthropoda; class Insecta; order Lepidoptera; family Crambidae; genus Conogethes; species Conogethes punctiferalis. Next base: position 4,612,773 of record CM062106.1, on the reverse strand, counting down.
TCCGTATTGTTTGGCCTGGGGCTCTACTACAAAAAACGAAAACGATCGTTCGTTGAACGGATCGGGTATTTTTTCCCCATAAATCCCTCTCAGTTGTCCCTCCCGTGTTCTATTATATTAATTACTAGCTGTGCTCGCGACTTCGTCCGCGTGGAATAGTTATTTTTTCTCCGTTTTTTTTTTACATTTTCCATTATTTCTTCGCTCCTAATAGTTGCAGCGTGATGTTATATAGCCTAAAGCCTTCCTCGATAAATGGTCTATTCAATACAAAAAGAATTTTTCAATTCGGACCGGTAGTTCCTGAGATTAGCGCGTTCAAACAAACAAACAAACTCTTCAGCTTTATAATATTAGTTAAGATAGAATATTTTGACCACAAGTGTGACATAAATAAAATTGTTGATTGAATTGTAATGCTATGATAAATGTTAAAGTTTGGTTGTCTAATTATATGTTCTGATAATTTGCTTCAATTGACATCTAATAATTAATTTAATCTGACAAATAATAATCTATTTTATTTGACATCTAATAATTTGCATTATATTCAATCTAATCATTTATAATCACACGTCTCTAAACATACAGAAATGTCAGTACATGAGATTTTCGGGAAGTAAGACTTCCTTGTCTCCTACGTATTTTATGCTAGGCAAGTCCCTTGAAGAGGCGCTGGAGATACGCGATCTTGGGGTCATTTTGGATAAAAAAGTTAGGTTCAATAGACATATTGAACATATTGCCTCAAAGGGTTTCAAAATTTTGGGTTTTGTAATTCGCAGTTGCAGGGAGTTCAAACCTGCTACGAAAATTAAATTATTCAATGCACTTGTTAGGTCGGGGCTGGAATATTGCTCCCCCGTCTGGTCGCCACACTATGACATACACATAAAGCGCCTAGAGAGAATCCAAAAAAGATTCCTGTGGCATCTTTCATTCCAGTGTGGTCTTGCTCGGAAGTTGCCATCGTACGCCGAGAGATTGTCACATTTTGGTATGCTAAGCCTGCGGGATAGAAGGGAGTTTTTGGATCTGATGTTCCTATACAAGTTGGTTAGGGGTGACCTGGATTGTCCTAACTTACTGAGCCAAATTAATTTTAATGTACCGATTAAATCGGTTAGACGCAATAAATTTGTTCCCTTCTCAACACAGTGTTCAAAAAGTAATCTAGGTCACCACTCAATTCTAAATAGGTTGCAGCGACAATACAATGTGATTTCCAAATCCACTGAAATTGATATATTTTCGGACAGTATTGGTAAATTTAGATTTTCTGCTCTGAAGTTTCTTAAGCGCACATATTAAAATAATTTCTACTAATATAAAATAAATATATTTTTTAGTATAAAAGCTTCACATTGAATGCCGTAACAGCCTGTAATTAAGTTGACACTTAGTTAGAATTTAATTTAAGCAAAAAATGTCATGTTTCAGTGTAAACTTGTTGGTTGTTCTAAATAAATAAATAAATAATCAATTGACAATTGTTGTAACGTTTGCATGCTCTGAAGAGTGAATGTGTCTAGTTCTCGATTTAATAACACCATTATGTACCGCATTCTGGCAAATAAATTTATTCTTATTCTGGTACCAGCTGCCATTTTTCATCATCGCACATCACGCACCAATGGGCTATTATGGCTGAAAATTGTAATTAGTCCGTCTTTTAGCTTATTCAAAAATAAAAGACACGTATTTTTTTATTTGTGAATTAGACTAAAAATTACAAAGTTATAGCCCGTTGAAATTACGCGTGACGTCACTCGGTGAGGCATTTTTACGGGAGCGAGTGACGTCAAAGACTCCCACTCCTAACTTTTGATGGCTTGTATCTTTGCTATTGTTTATTTGAATGAAAAAAGGAAAAATACGTGTCTTTTATTTTTGAACTAGCTGTGCTCGCGACTTCGTCCGCGTGGAATAGTTATTTTTTCCCCGTTTTTTTTCTACATTTTCCATTATTTCTTTGCTCCTAAAAGTTGCAGCGTGATGTTATATAGCCTGAAGCCTTCCTCGATAAATGGTCTATTCAACACAAAAAGAATTTTTCAATTCGGACCAGTAGTTCCTGAGATTAGCGCGTTCAAACAAACAAACAAACTCTTCAGCTTTATAATATTAGTTAAGATTTAGACTAAAAATTACAAAGTTATAGCCCGTTGAAATTACGCGTGACGTCACTCGGTGAGGCATTTTTACGGCAGCGAGTGTCGTCAAAGACTCCCACTCCTAACTTTTGATGCCTTGGATCTTTGCTATTGTTTATTTGAATGAAAAAAGGAAAAATACGTGTCTTTTATTTTTGAATAAGCTAAAAGACGGACTAATTACAACTTTTAGCCATAATAGCCTATTGTATAGTGTGCAATAAAAAATATCTCTGTTTATAGGTGAGCATGGAAGACGTCAAAAAAGTGTACTCCCTATTCCTGGACGAACACCGCTCCGAGCAGTTCCTGAAGGAATTCCAAGACGAGTTCATGTTCAACGACGGCGGTGGTGGTAAGTGGGGATGACCTTAAACCCTTTAACATTATAAGCTCTCATCATCATTATCAGCCTACTGCAGTCCACTGCTGGACATAGGCCTCTCCAGTTGTTCGCCACTTAGGGCTAACATCTGAAGGATATACCCATAATCACCACGCTGGGGGGCGGGTTGGCGATCGCAGGGCGTAGCTTCTTGCTCCGGTGACGCTGCTGCCCGTCATCGGTCTGTAGTATTTAGCTACGCCTTCAATTGCGATTGTTATACCGCCACCAGTCGGTTGCCAGCGCCTCGTTTGTTATTCGGCAGGATGCACCACGGGCAGGTGGGGGTTTGGAGCGAAAAAATGATCGCTCCCTTACATCCCTTTAATAATTATTTATTATTATTTGTTTCAGATGCTCCACAAATGATGGAAGTGGCTCAGTAGAATAGTTTCCCGTGAAGTTTCTTTAAGACTCTTACATTGTGATCGTACGGAGCAGTACATATTAAGTTTTTTCATAAGGATTAATTAAGTTTGTTCCAATATTAGGTTAATAAATACAATTAAGTATACTGTTGTTTCTTTTTTATAGTTAAATAAATAACCCAAGACATGCCACGCTGGGCTACACAGCGCCACCTAGCCCCAAACTAAGCCGAAGCTTGTACTATGGGTATGTACTAGACAACTGATAAACTTAGATACTTTTTTGTAAATAAATACGTATTATACATAGAAAACACCCAGACCAATACAAACAGACATGTTTATGAACACAAATGTACTGTGCGGGAATCGAACCCACGACCCTTGGCTCAGAGGGCAGAGGTCACTACCAAATGAGCCACCGAGCCTGTCAAAGTTGCTTGACATAATGGCTTCCCTACGCCTGATGGAAAGCGAAAGAGAAGCCCAAGTCGCTGTGATAACTGGCTAGTAACTGGTCAGTTGGCATACCATGGTGGCCGAACCCTAACCCCCTATGAGCCACAGAAACCCTACTCACCGGCAGAAACACGACCCGGAGGTCATTTGGCTGCGGTATTCTATAGGGTGGAGGTCCTTTCCCGGACGGGCGGCTCAATTCGAGCGAAGATTCGCTATGCCCTACCTCTCTTATCTACCTACGTAAACGGAGAGTCCATGGAGGGGGAGAGGGAGGGGAGACAATGTGTTTGTATGTGTGTGACTATGTTTACTTGTATGTTCGTGGTGCGTCGGTTAACCAAACCAGTGCCTTTGAATTGGTATTGCAGAAATGTTATTATTATGTATTCAATTATAATTTCAATTACGCCGACAGAGCTCATTAAGATTGCTACTTCGACCGGAACGAATTTCGTCAACACATACTAGTAGCGTTCTCAGGGTTCATTCATAAATTGTTATTTATTTCAAAATTATACAACTAACAGAGGTACCTACTGATTTTTCCATTGTGATAAATTTATTAGGTAGATAATAGATAGGTACTATAAATTATGATGGGTAGATTTAATTATTTATTATTTAATTGTTAAAAAGCTTGCACAACCTTACCCCTCTCTTCAGATAATTACACTTCCTCTACTTAAAGGTTGTCTGGAACCTTAAATTGAGACACATGATGTGTTTAAAGTACCCTTTCTGTAATTTTTTGGATTTTGTACAATAAATAATATCTGTCTATCTCTACATATAATCTATATCTACAGCTGGCATGGTAGTTATACCAATATACCTACTAGCTGGATAGTTTAATCAGACACACAGACAGACCTTGTGTATGTAGATACCATATACAAACGAATTTTTAATCTGGTACGAGGTATAATGTAATTGTTATTAATGGATACCTGCATACAACACTGGTATGAGAATTAATTATGCGATATTTTTTTCTGTAATGATTTTAATAATACTACATAAAAAATGATTTTGAATACGAGTAGCAGACGTGTGAATTTATATTTTTACTTTATATTTTTTATTGGTAAGTTTATTTTCTAATCCTATCTAATTATTAAAAACAGTATACCAATCTAATCTATCTAAACATGATTTTTATTTTCGAATTTATTAAAATTTTAATAAAATAAATTTAATCAAAAACTGGGTTCTGAAAGTTAAGTACAAGAGAAAGCCAAGTTTAAGTCTGGTGTGCCATATCTGACCCGTATTTAATAAAGGTACAAAGTTAAAGTTCGGCCATGGCGCTGGTAGTTCTAAAACCTATTGCTGATGATGATGCTGGTAGTTCTAAAACCTGTTGCTGAAGATTTTGAGCATTCGTGTTGCATGCCAAATGTGTAGGTACTTAGTGCATACGAGGCTCTAACAGTTTTTTTTTGTAGAATTAAAGTTACTCTTGTTTTTCATCTATTTGTAGACTGGCTCGGTGGCTCAATTGGTAGTGACCCTTGCCTTTCTGTACCAAGAGTCGTGGGTTCGATTCCCACTAAGGACAAACATTCATGTGATGAACATTTGTGTTTGTTCCGTGTCTGGGTGTTTATATTTGTGGTACCTTCGTTATTCTGATACCCATAACACAAGTGCTTAAGCTATTTACTTTGGGATTGGAGCAATGTATGTGATGTGGTGTGGTATTTATTTATTCATTCACATCTTTCCAGCATCCTTGGAGCTAACGCAAGCAACACTTTACGTATTTCGCTACACCGGTAACAATTTACCGCGTACTCCGCGTAGTTTAAAAAGTTACAGCACAGCAGACGAACAAGGTATAATTAAAAAGAAAACTCACATAAAAGACGTTTTAAAATTAATAAAGAAACACAATGCAATTGTCGAGGAAACTAGAGATAACTGTGTGAGGCTGTTCGGGAGCATTTATGGAACAAAAGATGAAAAAATAAAATGTCTGGAGATTTTGAAAAAGAGCAAACTCAAAAGGGATAAATTGAAAGCAGAGGTGTTAGGTAAAACGAGGAATAAGAATCAGTTCGTGGATTTGACAAGGGTTTCCATGAATTCCGGTATGTACAGACAGCCACATATCAACCATTTTGACAGCTGTCAAAATTTCTCCAAAGAAATGTCAACTGAGTTTTCTTATTCTTATTTTGGAATCTGAATTAGAAAACTCAGTTGAAATTTAGAAGTTATTGGTAACTTCTAGATTATTTTTTTTGGGAAATTCAACACATAAGGCGGGTAGGTTGATGAGTGGTCGTCTGTGCATTGTTAATTATGTTACGATAATTCACATTATATGTGCCACATGTGGTACAGACACCACACATCGACTTACCTCCTTTTTGCCTGGCCAACAAATGGAGAGGCCTATGTCCAACAGTGGACTGTGATAGGCTGATGATGATGACATTTGCGGTGCCTTCTTTCCTCTGATACACTTAACACAAGTTCTTTAGCTACTTACCTCCCTACGCTTAGATTGAAGCAATTTAGGTAATGTAATCTTGTTGACATGTATTTATTTCTCGTCTCAGATGAAAAGCCATTCAATTCGCTACAATTGCCGAACTCCTTCTCGACCGATTACATCGATTTCGGCGATTTGAGATCAAGATTACTCGAAGACAAAGCTAAACATGTTGCGAAATATGTCGACGCGCAACCTTATTGGCAGAACCATCGCAAATCGTCTCACCATTCGAACAAACGGTACAAAAAAAGTAAAAGACAACTGAAGGAAGCTAGAACTGAATACTCATCATCTGACGAAGACGATTTAAACGAATCCGTACCGTACACAAAGAAGAAATCTTTAAAGTATTATAAAAAACCGAAGCGGTTTCAAGTCATTAAAAACGATGAAGAATCTAGCAACGTAGGATCGTTTGAGGAAAGAAACGACTTTAATGCGCCGAAAGATAACAAAGTTGAACTTTCCAAACAAGACACAGATAGTTCGAACGAAGAAGTGAAAACTCCTATGAAAATTCCCAAAAAAGACATCTCATTTGAATCTTCACCTGAAGCAGATGTGAAACCTAAGCCTAAGCCGAAATATGTTAAACCGTTAAAAGCCAGGGATTATAACAAAAAGGACTTATACCTTCAAGGACATAGGGTTGTAGATATGAATAGTAGAAGACGCTTGCCTACTTTCCTGCCGAAAAGATTCCATTGGGACCAAGATGAGATTCACGATTTGGGCTATTATTGGTTCAATGGCCCTCAAGGGAAGTACCCAAATATCCCTATGCGGCCTTGATTTTGAAAGGTTTACAACGTTGTTCCATATATGGTACATGTGAATTTAATAATAGTACCTACTATAGGTTATAATTAAAAAGTACCTACCTAAATTTTATTATTTTTGATTATTACGTTAGATCCACAGTTCAGAGAATGTTTAGTTTGGTTTTAAATTAAAATTAAATAATATCATAATAATATTATGTATGAGAGGATTCAGGATTTTTTTTCTCCTACATTGATCAGTCTCAGGTCAAAGAGACTGCAGTGATAAGCACCTCATGATTTTTTTATGTCAAAAAGTTTGAAACATACATGTAATACATACAAAATATAGTAGAGAAAACTGATTATTTTAGAGATTTCTAATGTAATATCGTAAATAATCATATTTTAAGCTTTGCATCTGCGAATCCCGGGCGGATGTTAAATAAAACAAGAAAATAATCTGGAAAAAAATATAATTCACTGGATAAAACAACAAAAGATCAACAATCTAAGAATTATCTAAATGCTTGAAAATATTTTATTACACAATCATAGGTATAAATTATCTTCGTTAGGTTATAGGAATAGGCGATGACAATATTCAATTTATTTAATAATAATTCAATTAAAATATAATTATCTACAGTAAAATGGGAATAATACTTATAATAGAATGGCCACACCTTACGTTTCCCGGAATTCATGCAAAAAGATTTCACAAAAATACCTTCGAGATTCCGTGTTTGGAAGCAATTTTTATTAAACTGGCAACACTGAACGCGCCATTTCGCGCGCCAATTTCAACGTCACCATTTTTTTTTTAATTTCAAAAGAACTCAATTCCTTTACGCCATTGTGAAAAAAACAGGATTATGTATAATAATTATTTATATTCGTAAAAATCTATATTTTCACACTACACTGTCACAAAGTTGGGACGTACTATAATAATGGAATGGAAGGCTCTTCGAATTACAGTAAAACTCGCATTATAAATTAATTATCGTAATCTTTACATAATAATATTGGGCAAGACATCACACCTTACAACCGATACATACAACAGTTCCCAATGGTTTATCAAAACCAAACGACACAACTTTAATAAAATATAAAGAAAAATCCATATCACAAATTGTGATCCGATGGCATGCACAAACATAATTGTCACAAATTCATTAAATCTAGTACAAAATATTTGTTCTAATATTCGTTCAGGCATAAGTCAAGCATTATCAACGACAATGCATTTGAGGCTTGTACATAAAACAACCGCATGCCCCAGCTTTGCTCGCTGTGGAAACCCGAAAGTCTCTCTGTTTATGGCATATTGCATCGCAGTTTTGTGTACAAGCCCCCAACCACCGCAAAATATTTATTTGCATGCCCTTTAATAAATATTCTTGAATATTTATATACGTATAAACAATATTTATTATTGCACACCATATAAATTAATTTAAACTACATATACAATACAATGTATTATATGAAATGAACGAAATGAAAATTTAAAATTATATTACGTATGTGTTCAATTCAAGCGCTCAATCAACTAAAAATAATATCTGGCGTGAAAAATTGCATAGTCACACATAATTTTATTTCTTTTTACTTACATAAATAGACAAAACCTTATGTCTTTTCAATTATTTTTACATCTGGCACCCCCATACTGTATATATAACTTTTTCCTAATCACCAAACCGTCTACCCAGGCCTAAGTAATGTAATAAAGATAATATTATACAATTTTAAGCTCTTAATAAATCAAAATCTACATTTTACTGTAATTCTGAGTCTTGGGCAAAACTTGGTTATACAGTTTCGCCTTCCAAAGACAAATTCAAATAATTTCATGCTAAACATTCGACCATTACGCCGTCTTTATTTAATTTGGGTTAATATACTCGCACCCAAATAATAATTGTCATAAGCTTAGTCGTGAAGAATTAGATAATTAGGTATATCTTTTTTTAAATTATCGACAATGAACCATTCAAATGGTCGCCTTACCCCTCGGCATGGGAGCCATTTTGATTTTTCTTTCGTTGAATACTTTCAGTAACTTCTTACCAAATTCCATTATAAATGCTTGCACATTTTAACAAAATTTGAGGGTTAATTATATGTATGAAGATACACCAAAATAAACGAAATATAATTTTTAAAATCGGTTCTCAGTTAGAGAGATAAGACTCAACGCCCAACATTAATCTATATATATAATAGAACATATCCTGACTGAATGATCAACGTAGAGCCCAAACCGCTGAAGCGAATGCAACGAAATTAAAATAGGGGCCCCATGATCCTAATGTGCCCAGGGCCTCAAATAGTTTAAAGACGGCCCTGCGTAGGCGCCCGTTAAAAAGGGATTTTTCGAAGTTCACCCGCTAAAGGGGTAAAATAGTGGCTAAACGCGGGCGAAGCCACAGGGACACAGCTAGTTTAATAAACAAATTTATTAAAAATACGATGAATTTACAGCAGTTCTCAAATGGTATAGTTACACCACTTGACTGTTCGTTGATAAAGTATTGGATCCTTAGCACTGCATAGTTTGATAACTATAGTTTGAATAAGCGTTCGCATAATCTTCGAGATTAGATTACAAACTGTGCAACCAAGTATTGCCCTCAATAGACATATTTCGATCATTCTATACAAAATGTACGTTAAATTATCATAATTCATTTAGCAACAAACAAGCTCTGTATACGCTAAACTAGATAACTTGGACTTTTGAATATTATATCGCACTCATAATAACGACCTAACTCATAATTTTGGAAAAATGAGTTTATGTGAAATAACGTCGATAGCCGATGGATCTGTTGGAAGGGGAAGACCTAGAAGGACACTCCAGGACCAAATAGAAAGTGTCCTAAAAAAAGGTAACATACTAAGTACCCTAAACCAACGAGCATGTATGAAGAGATTGATGAATGTGGACGAAGCAAAAGCTGTGTGCCAGGATCGTCGCAAATGGAAGGACGTGGTCTCTGCCTACCCCTCTGGGAGAAAGGCGTGACGGTATGTATGTATGTATGTATGTATGTATGTACGTCGATAGCCAATTCGATAGTCTGTGACGTCACAAAAATAGTACCTATCGGTAGTATCGGAACTTAAAAATCAAATCAAATTCTTTATTTGTGAGCACAGGTTACAACTCTGACGCCTAACTGGGAGTGGGTATAGCTTACCCTAAGTGTTGCGGAGGTCTGATGGCAGTCGCTCTGTGTAAAAGCTTAGCCCTCGCCAAATCTCTCAGTTTGGGAAGCCGACCCTGAGACAATCGGGAAAAAGGCTAGGATGATGATGAGGTTACAGTAACGTGTACAAATAGTTATGGTTGGGTTCAGCTGTGTTTGCTTATAAAGGCTTATAATATCGATACTACCGATAACTCACAAGTAAAAATCTATCGAAACTATAGATTCTTTAATCGATAGGGCTACCCCTATCGCCTTCCGTCGCAAAATGTCCCCAGGTCGCAAAACGTCCTTTTCGCAGAATGCCTGTTTCGCAAAATGCCCCCATGAATTTGTTCACGAAGCGAAAGGTTGTAGGTTTAAATGTTACTCAAGCACCATGTTTAGCCGGTGATTTTTATGATTAACTAGCTGCGCCCCGCGGTGTTACCCGCGGTTTCTCGTTGCAACTATTAGAATTTTTCTCGCCGTAAGAACCATGCTTGGACTACAACGAACTTTTTAAAAATAGAATTGGCCAAATTGGTCCAAGCGTTGTTGAGTTATGCGCTTACCAACACATTTTACGATTCATTTTTATTATATTATAGATATTACATAATAATGACCTACATAATATTTGACTTTCATTTTTCGACATTTTGCGAAAGGAACTTTGTGCGAAGGGGACTTTTTGCGAAAGGGACATTCTACGAAAGGGACGTTTAGCGACTAGGGGACATATTGCTACCAGGGGACATAATAGCGAAAGGGACATTGTGCGACAGAACATTCTATCGATAGGGTCACCTTATTCAGATGAAAACTATCGATGGTATCGATAATATTGTTTGCATGCGACACTATTTCTTGGTTCGATAGTCCTATCGATAGGGTACTCTTATACAACGCTCGGGTCGCGTCCCCGCCACGCCTTTGTGACCACGCCGTAACGTTCTGCATATCACACAATAATAATGTCTTATTCCCAGTGCTTTTATACGAATACGTTAGTTCCGCTGCAAAACACAATACAAAGCTTGAATGTTATTTATTATGAAAATGTTCAATATTTAACCCTTTAAGTGTAGTTGCGTTGATGTAGTAAAATATATTTTATAGTACAAACATCGGTATTATAGAATTGTAGTAATAATTTGCCGCTTTTAATCTTGATTCGCCTGGCATTGTACTACGGGTTTATATAATACTAGCTTTTGCCCGCGACTTCGTCCGCGTGTTTAAATTTATACATACAAAAGTTTTTTCCCGCTAACTCCCGTTCCCGTGGGAATTTCTCAAAATACAGCCATAACTAAACTTTATATTTACTAAGGTACCTGCATGCCAAATTTCAAGCGTCTAACTTAAGCGGTTTAGATTTTTCATACAAAAGGATTTTCCCGCTAATTCCCGTTCCCGTGGGAATTTCGGGAATTCCTTTCTTAGTGCACCCCTACGGTACCTAAGCTACGTCCCTTCCAAATTTCAAGTGCCTACGTTTAGCCGTTTGGGCTGTGCGTTGATATGTCAGTCAGTCAGTCAGTCAGTCAGTTTCTCCTTTTATATATATAGATTAAACACAACAGTGTTATAGAATCTGAAACATCAGATTCTGAAAAATATTTATTTATATAACACTAGCTACCCGCCCTCGCTTCGCTTCGGGTGTTTCAGATTGTATATAACATTTGTAAACCAAATATAGCCTATGTTACTCAGTGATAATGTAGCTTTCTAATAAAAAAAGAATTATTAAAATCGGTCCAGTACTTTTTGAGTTTATTCGTTACATACAAAATATATATAACTCCATGGTGACTGACTGACATAACGATCTATCAACGCACAGCCCAAACCACTGGACGGATCGGGCTGAAATTTGGCATGAATATAGATGTTATGACGTAGGCATTCGCTAAGAAACGATTTTGATCAATATTGCCCCCAAGGGGATAAAATAGGGGATGAAACTCGACTGGGACAAAGTCGCGGGCACAGCTAGGTTATATATAAAATATATATAACTGATTTTATATGTGTATTTATATTTCATTTTATCATATATTATTTCGATATTTATTATTATTATATATTTATAATTATTGTTTTCAAATTAACTTTGTGGCACACTACCTTAAAATTAGTTTCTGCTTAGCCCAATGGTTGACTGGTAGAGAATGCCTATGTGGTATTAAGTCCGCCTTTTGTACACAGTTTAATTGTGCAATTCAGATTAAATAAATATATCTTCATGAACGCAACTACACCAAGGAATCTTTAGTGCCATCTTTAATATTAAAATTTGACGTTTACAGATTACCTAATATCACTTCACGGATCACCTTTTAACAGCTAAGAATATGTCGCAGTCATCTGGTTGAATCTCCTATTCAATTTAATGGCTAGCGCGTTCATTTAATGACGACATTCAATTGAATGACTAGACCGAACGCTGGCTAAACACGCGTCACTTAACGTCCAACTAGGTAGCGGATTGAAACATAGCCCTTTGAACAGAGCGGACGTAAAAGCAGTCAGGTGATTGTAATTTAGTTCATTTTTTTATATAAGCAAAAATGACGGTTCAGTCAAGACGTTGACTGAACGTCATTTTATCATAGTCGTTTCATTACGTGACATGACGTGTTGTCCTTTAGGCATTCAATTAAACGTCGTCATTCAATGAACGCGCTAGCCATTCAATTGAATAGGAGATTTAACCAGATGACTGCGACAAATATACATTGATCTATACAGGGTGTATACCAAAGAAATATATCGAGCTGTACTGCGAGCGGGATGTAAGGGAGCGACCTGTCATCTTTTCCCTCCAAGCTCGTGCATCCTGCCGAATAACAAACGAGCCTATTATATATATATTATATATCGGTCCCCCTTAGCCTATATCTATATATCAGCCCATGATACATTTCTATGATGTATAACAGTTCATGATACCCCGTCATAATTTTGAACTTTTGTTTTTGACTGTTTATATATCATCAAATAAATCATTTTTTCGTCAAAATTGTGACGAGTTTCTGAAGATAACACCCTGTATATATTTAATAAATGTACTCTCCTTTCTCTAAAACTCTTCACAGCATAGTGGCTCTTAATACATTTGATGGTGATCGAAGAAGTCGAAAACCTTGTGATTGCTGCTTACATAAAAAAACAGGTTTCCGGTACCAACACCAGGCTTCTTTCTTAGAGAAATCAAGAGCACATTTATAATAATCAATGGATGTCATATTTATACTATAGATAAATCAGATTAGATAATTTATCCATTAAAAATATTATGAGAAGGATTTTCGTACAACTTTTTATCAATACATATTTAAATATATATAAATTCAAACGGAAAATATCGACAAATCGGAGAGGGACTTAAATATATGAAAGATTAACCTTTTAAACGCCAGTAACGGTTATATGCGACTACAACAATAGATTTTATATTGTCTCATTCTCGGCGGTCAAAAGATTAGGTAATTTCACTAATTTTGTGACTTCATACATTTCAGTCCCTTGCCAACTAGTCAACAAAAAAAAAATGTCTTCATGCTATAGTTTTTAAACTAGTTTTGGTCGATGTACCCAGTGTACTGATGCCGTGTCAGATAAGAAACTCTTTACCAATAAACAATAAGTCTGCTGACCGAATTTCGGCCATAACGGTCAAAATTTTTTTCTGCGTGACCTAACCGTGATTCAAGTCTGATTAAGATTTCATTTCTTTTGATACTAATATATGTAAACAAAGTTATAGTCTCGAAATTTTGTTTAAAAAGGTGTGCTTTAGTTTATTTTCAAATATTGAAATAAAGTTGATTAATTTCTAAAGAGATTTATACTACTATCACTATTTTGCCTTTTACGCATACGTCTTGAATCATTGAATCGCCTTTAATAATAGAATTTATAGAAAAAGAAGCTATTTTGAAATCGGGGTCTGAGAGACCCACCAGGCATAGCGTGTAACTTTTGCCCACCGGGCATGCCAAGGGTTAAAGGCACAATAAACACGTGGCGCAAATAGGGTACCCAAGTCGTACAAAGATGTGTATAAACGAAGAAGATACGAGAATAATATTGCCAATGTGATTTGCAAATATCTCTTAACCCAATGTTGGTAATTTCAGAAGCAGGTCTGTTTAATTGGATTAAGTATAAGGTTATTCTTTTCATGTCCTTTTTAAAGGACATGCGATTTACGAAATGTTTATGACATTTTAAGTCAGAAACAGCTGTGTTTAATAGGATTAAAAGTATTAAATAAGCAATTTTATTGTTTATTGGTATAGAGAATATAATGAGTTTTTATCAATTTATACTTCAATATTTCTATTGCATATAAAAACTAAGATACATACTTAGTTAATACATCAATTTAGATATTTTAATTTACTCTGGTTGTATATTCAAAGATGCAATATTATAATTAGAAAAATGTATGAAGGAAATAAGTGTTCTGTGTATGAAGAATGTTATCATCACTTCTAATATAATTAACTAATTGTTAATTAATTGTTAATTTACTAAAGATTTTTATGTGACTACGATAGGAAATAATAATTCTATCGAATTTCGAGGAAAATTCTCAGGAATTTACATAATAGCATAAGAGTATATTTCTTATATAGTTATACAGAGAAGGAAGCCACTAGCTTCCGCGCTGATGGAAAGCAAAAGAAGCCCAAGTCACTGCAACAACTGACAAGTAACCAATTCAATTGCTGTCGCTGCGACAACGGAGAAGTAACCAAATCAATCAGTTGTCAGTTACCACCAAACGAAGTCGCTCAACGGAAATTTGAATTTCATAGTAAAACAGAATGCTTTATTTGAGAAATACATGGAATTTGTGATTTGAAGGCCATAACATCGACGAAACCTGAAAGATAGGTAGCTAAGACTTAGTAAAACTGAGTAAGGGATTATTATTATCATTACTTCATTACTATAATATAAAATCTCTACAAAGTACACTTATTTTCTTCAATACATTTTTTTCATAAGCTTTTTACCCTTCAGATACAATGTCTGCCTTTTTAAAGGACTATTCGCATTAGCGTTGCAACATCGTAATACATACACTTAACTGGACAATATTAAAATAGATTTCACACAAAATTGAACTCTATACCACTGACTTACAGTTGAAACCAATGGAAAAAGTTGTATCATTATTGCTACATACCACGAGCATTTTCTATCCAACAGTAGATGGCACTGACAGCCGATCGCTGCGTGCGACGCTTTTGACAGCAGACGTCAATGTCAAAGAAATGTCAGACTAGTGACGTCATAAGAATGGCCTTTTTTAAACTGAATTTACTTTACTTTTCTTTAAAAGTAAGTAAATAACGTTTCTTTAGTAATCAGTCGTATTATTTTTTCCTTTACTTTTGATATCACTATTTATAAAATATAAAATGTATGGTAAAATAACAGTTTCGGCAAAATAAAATTATAAAAACAAATCGTATTTTGAAATTGACATGTCAGTGTCCAAATGACAGGAGAACCGCCATTAAACTTAAACTGTCATACTTCTGTCTCTCTCAAAATACCACATGCACCTGGCCGATTTATATTCGTCCCTATTATGGCCTATAACACAGTTCATTCCGCTAACGTCAACTGATCAAAGAGGCGCATCAATTTGGTTGGATGATCACATGTACCATCTGTCAAAAACGTTAACAACAGCTGTCAAAAGTCGCAGGGGTCACTTCGCAGCCGTACGTTTCTACGTACACATCTGTCAAAAACAGACACTGACAGCTGTCAAACGCGCCAGTCGCCGTAGACAGTGAGTAGAAGTGGCCATTTGTTTGATTTGCGTACTTGTTTGTTTCTACATTTACAAATGTAAAAAAACTGACTGACGGCTGTCAAAAGCGCCAGTAGCACAGCGGCCGTTAATTTACTCACTTGCTTGTTTCCACATTCACACCTGTCAAAAACGACAATGACAGCTGTCAAAAGCGCCAGTAGCAGCGGCCGTTCCGCGCTCGCTTGTTAATATATATACTCACACCCGTCAAAAACCTGCACTGACAGCCGTCAACACCGACAATGACAGCTGTCAAAAACGACAACGACAACTGTCAAAAGCGCCCCGCCACTCACCGCGCATCAGTCTTTGTGGTAGAACAGCCAGTTGAGCAGCGCCTGGAGGACTATAGCCAACACGAACCCCCCGAAGAGGTCCCACGAGTGGGTGGCGGCGGGCATCCGGCCTGTGTTCTGCGGCCGGAGGGCGGCGGCGTGCCTCTGGCCCTCGCTGAGGGACTCGACCGTCTTCGAGAGGCGTTCTATGGCGTGCGTGTGGTCGCGGAGTGCGGTGTCTATCGAGTATAGCGTCTGTTTTAAGGTTCGCCTGTGGAAAAGGAAACAAATAAAGTGTAAATTACGCTTTATAGTTATAAAGTTTCATTGATAATATAAAAAAAATAATTTTCACTGGGAGGAATTAGAATACGGATAACGGAAAATAATTAGTCCGTCTCTTAGATAATAAAAAAATATAAGACCCGTATTTTTTGTTTTGTCGAAATAACAAGAAAATACTTAGATATAGCGCATTAAAGTTACGGAGTGGGGGCTAACTACGTCACGTTAGAGTATATTTTGTACTCTAACGTGACGTCATGTGACATTTAAAATCAATGTATCTTCGTAAGTTTTTGAACAAGAGGCAAAATAAAAAATACGTATCCAATATTTTCCATTAATCTATCTGATGGACATTAAATTATTTTTTAGTCATCATCCCAATTTAAAAAAAAAATGTGTACATTATGTGGTGGTCTTGGACCTCCGGGCGTGTGTCTGTGTATATGTGTTGTTGCGTATATTACTGTGTGTGTAATGTGTCTGTGTGTTTATAACAATATAAACTACATACAATAAATGTCTACTCTTTTGGCGTGTGTCTGTGTATATGTGTTGTTGTGTATATTACTGTGTGTGTTATGTGTATGTGTGTGTATAACAATATAACCTCTAACAAACGTCTACCCCCGTGGTGGTCTTGGCCCTTCTAGCGTGTCTCTGTGTATGCGTTGTTGCATATATTACTGTATGTTATGTGTCTGTGTGTTTATAACAAAATAATCTACAACAACAAATGTCTACTCACGTGATGGTCTTGGACCTGCTGGTGTGTGTCTGTGTATATGTGTTGTGGCATATATTACTGTGTGTGTTATGTGTCTGTGTATATGTTACCGGAAAATAGCAAGAATCGTAAGTTGATCAATTTCCTAGGTAGTTGATTAACTTTCGGAATATAACAAACGGTGGTTGAAATGTATTATTTAACGCAATGGATTTCAGTTAGTTGATCAATTTACGGAAGCGTGACAGTCATTTAATAATTTACGATTTTGACACAAGTAAAATCGCCCTCAAATGGGCCAATCGTTGCTCATTGTACTATTTAACGGTGCACTATTACCCGTAGCTTAATACACTGTTCCCTGATTGGTTGCCGGGATAACGCCACGTGAGCCATTGAACCAATCAACGTTCACCTTATCTTCGTCTGATCATTTTACGGCAAGACCCCGTAAAATGATCAATTTACTAAAATACATACGTTAAATAATACATTTCAACTGCCGTTTATTATTTTCCGGAAGTTAATCAACTACCTAGTGATAACACAAGAATTGATAATCTGAAAGTATTTATTGACAGAATCCGATTACAAACACTCATTCAACCAGAGAGAGAAAAAGTAATAATGGCGGGCGCTCTATGACAGCTGTCAGTGTCAAACTTCAACTGTCAACGTTAGTGCGGTGACTCTTGAGCGTGGCGAATAGTGCTGTGCCGCAGCTGTTGATTATTCTCCTCTAACACTAGGAAATTGATCAACTTACGATTCTTGCTATTTTCCGGTGACATATATATCCTAACCTCTAGTAACAATCGTCTACTCAGGTGGTGGTCTTGGACCCTCTGGCGTGTGTGTGTGTATATATATATATATATATATATATGTTGTTCCGTATATTACTGTGTGTGTTATGTGTCTGTGTATATATCCAAACCTCTAATAAGAGAAGGGTACTCACGTGGTGGTCTTGGACCTCCTGGCCAGGTCGTCGTGCGAGTCCGAGTCGGAGGCGCGTCGCGGAGGCACGCGCGGGGAGGCGGCGCCACCCCTCACCGAGCCTATCACGAACTCCTCTTCGTACTCTATCACCTCATCCGGCTGCCAAGGGCTGGAAGGAGACCAATGAAATGAAATAACCCAAGACATGCCACGCTGGGCCACACAGCGCCATCTAGCCCCAAGCTAAGCCGAAGCTTGTACTATGGGTACTAGACAACTATTATTAGTTAATCTATACTTATAATAAATCTGTAGAGAGGTCAATTCTGTACATGAAATATATTTTCAAAATAACTATCAGGGGGTGATTAGTGATCGATACTGATGCCAAAAATGCAATCAGTAAAATTTTTGTCTGTCTGTCTGTCTGTCTGTCTGTCTGTCTGTATGTTCCTTATAGAAACAAAAACTACTCGACGGATTTTAACGAAACTTGGTACAATTATTCTTCATACTTCTGGGCAGGTTATAGTATACTTTTCATTACGCTACGATCAATAGGAGCAGAGTAGTGAAGGGAAATGTTGGGAAAACGGGAGAAGTTACTCCATTTTTTAAGCTTTCGTCGCGTGTGCAGCCTTAATGGTTAAAGTTACATAGAAATTATGTATGACAGAAATATTTTACATAAAATTGACTAAAAAATATCCCGCAACAGCATATGTCTATCTTTTATGGTTGACTCACAATAACACGTGTAACTCCTGATAGCTTAGCAGTTCGGAGCATTCTGATTATATTTGTTTACTCTTACGTTTATAATACTCTCATTCATCCCTAATTTAAAAAAGTTATCATTATTACCTATTCAATAAAAAAAGAATCATAGAAATCGGTATAGAAAGACCAAACTTATACATGAAATAAGCCATCGCGCCGTCGCACGTGAATACTGAATAATGCTATAAGGATTATTTTTGTGTAACGGTTGCCGCGCTCGACACGGGTCGCGGCGGCGGTAGGGTATAAAAAGGCGGGAGGTCCGAGAGCTTGGCTGTTGATGCGTTCAGAGCGATCGACCTTATGGACAGACAATAATTGATATTGAGAAACCGTGCTTATCAGCGCGACTTTTAGTGTTTAAATAGTTTTAAATTTGAATTTCTTTTGTTGTTATATTGTGAAATATTCGTTCAAATTAAAAATTATTAATCGTAGGTACTTTTATTAATTAAAGTAGTTATAAGTATTTATTTTTAGGTGAAGTAGGTATAGGTAGATAGTTTTGCACAGGCGTTTCAGCTTTAAAAATATATTTACAAAAAAAGTATCAGGGGGTGATTAGTGATCGATACTGATGCCAAAAATGCAATCAGTAAAATTTTTATCTGACTGTCTGTCTGTCCGTCTGTCTTTCTGTCTGTCTGTATGTTCGTTATAGAAACAAAAATTACCTACTCAACGGGTTTTAACGAAACTTGGTACAATTATTCATCATACTCCTGTGCAGGTTATATGATACGTTTCATCACGCTACAATCAATAGGAGCAGAGCAGTGAAGGGAAGTGTTGGGAAAACGGGAGAATTTTTTATCTGAATGTTTGATTGAGCATCACGCAAAAAGTATTGCATGGAATTGAATGTGGTTTTCACCAATGTATTGCTAGAGGTCTAACTTAAGATTTGGGCATCATTTTATGGAAGTCCGTTAGTTTTGAAACCCGATATCCACGCGTGCGACGCCGCTGGCACAGCTAGTAAATAATAAAAACTTTTATTGACATTAAGTTCATCACAGATTAAGTATTTAACAGTAAGTGTAGAAAAGAAAAAAAAACACTTGATGAAAGAAACAAAAACAATTAAAACCAACACATGTAAGTACTTTGAACAAAACTTAATTAAACACAAAGAAACTTAGCAGAGGGGAACAGAGAACCTCGCACTAGGCATAGCCTGTCCTGCGAGGTCCATAAATTACTTAGATACATTTTTTTTTTGTAAATAAATACATATTAGACATAGAAAACACCCAGACCAATACAAACAGACATGTAAATGAACACAAATGTCTGTACTGTGCGGGAATCGAACCCACGACCCTTGGCTCAGAGGGCAGAGGTCACTACCAAATGAGCCATCGAGTCAGTCGATGAATGAATAAATGAAAAGAAATGAATAGAAAATACCTTAATATTACCTATATCTTAATTAAAAATTAAAAATTTCTAAAAAAAAAAAAAAAAAATCAAAATCTTCTATCTATCTATACTTATAATAAATCTGTAGAGAGGTCAATTCTGTACGTTAAATATATTTTCAAAATAACTATTAGGGGATGATTAGTGATCGATAAATCAGTATCGATGCAATCGCCAAAAATGCAATCAGTAGAATTTTTGACTGACTGACATATAAAAAAAAAAGATTCTTTCTGGTAATGTAAAAATATGCAAAACCATATGTTACTCTTCACATGCAAACTCAAACAGTGAAATACTCTATTACAACAAAATATTTATACAGAACTTAACTAACCTTGTGTTAACGTGATTATACCTCCAGCCTTGATCGACGATGCCTGAAAAATAAAAAAAATCTTCATCATCATCATCATTATCAGCCTACTGCAGTCCTCTGCTGGACATAGGCCTCTCCAGTTGTTCGACACTTAGGGCAAACATCTGGAGGATATACCCATAATCGCCACGCTGGGCAGGCGGGTTGGCGATCAAAAAAGGCATAAAAAATCTTAATTTTCATTAAATTAAATTTAATATCAAGCTAACTCTTACTCTCTCGGACCGTTCGAAAGAACCTAGGACCATAGACACTCCGACCATATACTCTTCCTCTCTCGGGCTGTTTGGAAGAACGTGGGACCATAGACACTGTCATATTACTCTCGGACAGCTGTTTGTAAGGACCTGGACCACAGAATCACCAACCATCAATCTCCAAAGATCCTCTCTCGGGCAGTTTGGAAGAACCTGGGACCATAGACAATGTCTCTCTTACCATCGGGCGGTTCAGAGGTACCTGGGACCATAGACTCTTACACTCTCGGGCTGTTTGGACTTGGGCCCATAGACAATGTCTCTCTTACCATCGGGCGGTTCAGAGATACCTGGGACCATAGACACCCCAACCATAGACTCTTACACTCTCGGGCTGTTTGGACTTGGGCCCATAGACCATAGACAATGTCTCTCTTACCATCGGGCGGTTCAGAGGTACCTGGGACCATAGACACCCCAACCATAGACTCTTACACTCTCGGGCTGTTTGGACTTGGGCCCATAGACAATGTCTCTCTTACCATCGGGCGGTTCAGAGGTACCTGGGACCATAGACACCCCAACCATAGACTCTTACACTCTCGGGCTGTTTGGACTTGGGCCCATAGACAATGTCTCTCTTACCATCGGGCGGTTCAGAGGTACCTGGGACCATAGACACCCCAACCATAGACTCTTACACTCTCGGGCTGTTTGGACTTGGGCCCATAGACAATGTCTCTCTTACCATCGGGCGGTTCAGAGGTACCTGGGACCATAGACACCCCAACCATAGACTCTTATACTCTCGGGCTGTTTGGACTTGGGCCCATAGACAATGTCTCTCTTACCACCGGGCGGTTCAGAGGTACCTGGGACCATAGACACCCCAACCATAGACTCTTACACTCTCGGGCTGTTTGGACTTGGGCCCATAGACAATGTGTCTCTTACCCTCGTGCGGTTTAGAGGTACCTGGGACCATAGACACCCCAACCATAGACTCTTACACTCTCGGGCTGTTTGGCCTTGGGCCCATAGACCATAGACAATATCTCTCTTACCATCGGGCGGTTCAGAGGTACCTGGGACCATAGACACCCCAACCTTAGACACTTACACTCTCGGGCTGTTTGGACTTGGGCCCATAGACCATAGACAATGTCTCTCTTACCCTCGGACGGTTCAGAGGTACCTGGGACCATAGACACCCCAACCTTAGACTCTTACACTCTCGGGCTGTTTGGACTTGGGCCCATAGACCATAGACAATGTCTCTCTTACCCTCGGGCGGCTGTTCCGTCTGCTCCCTGTGGAAGAACCTTGGCACCCAGGGAGCGACCAGGTTCCTAGCTCGGGACCTCTGCGCCTCTTCTATTATTGTCTTTTGCTCCGTTGCCGCTATCTGCAAGTTAAACGCCACTATAACTCTCGGATTAGGAATACAATCACAAAAAAAAACAATCGTTAGTGTGAAACACACGGTGCTGAAAGTGTTAATAAGGGTTCAGCGCTTTTCGGCCACCTTCGGCCATTTTCGGCACACATTACCCAACATATCGGCCACACCGTAGACAATTTCGACAACTTTCATTTCAGGCACCATTGACAAAATTACGTAAACTACTTAGTGCTTTTTATTTAGTTTTGTCAACGTCAGCCATTTTAGCCGGCATTCGGCCAAGTTCGGCGCATCCGACCACGTTCGGCCATATTCGGCAAACATTCAGCCACGTCATTACATTAACTAGTGGTCACTTCGACCACTTTGGAATCATTCAGCCACTTCAGGCCATGTTGGGCCACTTTCTGGTATCCTTACCTTTAGCAAGACCATTTGTTTTAGCTACCTCCAGCCATTTCTGGCATCATTAGGTCATTTTCGGTCGCGTTCGGCCAACTTTCGGCCATGTTCGGCCACTTTCGGCCATCCTTACTTTCAGCAAGAGAATTGGTTTCAGCCACCTCCAGCCACTTTTGGCATCATTCGGCCATGTCCGGCCACTTTCGGCCACGTTCGGCCACCCACCTGGTCGTCGTTCTGTATGGCCTCCGACACCTTGACCCAGAGCCGCTGCGACTCGTACTCCTGCTGGTTGTCGATCTTCATCAGGTATCGAGTCATGCGCTGCTCCTTCAGGATAGCTACGTCCAGCTTACCTTACCGTTAGCAAGGCTACAGACACATTCAGCAACTTTTGGCATCATTCGGCCACGTTCGGTCACATTCGGTTTTAGACACTTTTGTCATCGTTCGCTCACTTATGGCATCATTCGGCTACATTTGGTATTAGACACTTTTGGCATCATTCAGCCACATTCGGTATTAGACACTTTTGGCATCATTCGGCCACATTCGGTATTAGACACTTTTGACATCGTTCAGCCACTTTCGGCACCATTCGGCCACATTCGCTTTTAGACACTTTTGGCATCGTTCAGCCACTTTCGGCACCATTCGGCCACGTTAGGGCACATTCGGCACACATTCGGCCTTTAACAAAGACCATTTCTTCTAGACACTTTTAGCACCATTCGGCCACCTACACTTTTGGCATCATTCGGCCAGATTGGGCACACATTCGGCCACGTTCGGCCACCCACCTGGTCGTCGTTCTGTATGGCCTCCGACACCTTGACCCAGAGCCGCTGCGACTCGTACTCCTGCTGGTTGTCGATCTTCATCAGGTATCGAGTCATGCGCTGCTCCTTCAGGATAGCTACGTCTAGGAGGTTGCTCTCCTCCTGAAAAAAAAAGAAAAAAATAAGCCACGACATACCATACTGGTTCACGCAGCGCCATCTAGATATATTTTTTTTTTAATAAATATCAGACAACATCACATACATTGCTCCGATCCCAAAGTAAGTAGCTTAAGCACTTGTGTTATGGGTATCAGAACAACGACGGTACCACAAATATATACTTAAATACAAATATAAAAACCCAGACACGGAACAAACACAAGTGTTCATCACACGAATGTTTCTCCCGGGTGGGAATCGAACCCACGACCCTTGGCTCAGAAGGCAGGGGTCACTACCAATTGAGCCACCGAGCCAGTCAAAATTATGCTGAAGCTTGTACCTCATCATGAGCCTATCGCAATCCACTGCTGGACATAGGCCTCTCCAGTTCTCTCCTCTCCACGTGTTAGCCCGAAGTAGCGAACAGAAGGAGAGGCCTATGTCCAGCAGTGGACTGCATCGTCATCGTCGTCAGCCTATTACAGTCCACTGCTGGACATAGGCCTCTCCAGTTGTATGCCACTTAGAGCAAACATCTGGAGGATATACCCACAATCGCCACGCTGGGCAGGCGGGTTGGCGATCACAGAGCGTAGCTTCTTGCTCCGGTGACGCTGCTGCCCGTCATCGGCCTGTGATATTTAGCTACGCCTTCTATCGTGATGGTTTTACCGTCATCAGTTGCCTGGCAGCGCCTCGTTTGTTGTTCGGCAGGATGCACCACGGGCAGGTGAGGATGGCTTGGAGCGAAAAGGTGATAGTCGCTCCCTTACATCCCTAGTCTATATCTTCTATACTTATAATAAATCTGTAGAGAAGTTAATTCTGTACATGAAATATATTCTCAAAATAAGCAATCAGTAAAATTTTTGTTTTTCTATCTGTCTGTAATACAAACAATAAACATACGGACTCTGTATGTTCGTTATAGAAAAAAAAACTTGGCATGGAATTAAATGCGGTTTTCACTAATGTATTGCTAGAAGTCTAACTTAAAATTTAGGTACCATTTTGTGGAAGCCCGTTATTTTTGAAACCCGGTATCCACGCGTGCATCGCCGCTGGCAGTAATAAGGAGTAGTAATAAACCAGACTTCCATCGCACAACACTTCTGTCATTTAGACGTCCCGTTCCCCACACTAAACTACAAACTCACCCCGGTCCTCTTGTCTTTGATGTCGATCTTCCCGTCCCAGTAGCCTTCGACAGAGGCCACTGTGTCCTTGCCCTTCTTGATCCTCCCGGATATAGCGTTCGTCTGGTCCGCACCGCCCAGGAACGACTGGGGAAATGTATAAAAACAACATTACATAAATAACCCAAGACCCCCCTCAGACAGAGCGCTCGTAGCGAACCACCGTCGGGTTTAGTGGGTATTCTCCGCTAAATGGGAGCGAGCCCCACATAACCCAGGTGTCCCGAACCCCAATGGTATGCGTAGAACATTTCTGATGAAAAAAAGCCATAAAAGTAACTCAATAAAATAGACTCACCCTTAATTTGAATTCTACGTCCGCATGGTAACCAGTGTCAGCACATATTACTTGCACCTGCGAATAAACATAGACTTTAGATGTAAATAAAACACCATATTTCCTCAGGCGATAACGATACAAGATACGAAAACTTTATTTGCACAAGACGGACACCTAAACATTTGAAAAATGTTTGCATTGCATGCATTCACAACGCCTGCGCGTGTTAATAAGGCACAACGCCATCTAGTATATGCAATTGTAACTAATTTTAACAAACAATAATCTTTAGTTTCGCTGCGTAAGATTATATGTTATATATTTATTTATGTAGTTTATGTATTTATTTATACAAGATGTATTTTTTATACAATAAATAAATAATAATAACCCAAGACATGCCACTCTGGGCCACACAGCGCCATCTAGCCCCAAACTAAGCCGAAGCTTGTACTATGGGTACTAGACAACTGATAAACTTACTTAAATACTTTTTTTTGTAAATAAAAACATATTATACATAGAAAACACCCAGACCAATAGAAACAGACTTGCGCATGAACGCATATGTTTGCACTGTGCGGGAATCGAACCCACGACCCTTGACTCCGAAGGCAGAGGTCACTACCAAATGAGCCATGGAGTTAGTCAAAATATCACTTAAATAATGGTCCAAGATCCCGCCATACAACGACCTTCCACCGAGATGTTTATTGGATGAAACTTATTTTATATGTAATAGCTGTGCCCGCGACTTCGTCCGCGTGGAATAGAGTTTCATCCCCTATTTCATCCCCTTGGGGGTGGAATTGATCAAAATCCTTTCTTAGCGGATGCCTACGTCATAACATCTGCATGCATGCCAAATTTCAGCCCGATCGGTCCACTGGCTTAGGCTGTGCGTTGATAGATCACTATGTCAGTCAGTCAGTCACCTTTGAGTTTTATATATTTAGATTAAATATGTCAATAAATATAATGCATGTGGGTTGCCGATCAAATTTAGATCCAGGGTATGTTTTGCTGGATGGTGGAAGAACGGGATGGAGAAATGTTGCGCTAATTACAGGAGGCCAACGTTCAGCAGTGGAAGGACCAGGTTAAAAATTAGCGAAAAGACAAAATGGCTAACTTTTTTCCTTTAAATTTTTACGTTACAGATACTAAACAAGAGGGGTGGCTTATTCTTTTTTTTTTTTCTTATAACTAGGGGTTTTAAAAATTTGCGTCAAAAAATCAAAATGGGTGTGCACTATACCTTGCCACCCAGCTCCATAGACAAGGTTCCAATGACGATCCCTTTGCAGTGCGCGTACGGCGCGGTGGTGACGTAAGTCTCGCCCCACGCCAGCAAGTGAACTCGTGCGCACCCCTCCAATATGGCTGACGTAGAGTTACCTGCGCAGGAAATTGAACTTCAAAGTATTGGTATAATCTATATCTTCTATACTTATAATAAATCTGTGGAGAGGTCAATTCTGTACATGAAATATATTTTCAAAATGACTATCAGGGGGTGATCAGTGATCGATACTGATGCCAAAAATGCAGTCAGTAAAATTTTTGTCTGTCTGCCTGTATGTTCGTTACAGAAACAAAAACTATTGGACGGATTTTAACGAAACTTGGTACAATAGGCTATTATGGCTAAAAATTGTAATTAGTCCGTCTTTTAGCTTATTCAAAAATAAAAGACACTTATTTTTCCTTTTTTCATTCAAATAAATAATAGCAAAGATACAAGGCATCAAAAGTTAAGAGTGGGAGTCTTTGACGTCACTCGCTGCCGTAAAAATGCCTCACCGAGTGACGTCACGCGCAATTTCAACGGGCTATAACTTTGTCATTTTCAGTCTAATTTACAAATAAAAAAATACGTGTCTTTTATTTTTGAATAAGCTAAAAGACGGACTAATTACAATTTTTAGCCATAATAGCCTATTATACTTCTTACTCCTGGGCAGGTTATAGTATAGTGCTAGCTCTCTCACTTCTCTTTCATCATATCGTCTTTGTATATGTGTCACCGGAAAATAGCAAGAATCGTAAGTTGATCAATTTCCTAGGTAGTTGATTAACTTTCGGAATATAACAAACGGTAGTTGAAATGTATTATTTAACGCAATCGATTTCAGTTAGTTGATCAACTTACGGTATAGCCTGACAGTCATTTAATAATTTACGATTTTGACACAAGTAAAATCGTGCTCAAATGGGCCAATCGTTGCTCAATGTACTATTTAACGGTGCACTATTACCCGTAACTTTTCCCAGATAGGTTGCCGGGATAACGCCACGTGAGCCATTGAACCAATCAACGTTCACCTCACCTTCGTCGGATGATTTTACGGCAAGACCCCGTAAAATGATCAATTTACTAAAATACATACGTTAAATAATACATTTCAACTGCCGTTTATTATTTTCCGGAAGTTAATCAAATACCTAGGAAATTGATCAACTTACGATTCTTGCTATTTTCCGGTGACATATGCTCTACGACTAATACTCACCATAGAACTTAGATCTGGCTAGCAGGCTGCCCTCTATGACGTATCCCTCTTTCCTGTTGGAGACGTAGAAGGCCGACACAGGAGGGTGATGAGAGACCTGGCGAACAAGATTAACAATGGTTTAGGTGTAGAAGATAAAATGGTTGATAGTGACCAAAAAGCTGGTTGAGAAATAACATTTGACAGGCTCGGTGGCTCATTTGGTAGTGACCTCTGCCCTCTGAGCCAAGGGTCGTGGGTTCGATTCGCGCACAGTACAAACATTTGTGTTCATGAACATGTCTGTTTGTATTGGTCTGGGTGTTTTAGGTTTAAAGAATATTTATTTCCTCATTAAAAAACCAAACAGTCACTTACAATGAGAAACTTAACTAGGTACTACTTTATTGAGGGTACGTGCATAATCCGTCGATAAGGTAACAAAATTATTATTCGGGTACAATCCACCAGGGCGGTATACTTACATACACAATAACAGGGAATATTTACATACAAATGCACATCGTTGCTTATTTAAATATGTTTTCTATGTATAATATGTATTTATTTACAAAAAAAAATGTATCTAAGTAAGTTTATCAGTTGTCTAGTACCCATAGTACAAGCTTCGGCTTAGTTTGGGGTTAGGTGGGGCTGTGTGGCCCAGCGTGGCATGTCTTGGGTTTTTTTTTGTCTTGGATTTTTTTAAACATGGATAATAGTGATCACAAAGCCGGTTGACAAATTACATGGTCAACAAACGGCCTATGTTTGTTCCCAAGACCGATGCATATACTTTAGATCAGCCATACTCTAAGTGTGTTCCGCGGAACCCTAGGGTTCCGCCACAGATATCTCCAATAGATACCGCACTTAAGATATCGCGCGAGAGGTAATACATCAGTGCAATGCAGGTGCGAAATACGCATGCGCTTAAAGTGCGTCAGTACCACGGTCAGTACTGACCAGAAGTCAGACCCGTGTGTATCGGAGACACTTTTAATAGTTTGTAGAACATAAACGTATGAATCTTAGTATTGAACTCCTTGGCGCCGGAGCTCAAGTTACGATGGAAAATATTTGACAGATGTTAGCTCGCGTTGATGTCTTTTTTCATGATCCCTTTCTTTCATTACCAATTTCACTATTTTTATCCCTTTCTAGCATAGACACGTTTGACAATAGTGTTACAATGTATTACTTTCAAGTATATCGATAATGCAAGATGAGAAAAATTTTAGTGTTTCTACTTTAGATTTCCAAAGTGTCCTGAGAGAACATTAAAATGGACAAATGCCGCACCCTGCTGTTAGAGACATTTACATAGGATAGTTTTCAATGTATGAAGGATAGAAGACGAGTAAATGAAAACTGCTGTGATTACTTCACCTAACCATATTTATAACTATACTCATTTGAATTTTTTTTTCCCAAGACATGCCACGCTGGGCCACACAGTGCCACCTAGCCCCAAACTAAGCCGAAGCTTGTACTATGGGTACTAGACAACTGATAAACTTACTTAGATACATTTAAATATACTTATAATGTCAAAACGGCAGTTGAAATGTATTATTTAACGTATGTATTTTAGTAAATTGATCATTTTACGGGATCTTGCCGTAAAATCATCCGACGAAGGTGATGTGAACGTTGATTGGTTCAATGGTTACGGGTAATAGTGCACCGTTAAATATTACATTGAGCAACGATTGGCCCATTTGAGGACGATTTTACTTGTGTCAAAATCGTAAATTATTAAATGACTGTCAGGCTACCGTAAGTTGATTAACTAACTGAAATCCATTGCGTTAAATAATACATTTCCACTACCGTTTGTTATATTCCGAAAGATAATCAACTACTTAGGAAATTGATCAACTTACGATTCTTGCTATTTTCCGGTGACATATATAAACATATATTTATATACATACATAGATAAATATCCAGTATTGCACAAAATACTGAAAAGGTGATACAGACATAATCTAGTCTAATATACCTGATTGGTAATTTTTCGATAAAATTATCGACATTGCACAATACAAATGTACATCACTTGAGAAATGAGTTACGTCCCCCGCACACCCTTCCATACCACCTGAAATTGACTCGCGAAACTCAAAGCAAAATGCCGAACATGCGGTATCTATTGGGGGTAATCTGTGGGTTCCGCGATACCCCTGTCGGGGTTCCGCAAAAAGTAAGAAAAAAAATCAAAACACCTCTCTCTAGTCGACTGTTGTGACGCGGCGTATCACGAAAAATACACTTAAAAACCATTGTTTTATTGTAGGGTTCCATCAAGTATTATGCTATCCAAAAGGGTTCCGTCACCAAAAAAGATTGAGAACCGCTGCTTTAGATAAACAAAAACTTTAGATGTATCATTTATACAATACTAGCTGTGCTCGCGACTTCGTCCGCGTGGAATAGTTGTTTTTCCCCGTTTTTGTTTTTACATTTTCCATTATTTCTTCGCTCCTAATAGTTGCAGCGTGATGTTGTATAGCCTAAAGCCTTCATGAACACAAATGTTTGTACTGTGCGGGAATTAGCCTTGGCTCAGTATGCAGAGGTCACTACCAAGTCAGGGTCGGAAGTCAAAGAGCCAGATCTTTTTTTCCCTCACCTGTTCCGCGACATAGTAAGTATGCGAGTCGGCGTCGCGATGCCGCCAGCAACACCGGAACGTCTCGCCGAGCACGGGGTTGTAGGGCTTCTTCAAGCCCTTGGGCTTGCGGTACAGCCCGGAGAGGTACCAGCGGAGGACGCACTTGAACCTCTGGTACGGGTCCTCTATGTGCTGGGCTCTGGAAGAGATAAGCAAGAACTGGAGTTATATTGTAGAAACAGACTTTTTTTTTCTAGAGGGGAATGCATTACGCACCTTCATGCCGCCTCCCGCAAGTTGCAGGGACACGGGTAGCGCCGAAGCATACGGCCACATCCCTGCCTGTCCTGGCCAGCCGCAGATGATAAGCGGCCGGTACTCCTGGTCCGGGGAGGGCAAATACCCCTACCCCCGGATCCGGGGAGCAATAGAGTGCCCCCCGGGCGGACCTCGTGCAACGGTGTGGCTGTCCCCACCCACCACACCGTTACGCCCCTATGAGTGGATCGCGCCCCCGCACTCACCACTCGGGGCACGAAGGAGAGGCTCAGAGGGCATACGATGCGTTGTATGCCCTCCGGCGACGCCCGGGCCGGGGGCGGCGTAGAGCGGGCGCGTCTACCGCGGCCGCACGCTTTCTTTCCGCCGCCTCCTTCTGCGAGATCACTGTCTCGCACAATGCGAGCATCGCTCGCCAGGTCTCTTTCGACGCCGTCATCTGCCGCAAGAGTTGCGGCAGATCGAGGTCCTGTGCGACAGTGACGAGGACGGAGCGCTCATTGGCCCAGGCAGGGCAGTGCCGAAGCGTATGCTCTGCCGTGTCCTCCGAGCCACTGTCGCAGTGACGGCATAGAGGATCAGGCTCTCGCCTGATCCTCCATAAGTACCGGCCGAAACATCCATGTCCCGTGAGGACCTGGGTCAGCCGGTACGTCACCACCCCGTGGGGGCGCCGCATCCACTCTTCCAGGATGGGGCCAATGGCCTGAGTGGTGCGGCGCCCCCACTGTAGAAACAGACTTGACCCAATGTAGTGTTGGCGAAAGGGCTAAACTTAACGTTGGCAAAGAACATTTCGTTAAGCCCTGAGTGATGGTGAAAGTTAGTTTAAGATTTTTTTTTTATAGTGGCTCTAGATAATGGCTTCCCTACGTCTGAACGAAAGCGAAAGAGAAGCCCAAGTCGCTGTGACAACGGGCAAGAAACTGGTCAATTACCTGTCAGTTGCCACCGCCATGCCGGCCCAATCCTAACCCCCCACGAGCTCCGGAAACCCTACTCACCGGCAGAAACACGACCCAGAGGTCATTTGACTGCGGTATTCTATAGGGTGGAGGTCCTTCCCCGGACGGGCGGTTCTTCTAAGGTCTAATATGGTCTACCCTGGTCTCCTATGATACTATGGTCTTCTAAGGTCTCCTATGATACTATGGTCTTCTAAGGTCTCCTATGATACTATGGCCTTCTAAGATCTCCTATGATACTATGATCTTCTAAGGTCTCCTATGATACTATGGTCTTCTAAGGTCTCCTATGATACTATGGTCTTCTATGGTCTCCTATGATACTATGGTCTTCTAAGGTCTCCTATGATACTATGGTCTTCTAACCTAATGAGGCCCTCAAGCCCATCCTCTAAAGCCTACTTACTGCGACAGTATATCCGCGTGGTAGTAGTTATCAGACAGCTTGTCTAAGAAGGACCTCGGCTCCAGGATGAAGGTCGGCAGCACCACCTTGCTGAGGTCCATCCCCGGCCGGACCTGCTTCAGCAGGAACCAGAGGAGGGACTTGTTCTCCTCAGCCACCTCCTCCACCAGCTCACCTGCCTGTGGGAATGTTACAATGTGAGTTCTAGCAATTTAAAAACCACCAAAATATATTGAGATGTTAAGAAAAACTTGGGTGGGTTGATGTGTGGTCGTGTGTACCCTTGTTGTGATGTTTATCGTTGATATGTTACTATCCTTTGACTGTAATGTTTACAACAAATGTTTCTACTGTACGGGGATCGAACCCGCGACTATTCCTTGCGTCCCCACGTATTGCGTATCTTGAGACAGGGTGTCACCCTTTTCTTTTTTTCTTTTTTCTTCTTCTTCTTGTCGCTGTGACAACGGGCTAGTAACCGGTCAGTTACCTGTCAGTTGCCACCGCCATGCCGGCCCAACTCTAACCCCCCACGAGCTCCGGAAACCCTACTCACCGACAGGAACATGACCCGGAGGTCATTTGGCAGCGGTATTCTATAGGGTGGAGGTCCTTCCCCGGACGGGCAGCTCAATTCGAGCGAAGATTCGCCATGCCCTACCTCTCTTAAATTCTTCCTACCTTCTACCTCTCAAGGACTTACTCCCCGGGGGAGTTCGGGGGAAACAGCAGAGATGAATAAAATATGTGTCTCCATCTTCTTATAATATGGAATCCTTTAAACGAAGCGTGAAGAAGCATCTTACGGGCCAACATGGCTCAGACTGCAAAACTGTGGATTTCCGTTCTTTGTCAGAGCAACTTGGGCTTCCTCTTCAGCTTTCCACCAGGGGACGGGAAGCCACTATGCTAAGTCAAAATAAAAAAAATAAAATAAAAGAGGACCGAATCCCAACTCGAACTACGGGGATGCTTAAAAGCATTGTCCCCGGAGAAAAAAAAAGGACTCACCGCTCCCGTATCCCTGTCGGGATCCTCGACGTAGCAGCTGTCTATCCTGGAGAGCACGTCCTGCCTCCTCTCGGAGGTGTCCTCGGGGCGCGCGCTGCGCATGCCGCGGGACGCGTCGCTGTCAGAGTCGGAGGCGGCGCCCGCTAGCTCTGAGGAGAGGGCGTGGCTTGTGGAGGGTGCGGCACGGTTACGTACTAGCGTTACTCATAGCTTAGCAACACGCTAGACTCTACACCAACAAACCACGCCCCCTCTTTACAGAGTTATGCAAAGAGAGGGCGTGGCTTGTGGACGGTGCGGCACGGTTACGTACTAGCGTTACTTATAGCTTAGCAACAAACTAGACTCCACACTGACAAGCCACGCCCCGTCTGTGCAGTGCTGTACAAAGAGGGGGCGTGGCTTGTGGACGGTGCGACACAGTTACGTACTAGCATTACTTATAGCAGAGGAACACACTAGCTTATGCCGCGCGCTCGGCAAATAGGAAGCGGCGCCACCGCAAGCCCCGCCCCCTCAGTACAGAACTCTGCAAAGAAGGGGCGTGGCTTGTGGATAGTAATACAGGGTTACATACGAGAGTCACTGTAATAATGCTATTGAGAACGGTATAAAGGGTTACATTCTAGCATTACTTTAAATTAGCAGACTTTAGAAATAACGGCTTTTCGTGAATCCGAAAAACTTTCTCGCCGTGTGCACAAAACCTTATTTTCAACCTGCTGGTTGTAAGCTATACGACCCTAGCCTAGCCCTAGGACTCAAGGACCTATTATTTTCTTTCTTATATATAATTTATTACATAAAGCCACCCCAAATATATAAAAAAGTCAAAATATGTATAGCACTTTACAACACTCTTTTAACAACTTCAACTGAATAATCATTAAAAATATTTATCTACTAATTAGTAGTGTTTAAAAATCACTTACACAATAGTTTTCTTGGAAAAGTGACATTATGTTAGTAAATATAATGTAGGTACATAGATAGTATTGTATCTATTCCGATAAGTATACGCATTTTTTATTAAATGTTTATATGGTTGTTTGTTTATATGTACGATATATAATATAAGGGCTGACACATGTTTCATAAAATGAAAAGGAATCACTTGATTAAAATTTCAACTATTATAAAAAAAAAAACGATAAAGAAGTCTGTACAAAACCCTTTTATAATCCGTATTTTTTTCTCCCAATTTCATTTTTAAACTTACTTTATTTATTACTATTGCAAAGTAAGTCGGTATAGGTTATTTAATCTGTTCTGATAAGACATCAAACTTAAAAAACAAAAATCAATACAGAAAGACAAATAAAATATCGTAAATAGAATCTAAATAAAGAAAAAAGCCCTGCTATCAATGACGACTTGACAAAAATGCATGACACATTATCGCCTCATTAAATACTTTACGCAACTATTGTCTATACGAGAAATATTGTCACAAATAGATCTCAGCATTAAAACAGCTGTCGTAAGCAATCACGAACGGCAAGCTTTGTATTTGAACATTCAGTGTGCCTAGCACGAACATTTTCGAAAAAGTATGCGTAACGTTTCCGTAAACATTTGTATGAAACTTGGTACAGCGCCCCTATCGTGCGTAAGAGGTACTACGTTTACGTACGTTAGCGTAGTGAAAATTATCGCCCGTTTACGGTTACGTTACGCATACTTTTTCGAAAGTGTTCGTGCTAGGCACACAGACCATTATTTCATGGTCATATTTTCTATTCATCACTTCAGCCGAATAAGACGAATCGCGTAGGTTCACCCACTGCACCGCGATCTGCCATAAATTAATCGAGCCATATCTTTTGAATATGTCACCGTAAAATTGTATTAACTAACCTCCGTTACACACCGACAAACGATCGCCAGAACTCTCCAGCAAATAATCCTTCAGACCGCCATTTGCTTTTCCGTAATCCGACAAGATGGCGGAGTCCACAGAGTATTTCCTGTTCAGCTTGTTGGCGGCAAAATAGCCAGGTTCTGACACTTGCCTTTTTAATTTCTTCTGTATATTGAGCAGAGAAAATATGCTGGATCGCCTCCGTTCAGTTTTGTGTTTTATTTTCGCCGATATCATTATATCTGCGTCCTCCATTTTGAAATTTTGTTTGTTTATGCTTCAACACTAATTTATCTATTGTCATAATATTACACGTTTAAGGCTTATCATTGTGAATATGTTATGAACTGCAATTTTTTTATTAAATTAACAATTTTTATATTAATTTGCGTAACAGGAACATTGATAAAATAGTCACTTCTTAATAGTAAATAAATAAAATGTGGTTCTTTAACTGTACATGATGATGATTTATAAATGCTTGTCTCAAGGATATAAATAAACATAATAATAAATCAATATTTATAAATATCATCATTAGCCTATTGCGGTCCACTGCTGGACATAGGCCTCTCCAGTTGTCCGTCACTTAGGGCAAACATCTGGAGGATATACCCATAATCGCCACGCTGGGCAGGCGGTTGGCGATCGCAGGGCGTAGCTCCTTGCTCCGGTGACGCTGCTGCCCGTCATCGGCCTGTGGTATTTAGCTACGCCTTCTATCGTGATGGTTTTACCGCCACCAGTCGGTTTGCCACAGCCTCGTTTGTTGTGCGTGCGCGAGTCCGACTCGCACTTGGCCGGATTTTTCATCTTCAAACCGCGTACTATACATTCTATTTTGTTGTACTTGTTAGAAGGTTCTAATACTAAAAATAGCAGTAAGATTGTGCTGTATTGTTAATATATGATAAAAAAGATAAGGTTAGTCTGTGAAGCGGAGGTGAGGTCATACAAGGAAATAACTATTAATGGTGTAAGGACAGAACATGTTGTAAGATACATATTGTACCAAACATCCCTACTAATATTAAAAATGCGAAAGTCTGTCTGTCTGTTACACTTTCCCGCTTCAACTTCT
Source organism: Conogethes punctiferalis (assembly GCA_031163375.1). NCBI lineage: Eukaryota > Metazoa > Arthropoda > Insecta > Lepidoptera > Crambidae > Conogethes > Conogethes punctiferalis. The sequence continues at coordinate 4,577,153 of CM062106.1, read as the reverse complement.
CAACCGATTTTGATGAAATTTGGCACAGACAATCTTTAGACCCTGAGAAAGGACATAGGCTACCTTTTATTGCGAATAAAGGGATGAAGAAACACTTTTTTTTTAATAATAGCTCGACATAATGGCTTCCCTACGCCTGATGGAAAGCGAAAGAGAGGCCCAAGTCGCTGTGACAACTGGCAAGTAACTGGTCAGTTACCTGTCAGTTGCCACTGCCATGCCGGCCCAACCCTAACCCCCTACGAGTTCCGGACACCCTACTCACCAGCAGAAACACGACCCGAAGGTCATTTGGCTATTTTATAGAGCGTTATAGTATAATGTTGATCATATGACCGACCTGCAAAATTTAATGTCAAGAAACTGTCCTATTTTACGAATATATACTCGTAAATGACAACACATGCTTCAGTAACGACCCAGTAAGTATACCTCCGTGTGAAGCACAATAGATCTTGGTCGAACAGTCATTATGTGTCTAACGCTGATTACGGTAACGACCGGTGTGACGTGCGGGCGAGGATGTAACGAACTGTCGATGATAACAATAATAGAACCCATGGTTTACTTAGCTCTTTTTAGCATTAGAAAGAAAAAAATTACTTCTTTTCGTTTAGGCGTATTTTTTTTCTAAAAGAGACAAAGATTTAGAAACCCCACCCTTGATTAAGATTGATATTGACAAAGTTATGTTGAATATTGGACATTGTGCGAACTGGACATTCTGCTAACTGGACATTTTGCGAACTGGACATTCTGCGAACTGGACATTTCGCGAACTGGACATTTTGCGAATTGGACATTCTGCGCCTAAACGCTTTTGTGCGTGCACGTTAAGTTAATCAACGGAGCGAGAAGCCACGCCCTGCGATCGCCAACCCGCCTGCCCATCATCATCATCAGCCCGTGTCAGTCCACTGCTGGACATAGGCCTCTCTTAATGTTCGCCACCTTGATCGATTTTGGACCTCTCGCATCCAGCACTTGCCAGCCGTCCTGCGCAAATCGTCACTCCACCTGGCCTGAGGGCGTCCTACATTACGTTTGCCGAGACGCGCTCTCCTCTCCAGAACTCGTTTACCCCAACGGTTATCGGTTCTGCGGCTAATATGGCCAGCCCAATGCCACTTCAGCTTACTAATCCGTTGAGCTATGTCGGTGACTTTGGTTCTCTGCCGGATCACCTCGTTTCGGATACGATCCCGGAGAGTGACGCCGAGCATAGCCCTTTCCATAGCTCGCTGAGCGACCTTTAACTTGTGGACTAGCCGTACCGTTAGTGTCCACGTTTCGGCTCCGTATGTCATGACCGGTAGGACGCACTGATCGAAGACTTTCGTCTTTAGGTACCAGCGTGGCGATTATGGGTACATCCTCTAGATGTTTGCACTAAGTGGCGAACAACTGTCAATCGATATTTGTAAGCTCGATGGCTCATTTGGTAGTGACCTCTGCCCTCTGTGCCAAACATTTGTGTTCATAAACATGTCTGTTTGTATTGGTCTGGGTGTTTTCTATGTATAATATGTATTTATTTACAAAAAAAATGTATCTAAGTAAGTTTATCAGTTGTCTAGTACCCATAGTACAAGCTTCGGTTTAGTTTGGGGCTAGATGGCGATGTGTGGCCGAGCGTGGCATGTCTTGGGTTATTTATTTACAAACAGAACATACAGATCAAAAAGCTATCGTTTACCCTCAAAGTAAAACAAACGCCTATTTCAAGATCAAATTCTCAGCGCAATCCACGAGGCCTGAATCACCACTCCAGCGCAATCACAAAAACACTCCAGCCCAATCGCGCTACAAATTGCATCCCTAATAATAAACATGCGCTAAATCGTTTGTCGGTTTGTTTCCAAAACGGGAATGATACAGAACACCTGGCAACTGAATTTATATTTGTAAATAAATATTGGATCTGAACTAACATACGGGGGATGTAAGGGAGCGGCCTATCATCTTTTCGCTCCAAGCCAACCTCACCTGCCCGTGGTGCAACCTGCCGAATAGCAAACGAGTCTCTGGCAACCTACTTGGACGGATTTTAACAAAACTTGGTACGATTATTCTTCATACTCCTGGGCAGGTTATAGTATACTTTTCATCACGCTACAATCAATAGGAGCAGAGCAGTGAAGGGAAGTGTTGGGAAAATGGGAGAAATTTTTTTCTGTATGTTTGAGCGCGCATCACGCGAAAGCTACGGCACGGAAATGAATGCGGTTTTCACCAATGTATTGCTAGAGATCCAACTTAAAATAATTTAGGTACTATTTTATGGCAGTCCGTTATTTTTGAAACCCGATTTCCACGCGTGCGACGCCGCCGGCACAGCTAGTTGATAATATAATTGTAGGATATTAGTAGGATTAGTACCCATAGTACAAGCTTTGAGCCAATCAAGTCGTCACAAATTAATAACAACATAACCGATTATATTCTATAAAAGGAAAACCGGTGTTATGAAATATAGTGCAACTTGATACCTAGCATACCTAATGTAGCTATTGACCTCAAAACGCAAGGTTCATATGCCCGTGTGACAGATAAATCGCTAAATCGGGAAATACTAAAACTAGTCAACTAGAATTTGGCAAAGACAATAAAATTTTAGTATAGTATGCTCTCAGTAGTAATGTTACCGTAAGATTGTAAATACCGTTAGATTACAATCTATCTCGCGAGATTGTTCACTGTCGAAATATTGTGAACTGTAACATAATGCTTACAGTACATCACAATTAAAAGCGGAGCTGAACACCACAGACCGATGACGGGCAGCAGCGTCACCGGAGCGAGGAGCTACGCCCAAGATACATAACCCACCTGTCCCAAGTGGTGATTATGGGTAATCCTCCGGTTGTTTGGATAAGGTTACGAACAACTGGAGAGCCCTATGTCCAGCAGTGGACTTCGATAGGCCGATATCTTACATTATTTTATTTTTTATGTTTGTTTGTGTTGGTCTGGGTGTTTTCTATGTATAATATGTATTTATTTACAAAAAAAATGTATCTAAGTAAGTTTATCAGTTGTCTAGTACCCATAGTACAAGCTTCGGCTTAGTTTGGGGCTAGGTGGCGCTGTGTGGACCAACGTGGCATGTCTTGGGTTATTTTCTAAGTAAGTTTTTCGGTTGTCTAGTACCCATAGTACAAACTTCGACTTAGTTTGTGACTAGATGGCGCTGTGTAGCTAGCAGGTCTGTTATTTATTCTTTAAAATCCTGCACATCAACTCAGACGGTATGTCTGCAAGACGTAAATTAAGACTTCCTACCTACATGATAGCCTCGATATAAGCCGCTGATAACTTTATCAGGGCGATCAAATATTTACTACGTACGTACAGAAAAGTTACGATTATCGTCGTAAGGCGTATTAATGCTTGGTCAAATATTATGCTTGGTTATATATTGAATACTGGTTGGTGTCTGAGACTTCTTTTTCGTAGACTATAGATAGATAGGAATACTTTTTAGATAGATAGAAACATATATAAATAGATAGATTTTGACTGGCTCGGCGGCTCAATTGGTAGTGACCTCTGCCTTCTGAGCCTAGGGTCGTGGGTTCGATCCCCATTCCCCACACATTACAAACATTTGTGTGCATGAACATGTCGGTTTGTATTGGTCTGGGTGTTTTCTATGTATGTAGATGTATTTATTTACAAAAAAAAGTATCTAAGTAAGTTAATCAGTAGTCTAGTACCCATAGTACAAGCTTCGGCTTAGTTTGGGGCTAGATGGCGTTGTGTGGCCCAGCGTTATTTATTTATTTTTAAATACTTAATTGCAGCAAAAAAAAATCCAAGGCCACCGCCATGCCGACCCAACCCAAACCCATGAGCTCTGGAAAACCTAGTCACAGGCTGAAACATGACCCGGAGGTCATTTAACTGCGGTATTCCTCCACCCTATGGTGGAGTTTCTTCCCCGTAAATGACCTCCGGGTCGTGTTTCTGTCGGTGACTAGTGTTTCCAGTGCTCGTGGGGTGTTGGGGTGGGGCCGGCATTGCGGTGGCAACTGACAGATGACTGACCAGTTACTTGACCGTTGTAACAGCGACTTGGGCTTCTCTTTTGCTTTCTATCAGGCGTAAATATTTTCGATTCATGTTCCCTATTCTAAGACGACACAAGAAATAATACTTAATATTCATTTTGTTGTCTGCAATGTTGAAAGGTTAAAGATCTCGCCAATTACGAGAATAACCTCCGTATATATTAGTTTGTATTTCGTTTTCCTCATTTCCTCTGTAGCGTGGAGGAGTATAAGATAGGAACAAGTGCGTTTTGTTATATACTTCCTTCCTGAGTTGGTGCATGTGTTATGCAAGCTCGTATATAGGTACTCTTTCAATGGATGCGTATGCGTGTAATGTAACATTGTAGATTCGAATTTGGGATGTAAGGGAGCGACCCATCATCTTTTCGCTCTAAGCCAACCTCACCTGCCCGTGGTGCATCCTGCCGAATAACGAACGAGGCGCTGGCTACCGACTGGTGGCGGTATAACCATCACAAATGAAGGCGTAGCTAAATACCACAGACCGATGACGGGCAGCAGCGTCACCGGAGCGAGAAGCTACGCCCTGCGATCGCCAACCCGCCTGCCCAGCGTGGCGATTATGGGTATATCCTCCAGATGTTGGCCCTAAGTGGCGAATAACTGGAGAGGCCTATGTCCAGCAGTGGACTGCAATAGGCTGATGATGTAGATTCGACTATCTATTTATTTAATAAATATAGTAGGTATAGTTAGACCTCCAGGTCGTATTTCTGCCCCCGCGAGCGGCAGAAACACGACCTGTATTGAACCCGGGGCGGGTCGCTAGTCTAATATATGAGCTGTTCATGAAACGTTGTTGCGTGCAAAAATATATCTATCTATCATAATATGATATTAATTGCTTACAAGTCATATCAATTGACACCGGAATGACTAGATGTAGTATTAAATTGTTTTATATCAATGTTTACACATCCCGTTGAGCGAAAGCGGCATCATCGGAAGATACAGAGTTCGAAATCCGGGTCGGGTATTTCGAAATTCAAATCATTTATAAAATGGTACTTAGCATACATAATAAATAACTCAAACTTGTTACGCTGTACCACACAGCGCCATCTAGCCCCAAACTAAGCCGAAACTTGTACTATGGGTACTAGACAACTAATATGAACTTGCTTAAATACTTTTTTTTTATAATTACACACAAAACATTTATTGAAAGTTTTTGAAAAATAATAAAACAAAAGAGGTGAGCTAAAAAAAACCGTTTAAAAAACAGTATGCACGCATTAGGTAAGTGACCCTGGTCTTTGAGCAGAGACGTGGGTTCGATGCCCCACCATTGATATGATAAACATTTGTGTAAATAAATATTGTGTGAATATTTTTGCCAGACAATTCACCTGTACTACCAGTACCAGATGGCGATTGGTGGTGTCTCCCAGAACACCCAGGGCAGAGACAATATAAAAAGTAAATTTTCCAAATTGACCCATCCGTAAATCGAACCTGGAACTTTCGGATTCAAAATTCAAAATCAAAATTATTTATTGCATTATCATAGGTCATCCGCTCTTTAGGTTTAACCGGTTTAACGCTCTAACCACTGTGCCACCGAAGACGTTAAATATAGGAAATCATACTTATGTTTTTTTCGATCGCCAACGCGCCTGCCCAGGGTGGCGATTATGGGTAAAGCCTTTTTCTCCACTTTGGGCAAAGTCTAGGCCAGCAAAGGTAAGATCTATGTCCAGCAGTGGACTGCAATAGGATGATGATGACGACTTATATTTTTTATTGTCTCCATATTTTTTTCTTTATTCCGACTCACACTTGACCGTGTGTCTTTATTTGTATAAGTTATCTATCAGACAAAACGTTCCTGTTACGAATTATAACCTATCATTATGACAAAAATTTTAAATACTACTTTTTTTATCATAATTTACAACGATCAAACCTTAAATCTTCACACAAATCCATATTTTTCTCGCTATTCACTACACAACACACAATTAAAACCGCACAAAACACGTTTAAAAACACTTCTGGACAAAGACACATACAAACACAATCTATTTTATCACAATTTTATCACTTTAAAACCGTCCGTACATAACGACGATTGATAATGAACTGACATAAAAAAACACACTACATAATATTCTAATCAGACACGCTTTAGTACAATAAGAGACTTTTAGTGGTAGCATTTAAAGTTTGAAATCATAAATTCCACGAACGATGTAGGGAGTGGTACAGACGAGCGGAATTGGCATAATGTAATGTTTTATCACCGGTAGACTTAAAGGGAATAGCGAATCATCGCTCGAGTTGAGCCGCCCGTCCGGGGAAGGACCTCCACCCTATAGAATACCGCAGACAAATGACCTCCGGGTCGTGTTTCTGCCGGTGAGTAGGGTTTCCGGAGCTTAGGGTTGGGGTTGGGCCACTCATAGGGGCGTAACGGTGTGGTGGTTGCAGCCACACCGTTGCATGAGGTCCGCCCGGGGAGCACCCTATTGCTCCCCGGAAGCCGGGGGTAGGGGTATCTGCCCTCCCCGGACCAGGAGTGCCGGCCGCTTGTCATCTGCGGTTGGCCAGGGCATGCAGGGATGCGGTCGTATGCTTCGGCGTTACCCGTGTCCCTGCAACTTGCTGCCCACTGGCGACACAGGGGAGTTTAGTGGGTATACCGTCCCATTTCGGGAGGTGTGAGTCCCACACACCATGTATCCTCCCCCCGGAGGTGGCATGACGGTGCCTAATGCATTCTCCTCTAGAAAAAAAAACCCTACCTCTCTAAAATGATGTGCATTAAATGTAACATTCCTTATTCCAACCCCTATTTTTACACGCCATATATTGGCAAAACATGAGACACCTAAAACTAACACTGACATCTGAAATATATTCATGCAAATGTAATATGTACACACATGTTTTTGGTAAATAAATGTATCTTTATCTTTATAATTTTCTATTCCAAAAAAGAATAACATTATTCCCATGACTACAATGTGAGTTCCGCTTAAGTTCAAGTAGATCAATACATCATAATCGAGTGATAAATGAAGAAATGGTGATTATCTTGAGTGATGACTGTGACCGAGTACTTAGGTACTTCATTACGGAAGTACAACTTATCAGGTACTATGATAGATTAATGTTATTCAATATAGTTTGACAAATTACCCATTTTGTTTGTTTTTAAATCTTCTTCCTTCTTCTAAATAATAAATCTGTCAGAGAGGTCAATTGAATATATTTTCAAAATAACTATCAGGGGATAATTATAGTTCATTCGCGTTAAGAAAATAGTGACTCATCACCGATTATAATTTCTAGCGTTTTAATTGGCTAGGGGGTGTGGCTAACGCTATTTCTAGCGTTTTAATTGGCTAGGGGGTGTGGCTTGGCCGGCAGTCGGTGATGAGTCACTATTTTCTTAACGCGAATGAACTATAGTAATCGATACTGATTCCAACAATGAAATCAGTAAAATTTTTGTCTGTCTGTATGTTCGTTATAGAAACAAAAACATTTTGATGCCTTGTATTTTTATTATTTTTTGTTTAAATAAAAAAAGGAAAAATATGTGTCCAATATATTTTTATGATCTAAAATACGGACTAAATATAAATAATTATTTTGACCCCCAAAACATCTCTATTAGCAATTAACAAATACGCTATCCTGCACCAATCTTTACAACACATTCGCTACGTGAGCTCAAATTTACACCAAACAGTGCCCAGTGTACTCACAAATAAAGGTCACATTAGCACGCACTAGTGATCTCATGTAATATGTTCGTGTTGCGGACGTCATGACAGACCAGTTGTTTTGAAAAATGTCTGGTGTAAATGTTAGGCATTGATATTCCATGAAGGATATCATAATACAGTAGTGTTTTTGAACACGATCAGAAGAGAGGCTGCTGAAGATAATGATACCTATAGCTGATGAGAGGGGTCGTCTAATGGAAAGCGAAAGTGAGGCCCAAGTCGCTCCGGGCACGAACAAGTAACCAAATCGACAACTTGTCAGATGCCAATACCATGGTGACCTGTAAGATTTGTTTTTTCTTTTTTTACTCTGGCTATACACCGCCGTCATTACTTATTTCGCTTAATTACCGTCCAACTTAGCCGTTTCACAAAACTACCAAATTCACATAGTCACCGCGACCCCGCCATTGTTTGTTTTAGATGGTAATGTTGACTTGAGGTAACGCAAATACATTACTATGAAGTTGGTTGTAATTAAAAATATCTCATGGAGTATGACGTTAGCGCCGTACGCCGTGAAAGGCGAAATATGTTCTTTACTTTACATTATTTTAACCGACTTTAAAGAAAAGAGGAGGTTCTCAATTCGAGAATTTTTTTGTTGCACTATGTTTATTACCAGTGGTAACATGGGAGATATTTTTTTTATATAGTAGTAGCTCGGCATAATGGCTTTCCTACGCCTGATGGAAAGCGAAAGAGGAGCCCAAGTCGCTGTGACAACTGGCAAGTAACTGGTCAGTTACCTGTCAGTTACCACTGCCATGCCGGCCTAACCCCCCAAGAGCTCCGGAACCCCTACTCAGCAGAAACACGACCCGGAGGTCATTTGGCTGCGGTATTCTATAGGGTGGAGCTCCTTCCGCGGACGGGCGGCTCAATTCGAGCAAAAATTCGCTATGCCCTACCTCTCTTAAAGACAGATATGTACAAACGACGAATGATATGGAGACAAACCAAATATATCCGAGAGCTGTGAACCGATTTGGACATTTCTTTTTTGTTTGAACTAGCTGTGCTCGCGACTTCGTCCGCGTGGAATAGTTATTTTTCCCCCGTTTTTTTTTTACATTTTCAATTATTTCTTCACTCCTAATAGTTGCAGCGTGATGTTATATAGCCTAAAGCCTTCCTCGATAAATGGTCTATTCAACACAAAATTTTTCAATTCGGACCAGTAGTTCATGAGATTAGCGCGTTCAAACAAACAAACAAACTCTTCAGCTTTATAATATTAGTATAGATGTTACTTGAGAAAGTAACATTTTAAGAGTTATAGATCTGCTGTCCTAACTAAGAGTGCAATACGTCGAGTCTTTGGATGAACTGACTTAAGACCTATACATCCCTGCTGGAATGGTCTAAAGTGGTTTTAAGTCTATGGTTTTTAGTCAATTCGCCCATAAACACGAATTATTGCACTGTTCGTTAGGACGGCAGAGATATAGTTTGGCAAATTCCACTGCGAATCTGCCTCAGCGGGGAAATGTGGAATAATCCCACAATTTTGAACCCAAATTCAAACAATTTAAAAAAACCACCTCTAGCTTTACTTCAATTAAGTCCCCACCAGTAGGGCGCCTCGGTGGGGCAAAGTGGAATAATCCCACAATTTCAAGTCCTAATTCAAATAACTAAAAACCATCTCTAGCTTTACTATAATATAGTCCCCACCAGTGGTGCGCTTCGGTGGGGCAAAGTGGAATAATGCCACAATTTCAAGTCCTAATTCAAACAACTAAAAAAACAACCTTTAGCTTTACTATAATATAGTCCCCACCAGTGGGGCGCCTCGGTGGGGCAAAGTGGAATAATGCCACAATTTCAAGTCCTAATTCAAACAACTAAAAAACCACCTCTAGCTATAATACAATCTATTATACTATAATAAAATCCCACCAGTGGGGCGCCTCGGTGGGGCAAAGTGGAATAATGCCAGAATTTCGAAACTAGCCCAAAATCGAACCATTCAAAAACCACGTCTAGCGTTACTACAATAAAGTCCCTTTTACCGCTTCTGACTATCTTCCCGGCCACATAAACGTTCTGGGAGACAAATCTGTCGTCCCGTCTCTGGCTCCTCAACGCTTCCAGACCGACTGAAGGCAGCTTGTGGTAGTCTATCAGGGAATACTTCTCCGGTGTGTGCGTGGTGGAAGTTCTGAAGGGTGGTGGTGTTCTACAAGATTTGGGATAATGAGTCTTATGTCCTGGGTGGTAGATATTGGAGTATGTTTTATTGCAATACTTAAAAAGGGGTTCTCTTCTTGACAGCACTGTGACTTTCTTTTAACCAAGAGACAGACCTAGATCGCTGTAGCAACAGGCAAAATACCAAAGATTTTAACTCGAGGATTTAATATACATAATGTAATAACGGGGATGTAAGGGAGCGGCCTATCATCTTTTCGCTCCAAGCCAACCTCACCTGCCCGTGGTGCATCCTGCCGAATAACAAACGAGGCGCTGGCAACCGACTGGTGGCGGTATAATCATCACAATTGAAGGCGTAGCTAAATACTAAAGACCGGTGACGGGCAGCAGCGTCACCGGAGCAAGAAGCTACGCCCTGCGATCGCCAACCCGCCTGCCCAGCGTGGCGATTATGGGTATATCCTCCAGATGTTTTCTCTAAGTAGCGAACAACTGGAGAGGCCTATGTCCAGCAGTGGACTGTAATAGGCTGATGATGATGATGATGATTTAATATAAGGCACTGGTGAGGTCTATCTCCAGCAGTGGACTGCGATAGGCTGATGATGATGACGATTTAATTCAATTTGTCCAAGTGGTTTTTCGGTTTTAGAATAGGACCAATCCTACTCATCCTGTGGGTTCCTTAGAAGACGACTAAGGGAATATCATGAAACGGGCAGCAGCGTTTACCTGGGTACAAATAAAACTACTGCGGTCACCAACCCGCCTGCCAAGCGTGGTGACTAAGGTAAATCCTGCCAAATGACAATTATCATTTGGGGAGGTTTCACCATCATCATCATCAGCCTATTGCAGTCCACAGCTGGACATAGGCCTCTCCAGTTGTTCGCCACTTAGGGCAAACATCTGGAGGATATACCCATAATCGCCACGCTGGGCAGGCGGGTTGGCAATCGCAATGCGTAGCTTCTCGCTCCGGTGATGCTGCTGCCCGTCATCGGTCTGTAGTATTTAGCTACGCCTTTGTGATGGTTATACCGCCACCAGTCGGTTGCCAGCGCCTCGTTTGTTATTGGGCAGGATGCACCACGGGCAGGTGAGGTTGGCTTGGAGCGAAAAGATGATGGGTCGCTCCCTTGCATCCCATTTGGTGAGGCTTATGTCCAGAGAATGAGACAAGGAGATCGGATCAACGTATGACATATCCGATCAACCTACATCATTTGGAACAACTATTTCCATCTGCAAGTCTACCACCACAAAACCCACCTTCCATCCACTCCACCATCACTTGAAGAGGAACTGTACCTCCTGAACCTCTCGACAGACGGCGCAGTCTTCGTAATCAGAATATTCTCAGGAGTGTCACAGAGCACCACATCCCGCCTGACATCTTTCAGAAAGACCTCATCGTTTTCAGAGTCCGTCTTGACCCCGTTCCCTCTCAATTCACTGATCCTCTTCTGTGTCAACGCAGTTTTAATGGTGGACGGAGTAGAGCTACGTCTCTTGGGAAAAGTCCCCATGAATCTGACGAGGTTATCCTCTATCATCGATGTGGGGGACACCCCCTTCTCTTTCACCATCTTCTTATCACTCAGAGGCAACTTAGGCAGATCAAAGCATTTCAAAATGGGCGACTTTCTCAATTCCAGTTTCGCCGGACTCGAAGCTAGAGATTTGGTCATCCGTTGACACTTCAACGATTTGCTGTCAGCTTTGACAGATGACGTCGTCGGGCTGTTCCTGTCAAACGTTTCCTTCCTCCACAAAAAGTCTAAGAACCCCTCCTTTCTTTCGCTGTCAGGCGTTGGAGATTCAGTTGAAAAATCATGCTCTTTGGCCAATATCTCTATGGATTCAACGAATTGGGCCCATTTAGAGATCTTTCTGGGTGGCTTGGGTTTTTTAGGCACTTGGTAAGTGACTTTCCTTTCGGCTGAGCTGCCCCGCTTTGGGGAATAGTCAGAAACGGACATTAGAGGCGTGGGAGAACTACAGGACGAAATAGACTTTAGCACTATAATATCAAAACAAACGATTTTATAGCGTAATACGTTGTGCGTAAGGTGGAAATTTAGGGTAAGGGAGTAATATTATGTTAGTTAAAGTAAGTCATGTTACCTTGATACGTTTAAAGCTAGGACACTTAAACTTGACATTATATAAGACACAAATATTAAATTTAAATATTAAAAATAAAGTTAATAAGGCTTTAGAATGTTTACCAACTTAATAATAATAATATAAAGTACCTAAAAAGGCAAACAGAGAGTAAAAAAGAAAAAACGTTGTTTTTCTAAAGGTACAGAATTTTTTTTAAACACTGTTAAAAAACTTTTTGGGCATTAGGTATCGTAAATATAACCTTTTTCTGCAAAAAAAATATATATAGACCATATTTTCACAACAAATTGATTGTAAATTGTAATTGCGATTATTAAAATATGATCTGAAGACATGTAGACATGTGTGTGGTGTGGATCCACTAATACGGAAACGATCTGAGCTGTGATTCACCAATCACGACGCTCGAAATCCTTACGCATGTAAATGCCATGTACTTATCAGTATGTAATGTACTTATACTAAGTACTCACCGTGCTCATTGAAGTGTCTCTCCAACTCCTCGTGGGATATGTTCGTCTGCGTGACCGGCGTCTCCACGGGGTCCTCCGCCTTGGCGCGGGAGCATCTGGAAGTGGGGGGAGCGTTACCGACTTTTGTTTGGAATTATTCCACTTTGCCCCACCAAGGCGCCCCACTGGTGGGGCAAAGTGGAACGCTTTAAAATGTGCAGTGGAATAAGAACAAGATCAGCATATCGCAGTCCACTGCTGGATATAGGCCTCTCCAGTTGTTCGCCACTTTGGGCAAACATCTGGAGGATTTGCCCATAATCGCCACGCTGGGCAGGCGGGTTGGCGATTATGATTATACCAGCAGTGGACTGCGATAGGCTGATGATATGTACGGAATAATGATAGGCTTAAGATAAGTAGTACTTAATCAGTATCGAATGCCGTACCCCAAGGACTTACCTTAAGTCTCTCACTATTCCTTACACAAAAACCTTATTTCTAAGCTTATGAGCAATCCCTCAAGGTTCAATACTATGTCGTATTTTTAACAACAAAGGAGTACCTCAGGGGTCTGATCTAGGTCCTAAATTTCTAAATTACCAGATCAGAGATAGTATTGCTGCAACTTGAAAGGTCATTCTAGACAGTCCATCCGAACCCCAAGGACTTAACTTAAGCCTGTCACTATTCCCTTCACAAGAAACCTGTTCCAAAGATTAAAAGCAATCCATCAAGGTATAATTCTAGGTCCTATTTTAACGACGAGGCTGTACCTCAGGGAGCTGATCTCGGTCCTAAATGACTAAATCATCTGAGCATAGCATTGCTGCATCGTAGCGCTATTTTTACCCCATCCCATCAGCGTTCTTATGGAGTGTCGACGATTACGACAAGGAAGAAAGGTATCTTAAGCCTTTAACTATTCCCTACATAAAAACCTTATTTCAAAGCTTACGAGCAATCTCTCTAGGTCCTATTTTCAAAAACTAAGGAGTACCCCAGGGAGCTGATCTAGGTCCTAAAAAGTTACTAAATTGCCTGAGCATAGCATTGCTTCATCATAGTGGCCTGCGACGGCACGCGGAAGATCAGGTTAAGTCCCGAATGACGTACCCCATGGACTTATGTTAAGCTACCAATCCTTCAAGGTATAATTCTAGAACCTATTTAAGTAAGGAGTCCTTCAGGGATCAGGTTGATAACCCAATTAATTTTTTTGAGCATAGCATTCAGTCCCGTATGGCGTACACCAAGGCTCTCCTTTCATAAAAATCTTATTCCAAAGCTTATGAGCAATCCCTCAAGGTCCAATTCTAGGTCCTATTTTTAACAACTCGGCTCACTGGCTCGGTGGCTTAATTGGTAGCCTGCCTCCTGAACCAAGGGTCGTGGGTTCAATCCCCATCCGGGACAAACATTCGTGTATGTTATGAAATCTTGTGTGGTAGGCAGTACCTCAGGGGTCCAATCTAGGTCGCAATTACTAAATTACCTGAGCATAGCATTGCTGCATCGTAGCGCTAGTTCTAGCCCTGCCAACCAGCAGGGGCCGGCGGCCTGCGACGGCGCTTAGAAGATCAGGTTAAGTACCGTATAACGTACCCCAAGGACTTATGTAAAGCCTATTACTATTTCCAGTATAAGTAGCATATGAAGATATAATTCTAGAACCTATTTAAGTAATAATCCCTTCAGGGATCCGGTTTAGAACCCAATTTGTTTGCTTGAGCATAGCAATCAGTCAATCAATACAGCAAAGGTTTGCTGTAACAATAGCTGAGTGGACGCCTTTTTGGTCGCATTACGCAGAGGCGCATTTTTCTTTTTATTTACCAACAGTTGTATTTTGTTTTTGTTTACTTGCTAAATATGTATTCTTTTTTCTCTGTTTTGTTTGTGTTATGTGTCCAAATAAAGTTTTTCTATTCTATTCTATTCAATCGGTCCCGTATGGCGTACACCAAGGACTTTACTTACCTTAAGTCTCGCACTAGTCCTTTCATAAAATCTTATTCCAAAGCTTATGAGCAGTCCCTCAAGGTCCCATTACAGGTCCTATTTTTAACAACTCCTTAGTTGCTCCTCTGGTAGGTAGTACCACAGGGAGCTGATCTAGGTCCAAATTACTAAGGTCCAATTCTAGGTCCTATTTTAAACAACTCCTTAATTGCTCCTCAGGTAGGTAGTACCACAGGGGTCATGCCTAGGTCCTCAAGGATCTTATCTAGGTCCCTACAATTGTAGGTCCTATTTTCAACAACTAAGGAGTACCACAGGGAGCTGATCTAGGTCCCAATTACTAAAATACCTGAGCATAGCATTGCTGCATCGTAGCGCTAGTTCTAGTCCGTCCAGCCAGCAGTGACCGGCAGCCTGAGATGGCGCACGGAAGATCAGGTGCGCGGTCGGCAGCGGCTGCACCACCGCTCCTAAGGGACACAAATATACTCGACTAGCTTTTGCCCGCGACTTCGTCCGCGTGTTTAAATTTATACATACAAAAGTTTTTTCCCGCTAACTCCCGTTCCCGTGGGAATTTCTCAAAATACAGCCATAACTAAACTTTATATTTACTAAGGTACCTGCATGCCAAATTTCAAGCGTCTAACTTAAGCGGTTTAGATTTTTCATACAAAAGGATTTTCCCGCTAATTCCCGTTCCCGTGGGAATTTCGGGAATTCCTTTCTTAGTGCACCCCTACGGTACCTAAGCTACGTCCCTTCCAAATTTCAAGTGCCTACGTTTAGCCGTTTGGGCTGTGCGTTGATATGTCAGTCAGTCAGTCAGTCAGTCAGTCAGTCAGTTTCTCCTTTTATATATATAGAATAACCTACAGATTTCTCAAGGGCCGGCAACGCACCTGTGACTCCCCTGGTGTTGCGGTGTCTATGGGCTGAAGTGATCACTTACCATCAGGTGACCTTCAGGCCCGTTTGCCCCCTCTGTCATAAAAAAAAAGCGCGCTCTACACTCGCGGCGCGAGAGGCTGAGAAAGCCGCGAAACGCATGTAATAAATAAATAATAAAATAAATAACCCAAGACATGCCACTCTGGGCCACACAGCGCCGTCTAGCCCCAAACTAAACCGAAGCTTGTACTATGGGTACTAGACAACGGATAAACTTACTTAAATACTTTTTTTTATAAATAAATACATATTATACATAGAAAACACATGTTCATGAACACAAATGTTTGTATTGTGCGGGAATCGAACCCACGACCAGTGGCGGCTGTACCTTAAGTGCGCTCGTGCGCTGAACCACCAATTCAAAAGTTAAAGATTACAAAATATTCCTTCATCTTTATTTTTAAATTACCATTTTAATATTATTTTTTTAAGCTACATAAACGTATAAAAAATATATTTCCGATTATGGTGTAACAGTTTTGAACGCTTTACTAAACTATTAAGACTCATTTTCCTGTGAAGACAATTATTCTCGTGCGGTTCGGCGAGTGCACGAGGATTGCTAATACAACTTGCATGGGAAACGAGTCAACACGCCTGGCGCGTGAAACAAAAAATAGTTCATAGAAATGTAGGTACCGAGAAAAGTGTCTGTTCTCAAGCGCCGCACGGGCGAACCGAACATTACCGAAAGCACCCGATATTTGACGAATTGATCGCGCTCGGCCGGTCAACCGGCAGCCATGATTGACATCTCATTGTGTGACGCGTTAGTTATTGTTTGTTTACATTATCGCACTTTTTTTGAATTATACAAACAATACCCGATTTTAATAAATAGGTGATCGAACATTTCGCTTCGGAAATATGTCGTCGCATTGATTTAATGGATAAAAATAATAAAAATGTATATATTTTATGCCAATTGTATAAAGTGTAAGTAGGTTTAGTAAAGTGCACCACCAGTTCGATAACCCACCAGCCGCCACTGCCCACGACCCTTGGCTCAGAGGGCAGAGGTCACTACCAGATGAGCCATCGAGCCAATATAATATACTTACCAATAGTTTCGTTGTGAGGCCCCCTCGGAGCCCAGATGCTCTGCTCCAACGGGTGGTACAGCTTGAAGCAGAAGCCGTCCTTCTTGCTCGGCCTCTCGATGACCTGGCAGGACGTGAGCAGCACAGTGCCAACCCAGTGGCTGCTCTGTTGGACCATGGACATGCGTAAATTAGATATTAATCTATATACAGGGTGTAAATTATTAAGTAAGTTTTGTTTATCTAAACTTATAATAAATCTGTAGAGGTCAATTCTGTACATGAAATATTTTTTCAAAATAACTATCAGGGGGTGATTATTGATCGATACTGATGCCAAAAATGCAATCAGTAAAATTTTTGTCTGTCTGTCTGTATGTTCGTTATAGAAAAAAAAACTTCTGGACGGATTTTAACGAAACTTGGTACGATTATTCTTCATACTCCTGGGCAGGTTATTTTATTTTATTTTATTTTATTTATTAGGGACAACAAACAGTTATACATTGTGTGTTTACAGAGAAGGATATACTAGGTACAGAATTAGGTAAATGTACAACCAACACCGTTATCCACATACATTCGGAAAAAGAATTAGGCTGCTACGAATAAATCTAATTAGATGATAGTGGTCTTGAAAACAATAAACAAATAATCGAAAAAATTAAACTGAAGTTGCATTTAGGGCTGGAGACTATCCAGGGCAAGTTTTTTAAATTTAGTAAAACTGAGACAAAATATATCAAGATGGTTGAAGTGATTGTTGTATATGCTACATAATCTTGTTATTGGGGCTCGGTTACCTGCAATGGTTTACTTTTCATTACGCTACAATCAATAGGAGCAGAGCAGTGATGGGAAGTGTTGGGAAAACGGGATAATTTTTTATCTAGTTTGATCGCGCATCACGCGAAAACTACTGCATGGAATTGAATGTGGTTTTCACCAATGTGTTGCTACAGGTCTAACTTAAAGTTGAGGTACCAATTTATGGAAGTCCGTTATTTTTGAAACCCGATATCCACGCGTGCGACGCTGCCGGCACAGCTAGTAATAATACGAGTATATTCTAGTTAAGTTACGTGCAATCCTGTGAATGAAAAAGTGTCTCATATGTTGTTATTGTTTTAAAATATTTAAGATTGTCAGCCACCTTACATTGCTCCGATCCCAAAGTAAGTAGCTAAAGCACTTGTGCCATGGGTATCAGAACAACGAAGGTACCACACTAAATACAAATATACATAATAACACGGAACAAACACAGAAATGTTCATCACACGAATGTTTGTTCTGGGTGAGGATCGAACCCACAATCCTTGGTTCAGAAGGTAGAAGTCACTGCCAATTGGGATGATGACTAAAAAATAATTTAATGTCCATCAGATAGATTAATGAAAAATATTGGATACGTATTTTTTATTTTGCCTCTTGTTCAAAAACTTACGAAGATACATTGATTTTAAATGTCACATGACGTCACGTTAGAGTACAAAATATACTCTAACGTGACGTAGTTAGCCCCCACTCCGTAACTTTAATGCGCTATATCTAAGTATTTTCTTGTTATTTCGACAAAACAAAAAATACGGGTCTTATATTTTTTTATTATCTAAGAGACGGACTAATTATTTTCTTCATTTTCATACCTTGTCATCATCCGTATTGAGAAACCGAGCCATTGGGAACAAGTAACACAATCTCACCTTCGCTTTAGGACTCTTGTACAACAGCAACAAACCCGGCTTGAGAACGCACCATAGCTTAGTCCACGATTTGAGCGAACCCCGGACCTGTGAACAAAACCCTTATTATTATTGTTGTCTTTTATTTAAATGTCTTTTAATGTATGTATGTATTTGGATCTTAAGTTAAGCGTGACAGTCCTCTAAACAATCCTCTTTCCTCACCTTGAGCCAGTCAGCGAGCATGACCACCGACGGGTCCTCTATGGAGTGCAGTAGCGCCGACGCGGCCCTCTTCTTCTCCCTCCTGTAGTGCTGTCTCTGCGCCTTGTAGCTCTCTTTACGAGAGAGGGCCGTGCTAGTTGTACGAGATATGCCGCCAGCGGCTGTTGAGCGTGACAACTCTCTTTACTTACCATGAGCCAATCAGCTATCACGACCTTGGGCGGATCCTCGATCCACCTCTCCTCGTTAAGCGTGACAGTCCCCGACGCACCTCTCCACGTTAAACGTGACGGCCCTCACTGCACCTAAGCTTGTTAAGTGTGACAGTCCTCGTTAAGCATGACACTCCTCGTTAAGCGCGACAGTCCTCGTCAAGCGTGGCAGTCCTCGTTAAGCATGACAGTCCCCATTAAGCGTGATAATCCTTGTTAAGCGTGACAGTCCTCATTAAGCGTGGCATTGCTCTAAAGAGTCCTCTTTCCTCAGTCAGTCCTTTAAATAGTCCTCTTTCCTCACCTTGAGCCAGTCAGCGAGCACGACCACCGAGGGGTCCTCTATGGAGTGCAGTAGCGCCGACGCGGCCCTCTTCTTCTCCCTCCTGTAGTGCTGTCTCTGCGCCTTGTAGCTCTCCTTGCGAGAGAGGGCCGTGCTAGTTGTACGGGATATGCCGCGACCGGCTGTTGAGCGTGACAACTCTCTTTACTTACCATGAGCCAATCAGCTATCACGACCATGGGCGGATCCTCGATCCACCTCTCCTTGTTAAGCGTGACAGTCCTCGTTAAACGTGATAGTCCTCGTTAAGTGTGACAGTCCTCGTTAAGTGTGACAGTCCTCGTTAAGCATGACAGTCCCCATTAAGCGTGATAATCCTTGTTAAGCGTGACAGTCCTCATTAAGCGTGGCAGACCTCTTTCCTCAGTCAGTCCTTTAAATAGTCCTCTTTACTCACCTTGAGCCAGTCAGCGAGCACGACGACCGAGGGGTCCTCTATGGAGTGCAGTAGCGCCGACGCGGCCCTCTTCTTCTCCCTCCTGTAGTGCTGTCTCTGCGCCTTGTAGCTCTCTTTACGAGAGAGGGCCGTACTAGTTGTACGAGATATGCCGCCAACGGCTGTTTCCGACGACTGTAAAGAGAAAAAAGAAAATATTATTATTTGGAAGTCACAATTACATGTCGACAAAAACATGAGGCATTGTAAGAATAACAAAAACCGGCCAAGTGCGAGTCGGATTTGCTCGCGAAGGTCTCCGTACCATTGACTAGATTTCAAGCGTTTACCTAGGCAAAAAATCTTTTTTTGTTCTATGAGTTGGGGTCCCGCTTTCACGCATTAATTACGGAACGGATTTTAATGAAACTTTACAGTAATATAGCTTATACGTTGGATTAACACATAGGCTAGGCGGGCAGAGCCGCGGGCAGCAGCTAGTCCTTAATAAACTTGAAAACTTAAATTCAAACTTTGTTTTGTATAAAACAATACCTATAACTAAGTAATTCTAATATAATATAATATTAATATTCTTTTATACAAAACAAAATCGCTTTCGTCTATCTGTTAGGGTCAAGCCCTGCTTAATTACAATTATGAAAAAAAAATGTGCTAAATAAAAAACAAATCTCAAACCAAAGTATCGATGCGAGTATAAATATTACCGCCATAACAAGAATAAGAGTTAAGCGCTGCCCATCTTCTAATAAAAAAATAAATAACGAAAAAAAAAAATACCTCAAGCCAGAAACCCAAAATCTATGCAAGTAATAATACCGTTAGTACAATCTTCATGGTGCCACAACCTTGCCCTTGGCTGAACGCGCTTTCAATGACGAACATAACTAGCGAACTAGCGTCGTGTGAATATCCGCACGCGCGCCATCGACCACCGTGAGATATAGCGAGCGGACGCAAGGATATGGAGAAATAGGCTATTATGGCTGAAAATTATAATTAGTCCGACTTTTAGCTTATCTATACTTATAATAAATCTGTAGAGAGGTCAATTCTGTACATAAAATATTTTTTCAAAATAACTATCAGGGGGTGATAAGTGATCGATACTGATACCAAAAATGCAATCAGTAAAATTTTTGTCTGTCTGTCTGTCTGTCTGTCTGTATGTTCGTTATAGAAAAAAAAAACTACTGAACAGATTTTGACGAAACTTGGTACAATTATTCTTCATACTCCTGGGCAGGTTATAGGATACTTTTCATCACGCTACAATCAATAGGAGCGGAGCAGTGACGGGAAGTGTTGGGAAAACGCGAGAAATTTAAACCTGTATGTTTGAACGCGCATTACGCGAAAACTACTGCATAGAATTGAATGCGGTTTTCACCAATGTATTGCTAGAGGTCTAACTTAAAACTTAGGCACAAGGTATAGATGGGTATTATATGGAAGTCCGTTATTTTTGAAACCCGATATCCACGCGAGCGACGCCGCTGGCACAGCTAGTTCAAAAATAAAATACACGTATTTTTCCTTTTTTTCATTCAAATAAACAATAGCAAAGATACAAGACATCAAAAGTTTGGAGTGGGAGTCTTGACGTCACTCGCTCCCGTAAAAAAGCCTCACCGAGTGACGTCACGCGTAATTTCAACGGGCTATAACATTGTAATTTTTGGTCTAATTTACAAATAAAAAATACGTCTTTTCTTTTTGAATAAGCTAAAAGACGGACTAATTACAATTTTTAGCCATAATAGCCTACTAACCTATATGTAATTACTACTAGCTTAGAAACTTAAATAAATACATATTGCACGTTTATTTATTTATTTAATATTTATAGATATATATTTTTTTAAATTTTTTTTTATCACTATAAAAATCATGCTCGACATAATGGCCTCCCTACGCCTGATGGAAAGCGAAAAAGAATCCCAAGTCGCTGTGACAACAGGCAACTGGTCAGTTGCCTCCGGGCAAGTAACTGGTCAGTCAAATGTCCTCCGGGTCGTGTTTCTGCCGGTGAGTAGGGATTCCGGAGCTCGTGGGGGTTAGGGTTGGGCTGGCATGGTGGTGGCAACTGATAGGTATGAATCTGACCAGTTACTTGGGCAACTGACAGGTAACTGACCAGTTACTTGTCCGTTGTCACAGCGACTAGGGCTTCTCTTTCGCTTTCCACCAAAAAAAAAAGATTGATATGTGGAAAAAGCACAACTTGTGTTTGTATTAAAGTAGGTACCTATACAGTGTGGTACCTTCGTTGTTCTGATACCCATAACACAAGTGCTTAAGCTACTTACTTTGGGATCGGAGCAATGTACGTGGTGTTGTCATATATGTCACCGGAAAATAGCAAGAATCGTAAGTTGATCAATATCCTAGATAGTTGATTAACTTCCGGAAAATAATAAACGGAAGTTGAAATGTATTATTTAACGTATGTATTTTAGTAAATTGATCATTTTACGGGGTTTTGCCGTAAAATAATCCGACGAAGGTGAGTTGAACGCTGATTGGTTCAATGGCTCACGTGGCGTTATCCCGGCAACCAATCAGGGAACAGTGTATTAATTTACCGGGTACCGTACCTTATCCGATGATGTTCCGTCCGGCGGATGGTTCCGTCCGTCGCCCGAGGCGGGGGTCGCGACCGCTGTGCCGGGGGACCGCGGCGGGGGGGTCAAGGTGGGCTCTCCTGGAACAGTCGGAAGAACAAATGCCATTATGATGTGGCACTATAATATACACAAAGCTAGCTGATGCCAGCTACTTTGTTCGCGTGGACTGATATCATCAAACATCAGCTTATTGCAGTCTACTGCTGGACATAGGCCTCTCCAGCTGTTCGCCACCTGGAGGCTTTACCCACAATCGCCACGCTGGGCAGGCTGACTGGCGATCGCAGGGCGTAGCTTCTCGCTCCGGTGACGCTGCTGCCCGTCATCGGCCTGTGGATTTAAGCTACGCCTTAAATCGTGATGGTTATACCGCCACCAGTCTGCTGCCAGAGCCTCGTTTATTATTCAGCAGGATGCATCATGGGCAGGTTATGGTGGCTTGGAGCGAAAAGATGATGGGTCGCTCCCCTACATCCTATTCTTCCATATAAGCACGTCAAAATGCCTAAGTGATCCTCATGACACCTGGTTAGAACGCAGATCGATCACACTATGACGGTCTGCATAAGTGCCGCTTCACGCCCCGTTTAAAAGACCCAAGACTATAAGTTCTTCTTATAGTCTCGGGCCTTTAAAATGGTGAACAACTGGCTGGCTCGGTGGCTCATTTGGTAGTGACCTCTGCCCTCTGAGCCAAGAGTCGTGGGTTCGATTCCCGCAAAGTACAAACATTTGTGTTCATGAACATGTCTGTTTGTATTGGTCTGGGTGTTTTCTATGTATAATATGTATTTATTTACAAAAAAAAATGTATCTAAGTAAGTTTATCAGTTGTCTAGTACCCATAGTACAAGCTTCGGCTTAGTTTGGGGCTAGGTGGCGCTGTGTGGCCCAGCGTGGCATGTCTTGAGTAATAATAATAAAAAAATAAAAAAAAACTGGAGAGGCCTGTGCCATCAGCGGACTGCAATAGACTGATGATGAAGTTGTATAATGATGGGTGATCGCAGTCACCGTATGTGGGCGGTTTGCCGGCGCAGTAGCTGGTAACACAACGTTCAATGGCTGGTGTACAACCGTTTACAAGTTGTATAATGATGGGTGACCGCACTCACCGTAAGTGGGCGGCGTGGCCGGCGCAGTAACTGGTAATATCACGTTCAATGGCTGGTGTACAACCGTTTACAAGTTGTATAATAGTAAGTTGTATAATGATGGGTGACCGCACTCACCGTAAGTGGGCGGCGTGGCCGGCGCAGTAGCTGGTAGTATAACGTTCAGTGGCTGGTGTTGTTTCTGTAACAATAAACAATTGTACTGAAGAAATGTTAGAAAACTTTCTAAGAGGGTCAAGGTTGCAAGATGTGACTTTCAGATTTGTGTCCAAAAGTTTCTTCTGAATTATTTAAAGGCGTTAGTTATTCAAAATACAACACTATATTGAAACAATAGACAATATGCAAGGATAAGACAATGCGAGATTGTCTATTTCTAGTTTTTTTAGCAGCACATCATAATGGCATCTCTACGCCTGATGGAAAGCGAAAGAGAAGCCGAAGTCTCTAGTAAATCCCAAGGCCCTCTCTTTGTATTAATTTGTGGCTGTTATACAAAAAAACACGTCTATTCCGAACCTCTCTGGATAATGTACCGACTTCCTTCAAAAAGCGAGCCTACTTTCTCGAGGGCCGGCCACGCACCTGTGACTCCACTGGTCATGCGGTGTCTATGGGCTGAAGTGATCACTTACCATCAGACTCGTTTGCCCACTGTCAAAAAAAAACTCACCTTCCCAATATAATTAGGCGTAGAGGTATGGAAGTGGACATCTGCCCTCAACGCTGGCGACGAAGGAGTTGTAGACGGCGAGGACGGCTCCACTGCGGGCGAGGAACTCATGATGAGGGTCAGAACATCCCGGGGGTGGGGGTAAAACGCTCCGCTATTTCGTCATTCGCACACCAGACGCCGCGGAGAGCGGACGTACAGCGCGTTCGAATTTCGAAAATTTCAAATCAATATCTCTACTTTGTCATTTGATCGTCAGCCGTTGTAATGAACGGACGTGTTCTCCCGTTCCAATTTTAAAAAGTTTTAAAAAATATACTTTCTAAGGGAAGTTTTTCGGGAAGTATTGGCTATAAAATACGATGTAAATATATGGAATGACGTAATAGGTAAGCGTTTAGATTCATGGATGTTTGGAAGATTGGAATGGTGGAAGCGTGAGGAAAATATGGCGGATAATAATATGGATAGGTTTTCCCTGTAACAAAATGAACACAGCGTTAATTGTCGGTTATTCAATGGCAGCGTAATAACACATGATTTTAATAATGACATAATGTGTACAATGTCCTCAAGATGTTTGCCCTAAGTGGCCTCTCCAGTTGTTCGCCACCTAGGGCAAACTGGAGGAAATACCCATCATCGCCACGATGGGCAGGCGGGTTGGCGATCGCAGGGCGTAGCTTTTTGCTCCAGTGACGCTGCTGCCCGTCATCGGCCTGTGGTATTTAGCTACGCCTTTTATCGTGATGGTTTTACCGCCACCAGTCGGTTTGCCAGAGCCTCGTTTGTTTTTCGGCAGGATGCACCACGGTCAGGTGAGGATGGCTTGGAGCGAAAAGGTGATAAGTCGCTCCGTTGCTTTTCGCCGTCACCATCGTATGCTGAGCGGAGACCATTTTGGTACTATTGTTATTAGAGTAATTTTTATTTTTTTTTCTACATTTTACTAGTTTTAAGTGTTTATTTGTACCTACTTTCCAAATATGGTTTAAGTACCAAATAAAAACTATTCTATTCTATTCCCTTACATACCGATCTTTTTATAAATAGGGCTATATGTTGCATCTCTTCAGTACCTACTATAAGCTACTTAAAACAAGTTTTCATACACTATGTTTAACCGGGTGATGTCATACTGAATATAAAAGCATACAAGATAACATGGCTTATCGCTTGCCTAAATAAATTATTTATTTTCGTTGCGATAACCCAGCTTCAGTGAATTCGGTCTCTCGAGAGTTACGATGACCTCGGCGCCTCGTTGAGCGTGTAAGGTTTCGGGTTTGATTCCCGGTTGGGTATGTTTTGAACGTTTTTTGTAATCTAATATATAAAAATAGGTCGGGTTTTTCTCCCTGACGCTATAACTCCAGAACGCACGAACTGATTTCCACAGTTTTGCATTCGTTGGAAAGATCTCGGGCTCCGTAAGGTTTATAGCAAAGAAAAGTCAGGAAAAAAAAATTTCAACAGCCAACTGGTGGCGAAACGGAGTTCGCCGGGTTTGCTAGTTGATTATGTCACCGGAAAATAGCAAGAATCGTAAGTTGATCAATTTCCTAGGTAGTTGATTAACTTTCGGAATATAACAAACGGTAGTTGAAATGTATTGCCTGCCCAGGAGTCTGAAGAACAAATGTACTAAGTTTCGTTAAAATCCGTTCAGTAGTTTCTTTTTCTATAATGAACAGACAGACAGACAGACAGACAAAAATTTTACTGATTGCATTTTCGGCATCAGTATCGATCACTAATCACCCCCTGATAGTTATTTTGAAAATATATTTAATGTACAGACAGAGTTGACCTCTCTACAGATTTATTATAAGTATAGATAGATAGATATCCGTATTTTCTGGATTTACAATGGGACCACTCCCTCTCATCCCGCGGGTTTCATATAAGACGATTAAGGGAATATCAGGAAACGGGCCTCAAATTTCATCGTTCCCTGGCAACCGACTGGCGGTATAACCATCACAATTGAAGGTGTAGCTAAATACCACAGGCCGATGACGGGCAGCAGCGTCACCGGAGCGAGGAGCTACGCCCTGCGATACCCAACCCGCCTGCATATCGATTATGGGTACAGTCTCCAGATGTTTGCCCAAAGTAGCGTACAAATGGAGAGGCCTATGTCCAGCAGTGGACTGCAATAGGCTGATGATGATGAATCCAATTATAAAGTTTTTTTTTATATAGTGGCTCGACATAATGGCTTCCCTACGCCTGATGGAAAGCTAAAGAGAAGCCCAAGTCGCTGTGACAACGGGCAAGTAACTGGTCAGTTACCTGTCAGTTACCACCGCCATGCCGGCCCAACCTTAACCCCCTCGAGCTCCGGAAACCCTACTCACCGGCAGAAACACGACCCAGAGGTCATTTGACTGCGGTATTCTATAGAGTGAAGCTCTATTGGGAGCGGCCTATGTCCAGCAGTGGACTTCTGCAGACCGATAAAACAATCTATACAAACTGTTTTACGTACAGTCACTTTCCATACAAACATTATGCATCAATGAGTATACAGTTGTTTTGATAACCATTCGACAAACCGAAGGTCAGACATTAACATGTAACATTTCAACATTGTTTACACGAGAGCGTTAACGTGACACGAACGAAGGTTCCTTTAAAAAAAATATTAAATGTCATTCGATAGATGTGATGTGATGTGAGGAGCTCGGTGGCGCCGCGGTCTTGTTCGCTTAACAATGATCGCAACGTTGTGCAACCATTGGCGCGGTCAATCCGATGATGGGTGACCAAAATTTGACACCGATTTCCTCCGTGCTTCGGAAGGCACGTCAAGCTGTTGGTCCCGGGTGCTATCTCTACCAACTCAGATAGCAGTCGTTACATCATATCAGAGATGATGATAACTCTGACGCCTAACTGGGAATGGGTATAGCTTACCCTAAGTGTTGCGGAGGTCTGATGGCAGTCGCTCTGTGTAAAAAGCTTAGCCCTCGCCAAATCTCTCAGTTTGGGAAGCCGACCCTGAGACAATCGGTAAAAAGGCTAGGATGATGTCATTCGATAGATGTCGTTATTGTGATTCTTCGATCATCATCATCAGCCTATTGCAGTCCACTTACATAGGAATCTCCAGTTGTTCGCCACTATTGGCAAACACCTGGATGCGTTACCCATAATCGTCACTTGGGGCAGGCGGGTACCAGGAGTGCCGGCCGCTTGTCATCTGCGGCTGGCCAGGGCAGGCAGGGATGTGGCCGTATGCTTCGGCGCTACCCGTGTCCCTGCAACTTGCTGCCGACACAGGGGGGTTTAGTGGGTATGGCTTCCCTTTTGGGAGGTGTGAGTCCCGCACACCATGCCGCCTCCCCCCGGAGACGGCATGAAGGTGCCTAATGCATTCCCCTCTTGAAAAAAAAGGCGGGTTGTGTATCGTAGGGCGTAGCTCCTCGCTCCGGTGACGCTGCTGCCCGTCACCGGCCTGTGGTATTTAGCTACGCCTTCAATCGTGATGGTTATACCGCCACCAGTCGGTTGCCAGAGTCTCGTTTGTTTTTTTGGCAGGATACACCACAGGCAGGTGAGAGTGACTTGGAGCGAAAAGATGACAGGCTGCTCCCTTACATCCCCTATACCCAGGTGTCCCGTAACCAGAGACCTGGTGTAAGCGTAAGCCATTCGCGACAACAGTCTGAGGGGGTCTAAGCAACACCTCGCTCGTACGGTGTGGTATCTTCCAAACGTCTTAATCAGGGCATCTATGTCTATTTCACAAATTTTTAAGTCAACTCATCATCATCATGATCAGCCTACATCAGTCCACTGCTGGACATAGGCCTCTCCCAATGCTCGCCACTTCGATCGGTCCCGGGCCTCTCGCATCCAGCACTTGCCAGCCGTCCTGCGCAAATCGTCACTCCACCTGGCCTGAGGGCGTCCTAACCTACGTTTGCCGAGACGCGGTCTCCACTCCAGAACTCGTTTACCCCTCGTACGTTCTGCGGCTGATATTGCCAGCCCACTGCCACTTCAACTGCCTAGTCCTAATAATATTATAATCCTACTAATATTATAAACGCGAAAGTTTGTTTGGATAGATGTGGGATAGATGGATGGATGTTTGTTCCACTTTCACGCAAAAACTACTGAACAGATTTTAAAGAAACTTTACAGGACCGAAAACGCGGCGTGGGACGCCCTCCAGCGAGGTGGACTGACGACATCATAAAAGTCGCAGGATGGAGCAGCTTGCAACCGGCCGTTGTAGAAGTCTTTGGGGGAGGTCTATGTCCTGCAGTGGACCCCCTACGGCTGATGATGATGATGACAGGAATATAGCTTGTACATCAGATTAACACATAGGCTATGTTGTATACGAATATTCATGCGGGCAGAGCCGCGGGCGAGCTAGTGTGCTAAAGATCTGTATCCTACTAGGCATTTAAACAATGTAGGTACAATGTCCCAGCCATTACACGCTTGCAAATTAAAACAATTACCAAAGTAGGTAGTAGCAATTTAAATACCTCAGGGAGTACGTAAGCAATGATAAGAGATTATGCAAGATGCGTTAATTTTTGATTAAGCGTTGTTATCGAGAGCGATTCTAATTGTGGGTCGAGCGTAAGGAAGAAGCAATTTGTCTTTGTAATTCGTATTATTAGCATAAGCCAGAAGGGGTCTTTAAAATACTTTGAAAAAGTTAATACTTTTATTTTCTACAAGTCCGTCTCCATCTACCGTCAGTGTTCTAATGGCCGCCACCCGTATCGTTCGTTTTTTTTCTCCGCGGGTATTGCCATACTAATAATGAATTATGACATATTAATTTAATAATAATTGTAATAATTAAATGATTATAAAATCATTCCGTTAAATTAAAAATAAATAATAATATTGACGCTCTTAAACTAAATTAATCGAAATAATATCTCGATAAAAGTTATCGATAAGTATAAAGTTACTATGAAAATTAAATAAATGCTAACAGTCGGCCGTCCTGTTCACGGAATGTCCCTATTCCGGACCCGGCCATTTGAACACTGGTATGTCCCCATACATGATCAAATACAAATCATATAATAAATTAAATTATCTTTATCTATTACAATACTATTTATCATTTTTTCTATAAATGAGACTTATTGTAATCAGTCTTTTTTTCTAACTAAATATAAAATTTAAATAACAGTCCTCATAAAATAACAATACAAAATGTAATACTTATTGCAAGTTTTACTGCCTAATACATTCAATAACATTTACTACCTATATCATATCATTATATGTACTTAAAATATATATGTTTATTTATTAATTACCTATAGGTATGTATTGAATATCATTTTGACCATTTACTAAGACTACTGTTTTGCAAATATTATATAATATTTCGTTAATACATGATTTATTCGTAATATAAAAGGCAATGCAATACCTGCCTACTTATCGAATATGAATTTGATTTTACAACTATTGGCTTGCTACACAAATAAATATAAACAAATATCAGACAACATCACATACGTTGCTCCAATCCCAAAGTAAGTAGCTTAAGCGCTTGTGTTATGGGTATCAGAACAACGAAGGTACCACAAATAAATACTTAAATACAAATATAAACACCCAGACATGGGACAAACACAAATATTCATCACACGAATGCTTGTCCCGGGCGGGAATCGAACCCACGGCCCCTGGTTCAGAAGGCAGGGGCCACCACCAATTGAGCCGCCGAGCCAGTCAATATCATTTAACAATGAACTTAATTACAATTGGGTAAGATATATGAATGTAGACGCAGAGATGTAGTCTTCCGTGTGAAGCTACTCCGTCAAAATAAGCATCCGTCTCAGCCGGCCGCTTCCCAATCAATTATGTTTTATTAGTCACTTCAGTTAGTGTGACCCCTTTGTAACATCTATTTTCTGGTTATGATTGACCTGAAAATTTAAGGAATAATTAAGAGTTTATCCATGCTTTATCCACATATTATGTGTGCTTACCACAGTGTTAGGTATAAAGAACCCGAATCTACAGACTATAAGTATTAAGGTATATATACTTTTCATTGAAGTTGATTAGAGAACTTATTTTCAGACATTACATATTATTGAGATATATTATATAGTTCTTCTCAAAATACTGAAGAGTTATGCATTTTATAAGGAATACAATCACTTGAACTTCGGCATCTCTCGCATTAACTGCAAGTACCGCTTGAACTTTGGTATAATTTCGTCGTATATTTAGACATTACATCTTATTGGGATATATTATCTATATAGTAAATACTGAAAAGTTATGCATCTTATAAGGAATTATACAACCACTTGAACTTCGGCATCTCTCGCATTAACTGCAAGTACCGCTTGAACTTTGGTATGATTTCGTCGTGTATTTAGACATTAAATCTTATTGAGTTATATAATAAATACTGAAAAGATATGCATCATATATAATAATAAGGAATTATACAACCACTTGAACTTCGGCATCTCTCGCATTAACTGCAAGTACCGCTTGAACTTTGGTATAATTTCGTCGTGTATTCTTGATTTGCTCCAATGAGCGCTGCTTGTACTTCGGCATCCTTCACCGGCCCAACCAGTGAGTACCGCTTGCACTTCAGCATCCTTATAGTCATCGTCTCTTGAGTGAGCACCGCTTGTGCTTCGGCATCCTTCACCGGCCCAGTCAGTGAGTACCGCTTGTACTTCGGCATTAGTAAGCGCCACTTGTACTTCGGCATCCTTCACTAGAATCCTGAGACCCTCAATGGTGAGTACCGCTTGCACTTCGGCATCCTTATAGTCATCGTCTCTTGAGTGAGCACCGCTTGTGCTTCGGCATCCTTCACCGGCCCAGTCAGTGAGTACCGCTTGTACTTCGGCATTAGTAAGCGCCACTTGTACTTCGGCATCCTTCACTAGAATCCTGAGACCCTCAATGGTGAGTACCGCTTGCACTTCGGCATCCTTCACTCTCAACGTAGTTTTAATTAGCATATTGTAAATTATCCATCATTGCATGTATAAAAGTTGCCATAGTATCCATCTATATTAACTCTGAAACATCAGGAACCTTGTAGGTAAGGGGTACATGATAGGAAGAGGAAAATTGATATTGCCCATATGTAACACACTCATAGTATCCTACTACGTTATTATATAATTTATTCAACAGATTTATGTTAATTTGTACCTATTTTTCCTATTTGTACCCATTCGTATTATTCTAGTACAAGTAATATGTAAATTGATTTTTATTAAATTATATTATGATAAAATAAATAATTAATTAGTCGTCTTTAATTTGATCATTGACTCTCGTCACTAGATACGCCTTCCTTATCAGAACCATTCGGAAGATTAAATGTAATCCAAACCTCTAGTTGATCAGAAGGATAGATGCTTTTGTATTTCCTTTTAGAGTGACCCTCGACACTAAAAATTTCGTGCCTATCATTATCTAGGACAGCGATATCTCTGAAGGGACCCCTAAACTTCGAATGTAATTTTATAAATAAACCATTTTAAGTCAAAGTTGAAAAAATGGCTTATACAAAAATGTTTTTATAGTTTAAGTGAATATTTTGACTACAGATAGTTATGACATTTTATTATTATTTTATATCCGATATTGACATGCTATTGATTGTGAATTGTGATGTATATTAATTCTTTATTTGGACCTATGTATAATATTATGTTTGGTGTTAAATTGTTTCTGACCTAATGACTCTATTGACTTAATTATGTAATATCCTATTTGCATGCCATGGTTTTGGTGACAAGTGAGAATATTAGAATATTGAGAACACTGTAACATCCTATGTACCACTTTTCTTGCAAATAAAAACTATTCTATTCTATTCTTTTTTTTTACTTTTACCATCTGCCGTGTTATGATGGTTCGGTGACCAGGTCACCGATTTTATAGAGTTTCATTGGGGTCCTAGTACCTATTATCAAAATATTTTTTGTATAATCCTGATTCCTAACCGTGTTTTCCTGCGCCGCGTCTATGATATTTTAACGGCGTCTATGATTATTAAGTTCTGTCCGTAGCTCGCCTAAAGCATCAGTCATCACTTTCATTAACCGTTTGAAATCCAAAAACTACTTCATCTGGGGTTTTACCAGTACTCTTATTTTTGGTATTATCTAGACTCCATTGCACTCGTCCTACATTATCGTCCCACATACGCTCGTCCATCCCGTGATTAGTCGAAGCCAGGGACTCTAGTATCGTCCGATTATACCTTTAAATTTGGCCATTGACCCGAGGTATAGCGACGGCATTAAGTACGTGTTTTATGTAAAGTGGCTGACGTAAAGCTAAAGCTAAGCAACTACGTACATTAAAATATCGCGTGAAACATTGATGCATGCTGAAAGCTGCAGGAGCGTTGACGAGGCCAAACGGCATCCACGATATTCGTAATGCCCATCGGGCGTCACGAATGAGGTGTCGTGAATCCTCAGCCATAGGTTTGATAGCAGCTAGATTTTTAATCTAAAGTAGTAAAATAAATACCTTTTGCCATTAAGGCGATCCAGTTGATCGTCTATTACTAGCGTGGGTGTGTAACGTTTGATATAAGTAATAACAGATAATATAATATTAATTGTAAATCAAAATAACATTCAACTGTTATAATTTTCATAAACTATAAAAACGAATAACCTAATTTCATTTCAATTGGGTACGTGTCCTTTACAGTTTTATTATTCAGTGATTGGTAGTTATATATCGGTGGTATTCATTTTTTTTTAAACGAGCTTAATGGGACCTGCTTAAGATGAGTTCGATTTTAACTAAACCTCTGACAATTTCGCGTTCTTTATAAGATAATTGATATGACTTATAAAAGACCAGATTCTCATTGCTTAATTTAATATACATTTCTGAAACATTTGTTATAGTTTAAGTGAATATCCAGTATCCAGTGCGAAACAATCTCTAAATTGGTTTAAAAGATCAATTAGACTATTTATATAATTTTGAATAATATTTGACCCTATGTTAATCATATACGGTGTAATGTTCATTTTACACTGACTCTCTAGGTCTCGGTCAAGTTGAATGCGGTTTACTCCAGCTTCATGTGGCTCATGTAAATTGAAGTCCCCGGATATTGACAGAATGTACACACGTTCTAATAATTTACCCTTTTCTACCAAAATATTGCCTTCTGACACACTGATCGCCACAATAGCTCCTATATCTTGTATAAGCTGATACATACACCCTGAAGTATAATTATTAATTATGCTCGTTATTTGCTTAAAAATATGTACTACTACCTGGTATATAGATAAAATAAAATAGTTTATTTCTGCAAATAGATTTACTAGTAATACTTTCGCACGTCACACTTTTTACAACCAGTATTGACGTGTAGCCTGCTGAGAAGAAGTGCCGCAGCAAACTTAACAATTAGGCATTTTTTTTTTTAAATATGATAATACATAAAAATCATTTTAATAAGCGCAGGCGCGCTGATATCATATCCATGTGTTATTGTTATTCATGTAATCTTTTACTTTATAATAATAACCTTAAGACATTAAACAAGACTCAAAGGGAGATTAAGATCTATGCGAGATTTAGATAGATGCGAGGCATTAAATACGCTTTTTGTAAAAATGTTATGTGCAATGAAGATTAACTAAATAAATAGATCAACATTATTTTGCGGTATTCTGTTAAACATTTTTATATTTTGTCCAATGAATGAGTTATCAGTTCTACGGAGCCTGAGATTAGAAATAACAAGGTTGCTCTTACTTCTAGTATTGAACTGGTGAAGATCTAAGATAAATGTATAGTCTTACGTACAACCATTATGCAGTCAGATATGTAATGTGATGCCACAGTTGGAATGTTAATTTCTTTAAATATTTATCTAAGTGATTCGCGAGATTTAAGTCCATATATAGAATGTATCGCCCTCTTCTGTAATACATAAATAGTTTGTACGTCAGAAGCTGATTTCTACAGGAGCAAACCATTTATGACATAACATTACGGAAGTAACGGAAATAAACGAGTCTCGCTGTTTCAATATCAGTGAGTTGCCTAATTTTTTTTTTTTAACTGGATATGCAGCTGAACTGAGTCTTCCTACCAGGGCTCCTATATGAGGCCCATTGTAACTTGGAGTCCACAGTTATCCCTAAAGGGTAAATGTGTTCTACGTTCATAATTATCATATCAGTATTTATTTGCCTCTCATCAGTTATAACTAGAATCAACAGTATCCTAATATACAGGTAAACATTAAACACCTTTATTTCTGTAGAGATCTTAGAGTATAAGAGTGGTCGTTGTCAAGCTTGATCTTAATATATTGATAATATGAACATTTAATCTAATAATTATGTTTATAGACTTCTTATACTTATATTATTTATGTAAGTATCATTTATAATATTATGTGTGTATTTTTATTTATATTACATATACATATATATTTTTGTTATTATCATTATTGTATTTATTTATACCTATAACCTAAGATTTTAAAAAAATCTAATTCAGTTGATAGCTCACCTAACCTCTTCTCTGTAACTATCCTCTACCCTAAGGTTGTCTGGAAGAGATCGTTTATAGCGATAAGGCCGCCTATATTGTACAGCATAATGTCTACTATACATAGTTTTAAGTCAATTGTTTGGTGTGCAATAAAGAATATCTTATCTTATCTTATAAACTTAACTCATCGTATTTCTGATTTCTCAGAATACAGTACCAAGTTATTATTTGTTTTGTGAACTAAATTTTTTTACCTATTTATACGTCGGTATGCAAATATTCATCAGGTACAATATAGGCTTGGATTTCTGCTTGTACAAAATCGATATTTACGTCTATGACTAGATATATAACCTAACGGCTTAGTAGACCCAAAGATAAATCCTTTCATTACCGGTACATAGTCTTTATAGATTGAAATATTCAGATTACTAACGGTCCTACTTAAAGTAGTAATCGTGAGTTGACTTCCGAAGTCAATGAATGCTGTTCTAGAAATTCTATCTACTTTTATAACTTTAGGGTATATACCTACTCAGAGCCTTACCTTGAGCTGTAATTTATTAAACCTCCTTGTGATTATTATTAGTTTCTGGTGGATTTAGTCAAATGTGAGATCACGCTTACAATGCCCAGCTACGTGTCCCATACGCAGACAATTCATACGAGTTGTAAATCGTTGTGCATTAAGCTGTATGTTATGGTCGAAATCCCGTGAATGATGCAGTTTACTGTATTTATACCCTTTATACTACAGTGACTGACTCGCACTGACAGAGTCGCTAGTCGTACTCGTACGTGCGGAACGTGATGGAACAAGAGAAGGTGTATATCTACTTAGATCAGTGTCCAACATGATCACTAAGTACTACGTATAGGCAATGACAAGTTATTAAAGGTAGGGATACAGGTGGCAAACGGTCAAAATTAATAAACCATGATCATGATTGCCAATAGCTGGCACCACATAAAATAACAATTTAGTTGTATAAAATACAAGTAAAAATAAGGTAATTAGTTATCTGTAGCATACAAAACCCCATGTAAATATTACTATATAACATTTAGGAACAACTGAGCAGTACCTCTGTTAAATACACAACACATCAAATAATATTCCATAGTAGGTGCCTGGTATAAGCAGTAAATTTTATTTTAAAGTTCATTAGTTCTAAAAAATAAAACAATGTAATTTCACCAATAAATTAAGACAAATAAATTGTCTAACACATACTCTCGTATTTAAGAATATAAAAATTATGTGTAAAATTTGTGCAATAATTGTAGGTATTTCAAGTACAAATCGAAAAGCCATTATTTCGTAATGGAACTGGGCCTTACGGCCATTTAACTAAAGCCAGCCAATACACAGACAGGTATTTATCGTGTTACTATTGCCGTCCATGTAATAAGCTGTCGATTAAATTACCATTTTAACGGCAACTATTACCGCCCAAAAATGCACTGAGCCTCGAAGCCCTTTACCTTGCTTTTAAAATATTCGTAAACATTGCACACATTCATTCGGTGATCGATATTTCTACATAATATACTCGAACAACGGGACAGGCAGGATTCGAACCAAAGACCCCGGAATTTGTGCGACATAATAATATGTTACTCGCAGCACACACCATTTTCAGCTTGCCCCTCCTCAGGGGCTAAATGCATACTATATTATTAATTAAAAATAGTTAATTAGTTATACTCATTTTCGTAAGAAAATTTTTCACTTACCCCTTTTGTAGGCGTGGGGAGTATAGAAATACTCAGATCCCACTTCTGACTTATTAGCATAAGCCAGAAGGGGTCTTTAAAATACTTTGAAAAAGTTAATACTTTTATTTTCTACAAGTCCGTCTCCATCTACCGTCAGTGTTCTAATGGCCGCCACCCGTATCGTTCGTTTTTTTTCTCCGCGGGTATTGCCATACTAATAATGAATTATGACATATTAATTTAATAATAATTGTAATAATTAAATGATTATAAAATCATTCCGTTAAATTAAAAATAAATAATAATATTGACGCTCTTAAACTAAATTAATCGAAATAATATCTCGATAAAAGTTATCGATAAGTATAAAGTTACTATGAAAATTAAATAAATGCTAACAGTATCTCATAGTCTGAAGTCTAGCGTAAATAATGGGCTGGTTGTCAGCATCTTAAATGATGAAAAACTTCTGTAGTCGTCGTCCTAATATATTTATTTTAAGTATGTATATTATAATATTTTGTGAATATATTATCTAAGTATATGTACGTAAATATTATACGTAAATTATGTTTTGTTCTTCTGATTTTTATATGTGTATTTATATTTCATTTTATCATATATTATTTTGATATTTATTATTATTATATATTTGGAATTAAGGTTCAAATTAACTTAGTGGCACACTACCTTAAAATTAGTTTCTGCTTAGCCCAATGGTTGACTGGTAGAGAATGCCTATGTAGCCTATTAAGTCCGCCTTTTGTACACCGTTTAATTGTGCAATAAAGATTATATAAATAAATAAATAAAAAACGAATGATAGGGCCCTTGGACTCTTAGAGATGTCATCATGAAATTGTAAATACCGTTAGATTTGTAAGTCCAGCTTTGAGGCTCATGGGCACACCAGAATTTGGGGTCCTCGGGCACATTAGAAAGATCTACCCGAGCGCTTCTGGATGTAAGGGAGCGGCCTATCATCTTTTCGCTCCAAGCCAACCTCACCTGCCCGTGGTGCATCCTGCCGAACAACAAACGAGGCGCTGGCAACCGACTGGTGGCGGAATAAACATCACAACTGAAGGCGTAGCTAAATACCACAGGCCGATGACGGGCAGCAGCGTCACCGGAGCGACAAGCTACGCCCTGCGATCGTCACCAGCCCGAGCGGGTGAGGGTGGCTTGGAGCGAAAAGATAATGAGTCGTTCCCTTACATCTCAAATATGGCCTACTAAAAACTATTTTCGATGAGATCATAAACGCATGTTAAACACATCGAGACTGCCCTGTAATAACCCTCTCTAATCGCTTTGATATCAAGTTTTTAGAACGTTAAAGTTTATAAAATGTTCAGTATGTTTATAAACAAATTTAAAATAGACAAGATCATTAATTGAGAGTTATTGCATCATTATAGAACGTGCATGAAACGTGATAACGTTGAATGGATTATAACGTTATTAAGTAGTAGTATAGGTAAGTATTTTTAGATAGATAGCTATCGCATGATAAAAAACATTTACAGAAAAGGATTACAGAAAGCTTGCTACCTTTACCAACCCAGATAGCACATCATATCAGAGATGATGATAACTCTGACGCGCAACTGGGAATGGGTATAGCTTACCGTAAGTGTTGCGGAGGTCTGATGGCAGTCGCTCTGTGTAAAAGCTTAGCCCTCGCCAAATCTCTCAGTTTGGGAAGCCGACCCTGAGACGATCGGGAAAAAGGCTAGGATGATGATGATTACAGAAAGCTTGCGGTACATACAATACAATCTTATCGCTAGTAAGCGATCTCTTCCAAACAACCTTTTTTTATAGCAGCTCGACATAATGGCTTCCCTACGCCTCATGGAAAGCGAGAAACCCAAGTCGCTGCAACAAAACAGACATATTCTTGCACACTAAGAGAGGTAGGGTATAGCGAATCTTCGCTGGAACTCAGCTGCCCGTCCGGGGAAGGACCCTATAGAGTACCGCAGCCAAATGACCTCCGGGTCGTGTTCCTGCCATGCCGGTGAGTAAGGTTTCCGGAGCTCGTGGAGGGTTGGGCCGGCATGGCGGTGGCAACTGACAGGTAACTGACCAGTTACTTGCCCGTTGTCACAGCGACTAGGGCTTCTCTTTCGCTTTCCACCAGGCGAAGGGAAGCCATTATGTCGATCTACTATAAAAAAAACACTAATGTTTGTACTGTGGGTGTCGAACCCGCGACCATATTCTGCCAGAGGCAACGTTCACTACTGATCATCAACGTCAAATCAACAATGTTAAAAGTCAAATGATTGTTTTAACCGAAAACCGAATTATGTTTATTGTTAATATTGTATCTTATCTCTTTCCTATCATAGCCTTGGTTTTATAGCGTGAAATATGTTGTATCCACGTCTGAGTGACAGGATATTTTCTTTAACCGATCTCCATCTTAAGAAAACATGATATTATCTGACAGATAAACTTATGTTATCTTAAAACTGTAAATCAATATAAAAATAGACCAAGTTCGAGTCTAAGACTAGCACAGCGCCTATCGCCTCTACCTTCATAGTGCGAACGGCTAAACTATGGAACCCTTTGCCGGGCTCCTTGTTCCCCGAGAGATATAATCTTCCGATGTTCAAGGTGAGAGTGAACCGGTTTTTGCTGGGTGAGCGCGTTCCATCGTAGACTACGATATCGCTTACCATCAGCCTAATCGCAGTCACGCGCAAACTCATTTCGAATACTTTTCTTTTAGAAAAGCCACGTATTGTATATAGGGTTTCGTTAGTGACCAGGGACGTAGCTACAGTCGATTCCAGTAATTATACGGGACCCCCGAACCACGGGTGCCCCCACCGGTGCGTAAACAAAGATTAAAAACTTAGTTTTTTTTTTTTTATTTATCAAAGTCAAAGTCAAAGTCAAAATAATCTTTATTTGTATAGGTTTTTATGAAAAACACTTACAAATCGTCGAAGCTACCACCGGTTCGGAAAGCAGCATTCTACCGAGAAGATACCGGCAAGAAACTCGTGTAGTTGCTCTTTTCAAAATGGTGTTTACAATATTATTATCACATTTATACTTTTAACTACGACCACGTCATACAGTCTGGGGCCTTACAAAATTAATTATAAATTAGATTAAAAAAAAGAAATTAACCTTAACATACTCTATATAGGGCAATCAGGAGTAGACCAGTCTCCAAGGCAGCACCTGTTCACAAGTATGACGTGTGTACCAGCCATCGCTTCATTCAACCATATTTGAGGGAGTGTAACGACCCGCCACACAGCGCCA
Organism: Conogethes punctiferalis; assembly: GCA_031163375.1. Classification (NCBI taxonomy): domain Eukaryota; kingdom Metazoa; phylum Arthropoda; class Insecta; order Lepidoptera; family Crambidae; genus Conogethes; species Conogethes punctiferalis. The sequence goes on along the minus strand of CM062106.1, from coordinate 4,537,849 downwards.
CCACCCCAGAAACATTTTAGTGAGCATGACTAGTCCAGTTACCCCAATATAAAATATTTGGCAAAATCATAAAACTAATAAATGAATAAATTAACTGAAGGACGTAGCTTACATAGAATAGAAGTTACATATGACTCTATATAAACAACCAATGAAATGGTTATAATTTTATTATGATAAAGTGCAGGCGAGCAGCATCCGCTTATTTGGCAGTTGACCATACAGTCTTATCACTTAAATAGTCTTCAATTCTGTAATAACCTTTCTTTATTAGACATCCTTTAATATATAATTTAAACTTTTGTATGGGTAGATCAATTATACATTGAGGCAATTTATTGAACATTTTTATGCTAAGCCCTATAAATGACTTTCCACATTTATTCAGCCTCAGATTAGGAATAGCTAGCTTGTGCCTGTTTCTGGTATTGAATTTATGACTATCTGAATTTTTAGGAAGCTTGTGCTTGTTCTTATAAACATGGATTAAACAGTCCATGATATATTGGGAAGCGACAGTTAAGATATTTATTTCTTTAAAAAGGTCTCTAAGAGAATCACGTGGGCCAAGTTTGTATATGGCTCTGATAGCTCTCTTTTGTAAAACAAATATGGTCTGGATGTCTGCCGCTGAGCCCCACAGTAGAAGGCCATAGGACATAACACTATGGAAGTAGCTAAAATAAACCAATCTCGCAGTGTCGACATCAGTTAAATGTCTAATCTTCCTAACAGCATATGCAGCTGAGCTAAGTCGTCCTGCAAGGGCAGCAACATGTGGAGCCCACTGCAATCTTGAGTCTAAGGTGATACCTAAGAACACTGTTGAGTTAACGATATCAATGGGTTCTTGATTTATGTTAATGACAGTTTTGACTTGTCTGACATTGGGCATAGAAAACTTTATACATTTAGTCTTCTTAGCATTTAGTAACAGATTGTTACTTGTAAACCAATGTAATACTTTAGAGACAGCATCATTTACTTCGTCAAAATTTTCTCTTTGTCTGTCAACCTTAAATATTAATGATGTGTCATCGGCAAATAGCACCATCTCACATAAGTCTTATGACGGGCTCTGCCTTCTAAGAATATTTGTGTTCATGAACATGTCTGTTCGTATTGGTCTAGGTGTTTTCTATGTAGGTATAATAGGTATTTATTAACAAAAAAAAGTATCTTTTTTATGCAAGACGGCAGACGAGCAAATGTGATGCCTGATGGTAAGACACTATCTAAGTAAATTTATCAGTTGTCTAGTACCCATAGTACAAGCTTTGGCTTAGTTTGGGACTAGATGGCGATGTGTGGCCCAGCGTGGCATGTCTTTGGTTATTTAAGTATGTCACAAATGACGAAAGTCTAATTTTTTATTTCAAACGTTGGCAACACCCTATATCGCTTATCGCCGGATGGATTTCCCCGTTTAAGTCATTAGTAAGGGGAAATTCCACAATAATCGATGTACATACGATAGATAGATGATAAAATAAAGCATGGCCTGAGACCTTCCTTAAGTGTGGTTTAAAGAGAGCTCTTTCCTCGCGGTAGGCAGCGGTATGGCAGTTTCCCTGACATTGCTAATGTCCAAAATATTTTTATCATTTAACATCATACAGGCCTAATAAAAAAAAAGAATAAATGAATAAAAAGAAGTGTTAATTGACGCGTTTTATTTAATTGCGCATTATATTTTTGAAAAAAGATAGACATACTGAGATGTTAAACAAATTCGGCCCGCCCCACGCAAAATACGGAGATCGAGATAAATTTGTATGGAAGGGAGCAACCTATCATCTTTTTCAAGCCACCCTCACCTGCCAGTGGTGCATCCTGCTGAATAACAGATGAGGCTCTGAAAACCTGTTATGAGAAATATAGCTGAAACATGGGCCCTTGCGGTACGGCTGGTCCACAAGATAAAGGTTGCTCAGTTAGCCATGGAATGGGTTATGCTCGGCGTCAATCTGAGGGATCGGACCCGAAATGAGGTGATCCGGCAGAGAACCAAAGTCATCAGTAAGCTGAAGTGGCGCTGGGCAGGCCATATCAGTCACTGAACCGATGACCGTTGGGGTAAACGAGTTTTAGAGTGAATACCATTTCTTAGCAAACGTAGTGTAGGACGCCCTCAGGCCAGGTGGAGCGACGATTTGCGCAGGACGGCTGGCAAGTGCTGGATGCAAGGCCCAGGATCGATCAAAGTAGCGAACAATTGGAGAGACTTAAGTCATTGGAGCGAGGAGCTACGCCCTGCGATCACCAACCCGCCTGTCCAGCGTGGCGATTATGGGTATATCCTCCAGATGTTTGCCCTAAGTAGCCAACAACTGGAGAGGCCTATGTCCAGCAGTGGACTGCGTTAGGCTGACGATAATGATGTCCATTAAGTATACACAAAAGAATTTAATCAAATCAAAATATAAATTTACCTCCTACATACTAACAATGCTTTGTTATGAAGATAATTATTATCCATTTATCAGATTGATATGAATACTGTTGTTGACAACTTTGGTGACTCAAGATTGTCCTGCAAATCCTTTCTTGAGCGGCAATTGACTGAATACTTAGAATAGTTTGGCATTTGTCATACCAAACATTCTAAGACTGACTGACTTTTTTTTTAGTAGCTCGACGTAATGGCTTTCCTACGCCTGATGGAAAGCGTAAGAGAAACCCAAGTTGTTGTCACAATGGGCAAGTAACTGGTTACCTGAAGGTTGTCTGGAAGAGATCGCTTACTAGCGATAAGACCGCCTAAATTGTACCACTTGTTGTCTGTAATACCTTGTCTACTATAAATGTTTGTATTTTGTGCAATAAAGAATATCTGAATCTGTCAGTTGCCACCGCCATGCCGGCCCGACTTACTTAGGTGATTAAACTCTATTCTATGCAGACAAGATGCGGGCACAGCTAGTCTAGTTATATTTTTATCTTTTCAAAGTCATGAGCACTGCACCTCTAACCTTATTTAATGCCTTTGAAACCCCAACACGATACTAAATAAATTTGTAGTTGTACAAATACTCCACATGCAAATTGAATGGTCACAATTGATTAGGCCATTGTGGATGTGAATATCAAATGAATGAAATGGTCGCTTACAATGTAAGCCAAGATGCTTGCAGCAAGAGGGATATTAGGAGGTCTGTAACAGTACTCTTTCAAGGCAAAATTTTTTTTTCTGTGTTTTGATCTGCAATCAGTTTTTCACTATAAGCAGATGGGTTCTAGGCCTTTCTATTTTTTTTTTTTTTTAATATCAGACAACATCACATACATTGCTCCGATCCCAAAGTAAGTAGCTTAAGCACTTGTGTTATGGGTATCAGAACAATGAAGGTATTGAACCCACAACCCTTGGTTCAGAAGGCAGGGGTCACTACCAATTGAGCCACCGAGCCAGTCAGTTTTAAGCCAGTTTTAAGGTGCTTTAGGTAAGCTATTTCCTTTAGGTTTGCCGCAAGTATGTTTTCGTGGTTCTCAAGCCTTCTTTACTGACTGACAGGCTCGATGGCTCATTTGGTAGTGACCTCTGCCCTCTGAGCCAAGGGTCTTGTATCACAGTCCACCCAGAAGCAATACGATGGAATTTAAACGCAGCACTAAATTACATAGGACCAGTAACCATGATATTTCTTAATAAATACTCTGCAGTATAATTACCTAACTAGTTCACCACAACTAGTATGGTTCAAGTAAATTGCTCTAAATAGGTAGCGTTTAACACTCTTCACATACTAATAAGAATCTTATTGACAACAGTCAGCCTTTAACACTTGTGACCTAATAACTTTTAATTAGATTAGAAAACTATGTATGCACATGGTCATAATGTAACTATTTCATACTCCATTTAATTTGAACTGAAAAAAAATGCTCTACTTTTTTAATAAAAAAAAAAATTAACACTCACAGTCAAAGGAAACCAGATCCGGACACTCGCTCATGAAATTACTCGTTTTTTACACATAATTAGAGACGGATATCCGTAGCTGCCGGCGTCTTCGTTGCGAAACATCACAGGCGAACAGGTCACGGGTAGGAGTCGATACGGCGCGGCACAACGTATTTAACAAACCGAGATTGTCACACGCACTACCGGAGAGGCGTAAACTGCCTAATTACGAGACCTCCAGTCCAATTTAAATCTGTTTAGTCGCTATACGAAACGTAGAGCAGACTTTAACATAACACCATAACACTAGGACGTACACAGCACTATCTTTAATTGAAGACCACAGTTTATTGTCCTATCTTTAGTTCGTTTGTATGCAGCAATATTATTTAAATGTTTAATGGAATTAGTGCCTCAAGGCACAAAATTTATCCTTTTTTCCGATAAATGACGTGATAGATGGATGGTGTCGCGGACTGTCGAATAGTGTAGCACGCGTTGGGAAATCATCAATTAAATTAAGATTTCACTTGTGATGCAATAATATTTTTTACTTATTTGATAAATTTAATCGATTCATATGAACTTGAAGCGATGTATTATTATTAAAATTAAAAAAAGATGATTGTCTGTATTTATTGCTTTAAAGCTAACCATAGCTTAAACTTGTGTAAATATGGAAAGAGAAAGATTTGAGTTATTTCTTTTTTTGTGTCCATGTCAAATTACAACAGTTATGTTGGTCAGATTGCAGGCCGTTTCGGGTTCTGCTACTTTATATCGCGTTCTCGTTCACAGTCTTCACCTCAACCTGGGAGCAATTACTTTACGCACGTGGGGCACAAGATCCAGTGGAATACTTATTACTACATTCGCAGGCACAGACCGTTAACCGTTCGACCTGAATCTCTTACACACTCAGCTTTCTAATGTCCTGTACCATTATAGTTAGTGCACACAAATAGGTACTGAACAGACGAAGTCCATTCCATGAAGATCTTATGTATTATGCATACACTACAACAAAATGTTTGATAAAAATTACAAGGCTATCGGCAATAAAGGTCGGCATTAAAAGAATCTCATCATTGATGCTTGTCAGTCAGTGTCATGATAATGGAAGTAGACATTTCATTTTGAATATTAATCGATTACACATTTTCAATCGATATAGTTCAATTGATATGTTTATTGTGTTATTGACACTGGCATGAATGAAAACTGTTTGACCAATAGAATGTTTTGACCAATCGATATACACATATAGAATGAGTTAGTGAACGAATGATTGATGGAAACGTGTTCTTATTAGTCGGATAGTTTAGCGAGCATTGATTGGTTGCCAGCTTCGCTTGACATTGTCACTTTGACATTTATTTATTGTTATTTATTTACATTTTGCGAAACAATATCTCTTGCAAAAATTCTACTTTTTGATCAAATTCAGACAGTAAATTTAGTTAAAATTGTATAAAAATGTCGTCCTTCCTGTGCTTTATATGTCACAGCACGGTAAACGCGGACACCAACGAGGAAATGCGAGAAAAGTACAGAGATGTTGTCGGTATGAATGTACGTGTTTCAAATCGACATTTTATACAAAATAACCGTAATTAAAATACCAAAAAATATGTAGAACCGATAAGTAATCATGTATCATTTAGTCAGTAATCACTAATCAAGAATTTGAATTTGGAATCGATATAAAGGTTTTTCAAGTGGCTATCGCGAGAGGAAAGACTTGGCAGACCCCCCATTTGACTGCAGAGAAATCAATTTGATCATAATCCATACTTCTATTACAGTTGTGCCCCGACTCTCATTTATGTTACATCTGCTGTCACGTCATGAATCGTCTTTGGCTGTTTCGTTCTGTCTGCCTTAAAAGGAGTTTGGAGTATCCTGTGCTCTTTAGGTAAATCTTAGATAGTTAAACCGATATTCGAGGCGATATAGTCGCTAGGCGGCGAGAGCCGATAGACTGGAATATCATCGAATCACAGTTAAGCGCAAACCATTCTAGTAAAAAAATAATAAAAATAAACTAGTCGGTTTTCCTGCATTTTATAGTACCTCGATATAAAGGCTTCCCTGCGCCTGATGGAAAGCGAAAGAGTAGCCCAAGTCGCTGTGACAACTGGCAAGTAACTGGTCAGTTACCTGTTAATTTTCACTGCCATGCCAGCCCAACCCTAGCCCCCCATGAGCTCTGGGAACCCTACTCACCAGCAGAAACAACCCATAGGTCATTTGGCTGTGGTATTCTATAGGGGGGAGGTCTTCCCCTGACATGAACAACTTTACTACTATGTAATTTATGTTTTGTTTGGCTAGTTTTTTGCACATTAAATAATATTCAACTATTTACATCAAATAACAATAATCCTGAACTTTTATTTCCAGTGAAAAGGGCACACTGAATCTCCAAAGAAATGACTTAGAAATCCATTCGGTCTGTTTTGAAGACTGCGATCATTATAAAAGCAGAAATATCAACTCGAAATTTTACCATTTCACGTATTACGATGGCATATTCGATAACAATGAGAAATATAATCTTCCCAACGAATATGTCGAGTTGGAAGACGAGAGACAGGAGTTTGATGATCTCGGGAATAACAATGTTAATTATAATTGCAATAATGATGTCCAAAATGATGAATTTAATGATAACTTCAATTTTAATGATAACGGAAATCATGAAGAAGTAGAGGGCAATGAATTTATGGTCGAAGCACAAGGACAAGATGCTAATGAGACACAAGACAAAGATACAAATGATCAAGATGAATTATTAGAAGATTTGGATCAAGAATATGGTGAAAACTGTTATGAAGATGATCAAACCTACGCATCAGATGAAAGAGTAAATTATGATGAAGGTATTAAGTTTAATAAAAGTAAGCTGTCTGGCTGGTGGCAAACATTAGGAGAGGCCTATGTCCAGCAGTGGTCATCTTCTTCCTCTTTTGGAGTCAATGATAATCCCTTATAAAATTTAAATCACACAGATCCCGACCAAAACTTAGCTACTGTAATACCGCTGTCAGTCAGAGGTAGAGATCCTCCAAAGTGCAGTGGACTGACATGGGCTGATGATGATGATGAAGCTGTCTAAAGAAGGATTCCTTCTGGTGTGGAATGGTAAAATAGCAAAATAGTAAACAATCTCTAAATGGTAAGAAAGTGAAATGGTAAATGCATTTTGTACCCAAGTTACCATCTTGATCTTTTACCTTTCCACACTTAAAGGTCTAAGATTGTCCACTGTGTGTGTGTGTGTTCTAATATATTAAATGTAACTTCAAATCTTGTCTGGAAGAGATAGCTTACTAGCGATAAGACTAGCTAGATTGTACAAGATGTCTGTATCACCTTTTCTGTATTCATTCTGTATTTTGTGCCATAAAATATCTCGAAATAAAATATAGCTTGTGATAGATTTCAGTTATCAAATAAAGCATTTATATTTGCAACATGATTAATTTTGAACTTTCGTCGGCTATTGAATACCTCTATCATCTTATGTTTAGATGGCCACAATTCATTTCATTTTGGTCAAGTAAAAGCTTGATTCTGTTCTCTGAACAGTATATGTATGTACCTAAAAGATATATATGATTCTATAAACAATCATAGTATTGACGATCACCAAAGAAGTTTCGCAAGGGCCTAATCCAGGTCCTATCTTTTAAATGTCTGAATTATTACAGATGCTATGCCAGCTGACCCAAAATCTGCCCCCACGTCAGAAGTGAACACCGAAACTCTAGCGACTGACATGAAGGAAGAACCAAAATCGCCATTGAACACAGAATTAAATATAGAAACTGGTGAAGTGGCATCAGAAAATCGAAAAAAGAAGAAGAAAAAGAAAAAGCACAAGAGTGAAAAAGACAGAAATAAGTTTGACAAGTTCCTGCTGAGTGTGGAGCAGCAGAAAGGGGACTTAGAAGTTAAGAGGAAAGAAAAGAAGTATATAGAAGCTGAGTTTAAGTGCTATAACTGTGCTATAGGGTTTCTCTTTAAAGATACTTATCAGACTCACATGATGAGACATGAAGAGGTAAGTGTATGAAGATTATGTACTTGTATATGTCACGGGAAAAAAACAAAACTTCCGGAAAATAATAAACTGCAGTTGAAATGTATTATTTAACATATGATACGAGATGTTGGCCCTAAGTGGCGAACAACTGGAGAGGCCTATGTCCAGCTGTGGACTGCTATAAGCTGATAATGATGATGATGTCACAGCAACTTGCGCTTTCCATCAGGCGTAGGGAAACCATTATGTTGAATTACTGTAAAAAAACGTTTTTTTTTATTACTTGACTGGCTCGGCTCAGTGGCTCAATTGACCCCTGACTCTGAACCCAGAGTTGTGTATTGAACACTTGTGTTTGTTCCGTGTCTGGGTGTTTATTTATATTAGTACTAGCTGTACTCGCGACTTCGTCCGCGTGGAATAGTTATTTTTTCCCCGTTTTTTTTTTACATTTTCCATTATTTCCTCGCTCTTAATAGTTGCAGCGTGATGTTATATAGCCTAAAGCCTTCCTCGATAAATGGTCTATTCAACACAAAAAGATTTTTTCAATTCGGACCAGTAGTTCCTGAGATTAGCGCGTTCAAACAAACAAACAAACTCTTGAGCTTTATAATATTAAGTTAAGATTTAAGTATTTATTTGTGGTACCTTCGTTGTTCTGATACCCATAACACAAGTGCTTAAGCTACTTACTTTGGAATCGGAGCAATGTATGTGATGTTGTCTGATATTTATTTATTCCAGTCCAACGGAGAATACCTCTGCCAAATCTGTAGTCTCAGGTTCGCGACCACGGCTGTACTGAGGGCCCACACGGCGCTTCACGCGGAGAGGCACCGGTGTCTCCGCTGCGGGGCTTCGGTCCGGCGGAGGCACCGTGTAGGCCACGCGGCGGAGTGCCACGGGGCTTCGGTCGAGTCTGCGGCGTGCCATCTCTGCGGGCGGGTGTTTAAGTGAGTACGCGACTGAAATATCACTCAAATGACTCAAAGAATCACTCAAATGACTAAACATACTAGAAGCACTCACTCAACATACTGAAAGAACTCACTCAAATTACTAAACCTACTAAAAGGACTCACTCAAATGACTCAACATGCCGAAAGAACTCACTCAACATACGAAAAGCACTCACTCAAATCACTCAACATACTGAAAGAACTCACTCAAATGACTAAACATACTAAAAGCAAGTGCTTTTAGTATGTTTTGAGTAAGTACTCAAATCACTCAACATACTAACAGCACTCACTCAAATCACTCAAAATACTAACAGCACTCACTTAAATCACTCAAAATACTAAAAGCACTCATTCAAAGAGAGACACCGGTGTCTCCGCTGCGGGGCTTCGGTCCAGCGGAGGCCGGCCTGGCCGGCCTATCAACTTTCCTTCCACGCCGGTCCCTTACATCCCTATATCTATTGTAGGAACAGACTTGTCCCTACGAAAAGTGTAAGTAGTTCCGCCGAGCTAGGTGATCGTGCTCGGGGACCGCGGTCCGATGGACCATCTTGGTTTTTCGTATATATAGCGAGTCGTGATGAAAACTTCGTATGTGAGTTTTACGTCTTCCATACAGTTGTATGGACCGATTTCATTCTCTATAGCCGCGGATTTTACATCGCCATCTGTTGTTAGCTGGTGGAACTAGTGATTGAATATTGTGGCGACGTGTAGATGTGGCGAGTTGTAGCGATGTGGAGATAGGTGTCGCTACGTGTCGCTACACTATTATATGTGACTAGCTGTGCCCGCGACTTCGTTTGCGTGGAGGAGAGTTTCATCCCCTATTTTATCCCGTTGGGGGTACAATTGATCAAAATCCTTTCTTAGCGAATGCCTACGTCATAACATCTACCAGCATGCCAAATTTCAGCCCGATCGGTCCAGTAGTTTGGGCTGTGCGTTGATAGATCACTATGTCAGTCAGTCAGTCACCTTTGAGTTTTATATATTTAGATGTTGTTTGATGTTGACTTAGTGACCGTTGCCCTAACAGGGACTCGAAGGCGCTCCAGCAGCACCTGAAGCGCTTCCACCACGCCAGGAGCAGCGGGCGGACGTACCCATGCGGCGTCTGCGGCGAGCGGTGCCGCGACCAAGCCGCCGTCAGGACTCACATGCTGTAAGAGACACTTAACAAAAAAAATCCCAATATCCCCCACCAGAGACAAGAAAAAAGATTCCCACTATCCCCCGCCGGAGACAAGAAAAAAGATTCCCACTATCCCCCGCCACAGACAAGAAAAAAGATTCCCACTATCCCCCGCCAGAGACAAGAAAAAAGATTCCCACTATCCCCCACCAGAGACAAGAAAAAAGAGACCCACTATACCCCGCCAGAGACAAGAAAAAAGATTCCCACTATCCCCCACCAGAGACAAGAAAAAAGATTCCCACTATCCCCCACCAGAGAAAAGAAAAAAGATTCCCACTAACCCCACGGGGAAAAAAATTGTTATGTTTTTATTGTAATGACCACACAGATTATAATTTGATTGTAATCTGTGTGTTCATTACATTACATAATACAGCTTAGATGCTACAACCCCAAAAAATAATTAGTCTACTTTGCCCTACTAGTTGGACAAAGTGGAACGCTTTAACCATTTTTAAAAAGATACATACATAATATATTACACTATATAGTAAACTACACCTTTACTCTGAAGTGACGACCCTAGTGGGGCAGATTATACTGAAATAATCAAGCAAAGACAAAGTAGAACCATTTTGTCCCACCGGTAGTGCGCCTTGGTGGGGCAAAGTAGACTAACCCCTCTGTAAAGGACAGTATGAAGAAAAACCACGCAATGTATAATATGTGTCTTAACAATTCCCATTTTCTCCCTTTGAAAGTGAATATTGTACATACCTATCTCTTTAATGCTTATAGTACCTATATGTACCTACTAGCTGCTGCCCGTGGCTCTGAATATTGTGGCGCGTGAATATTCGTATAAAACATAGCCTATGTGTTAATCCAATGTATAAGCTATATTACTGTGAAGTTTCATTAAAATCTGTTCAGTAGTTTTTGCGTTAAAGAGGAACAAACATCCATCCATCCATCCATCTATCTATCCAAACAAACTTTCGCATTTATAATATTAAGTAGGATATTAGTAGGATAGGATGTAGCATTAGGTACTTTATTTCTTATAAGGTATTTTCTTTTACTGTGTTTCTCTTTGTACACCACACGCAAATCTGACTTAAAGATTGACTCATAGAGAATGCCCCTAGCATTTTGTACAATAAATAAATTTATAAAATTCTCATTAAGAGAATGGTTTATTATAATAACTGTCAAGTGTCTCAAAAATTCCCATTAGCCCCCTTCAAAGGTGGACAGTGGGAATTAAAAAAAATGTTTTTTTTTTACTCAGCAAGCACATCCAACGCCGTTTCGCGTGCGACCTGTGTCCGCGAACGTTCGGTACTCCGCACACGCGCCGCGCACACCGCGCCGCACACGACCAACCTCGGACGCGCCGTGACACAAGGCGACGCCAGAGGGAGCCGCCGGCGAGGTACACTTATCACTATAATACATCATCATCATCAGCCAGACGACAGACTATCCAATTCAAGAGAGGTAGAGCATAGCGAATTGAGCCGCTCGTCCGGGGAAGGACCTCCACCCTATAGAATACCGCAGTCAAATGACCTCTGGGTCGTGTTTCTGCCGGTGAGTTGGGTTTCCGGAGCTCGTGGGGGGGTTAGGGTTGGGCCGGCATGGCGGTGGCAACTGACAAGTAAGTGACCAGTTACTTGCCCGTTGTCACAGCGACTTGGGCTTCTCTTTCGCTATCCATCAGGCGTAGGGAAGCCATTATGTCGAGCCACTATAAAAAAAATATATATCCGTGACGCACTTTTTAGTCTGTGATGCAATAATATGTAGTAACGCACACGACGCGCAAAAATCTGTCACGCATATTTCACAGACTCAACGCACATCTTCGATCATTCTGTCGGCAGAACTGTAGGCACCTAGATGCTCTTTTTAAATGTCTCGGACGCAGACTCTATCGCACAAAAAGCCTGTCATCTGCGCAGCCCCTATTGCAGTCCACTGCTGGACATAGGCCTCTCCAGTTGTGAGCCACTTAGGGCAAACATCTGGAGGATATACTCCATAATCGCCACCCTGGGCAGGCGGGTTGGCGATCGCGGGGCGTAGCTTCTCGCTCCGGCGACGCTGCTGCCCGTGGAATTTAGCTACGCCTTCGATAGTGATGGTTATACCGCCACCAGTCGGTCGCCAGCGCCTCGTTTGTTATCCGGCAGGATGCACCACGGGCAGGTGAGGCTGGCTTGGAGCGAAAAAGATGATAGGCCGTTCCCTTACATCTCCCAATGCATAGTTAATATAACATGCAATACCTGATAGTGATCCAAAGAGTTCCTTTCACACACTTTCCCACTATCCACCTTTGAATGTGGATAGTGGGAAAGTTATCTTTGACTGGTTAAGGAGATTTTGAGGTTGTTATATTTGAGTTGGAGGAGGCATATTATTTATTTATTTAAACTTTATTGCACAAAATGGTGTAAAAGGCGAATTTAATGCTAGGAGCATTCTCTACCAGTTAAACTTAGGACAGGCTCGGTGGCTCATTTGGTAGTGACCTCTGCCCTTTAAGCCAAGGGTCGTGGGTTCGATTCCCGCACAGTACAAACATTTGTGTTCATGAACATGTCTGTTTGTATTGGTCTAGGTGTTTTATATGTATAATCTGTATTTATTTACAAAAAATGTATCTAAGTCAGTTTACATATCAGTTGTCTAGTACCCATAGTACAAGCTTCGGCTTAGTTTGGGGCTAGATGGCGATGTGTGGCCCAGCGTGGCATGTCTTATTTATTTATTATTATTTATAATATAACATGCAATACCTGATAGTGATCCAAAGAGTTCCTTTCACACACTTTCCCACTATCCACCTTTGAATGTGGATAGTGGGAAAGTGTGTCTTTGTTCTTTAGCGTACAAATACTCTTCTACCAGTTACCCCTGCGAGTCCTGCGGCCGTGTATGCGCGTCGTCGTCCTCCCTCCGCGCGCACGTGTCCGCGCGGCACTCGGCGCTCACGCTGCCGTGCGCCTCGTGCGGGGCGAAGCTCGCGTCGCGGCGGCAGCTGGCGAGGCACGAGAGGACGCATCGGCCGAGGGAGACGCTTGTGGCGCTTTGTCATCTGTGTGGGGGGAGCTTCACGGTAAGTAAACTATGGCAGTCCACTGCTGGACATAGACCTCTATAGTTCGCTATTTTGGGCAAACATCTGGAGGCTTTTTATTTTCTTATTCAAATTTAATTTAATTAATTTTTGATTTAAATTTTATTTCAATATGATTTTTTTCTACAAATCTTGTGAATTTAACCCACGTGCTAATATTGCACTCTTAGTAAAAATAACATCTAAATTTTCGAAAAATAAGTCGAAGATAAAACCACCATTATAAGACCACATATCCTTGTAGGACTGTCCTTACAAGTCCCTTACCTATATTCATCCATGTCAATATATAATTATCTAATGTTTTTTTTTTTATAAAAAGATCTTTCAGCATGACCTCACTCCACCTGATGGTAAGCGGTCGTGAGGTCCAAAGGTTAGGTCGACAGGCATAATAGAACAAACCCATTGCGCCTGTCGCCTTCACCCTGAAGGCCCACTGAGATGCCGTTTCACGCCCCGCCTAAAGAACCCAGGATTGTAAGAGGAAGGAAACACATGAGCTGGAAGGGCATTCCATGACTTAATGGCACGGGGCAAGAAGGAGGACCTCTTGGTGCGCGCCACCATCGTCGTTATGTTTTGATTTTTAATGTAGATTTTATTCTATCGTTTCCAATTTTTATGTAGGTATATTGCCAATGTGGGTCTGAGCCCGAAATAAATGAATTTCATTTTGTTTTATTTATTTTTAACCATAATTTCGTTCCGGTGACGCTGCTGCCCGTCATCGGCCTATGTTATTTAGCTACGCCTTCAATCGTGATGGTTATACCGCCATGCCACCAGTCGGTTTGAAGTACAAAAGGTTTTTCTTTCTATTTCAGGGAAACAGCAAACTCAACAGGCATTTACGGGAAGTTTGCGAGAAGGACAAATTGGAAGAGGAACTGTCTTCGTACTACGCGCAAGCGGAGAACGCCGAGTGCTAAGAACAACCTTTTTAGGGTTCCGTAGCCAAATGGCAAAAACGGGACCCTTATAGATTCGTCATGTCTGTCTGTCAGACAGACGTCTGTCCGTCCGTATGTCACAGCCAGTTTAAGGCCGAAACTATAAGAGCTACATTATTGAAATTAAGTGCGTAGATGTATTCTGTTAACCGCATAATGATTTTAAAATAAAATCAGAAAAAAATCCAAAATTTTTGGGGTCCCCATATATAGAACTGAAACTCAAAATTTTTTTTTTCATCAAACCTATACGTGTTTGGTATTTATGGATAGGTATTTTAAAATGATGTTGAGGTTTCTAATATCATTTTTTTCTAAACTGAATAGTTTGCGCGGGAGACTCCTTCTAAAGTGGTAATATGTCTGTAATTAACTGGGCAAGTAACTGGTCAGTTACCTGTTAGTTGCCACCGCCATGCCGGCCCAACCCTAACCCCCCACGAGCTCCGGAAACCCTACTCACCGGCAGAAACACGACCCGGAGGTCATTTAGCTGCGGTATTCTATAGGATGCAGATTCTTCCCCGGACAGGCGGCTCAATCCGAGCGAAAATCGCTATGCCCTACCTTTCTCAATCTCGAAATAAACAGTTTTTATTAAGATTTAATTATTCCTCGTCCCCTCTAGACGTTGTCATATCTGATAAATCACACTGCAGCACACTACCTACATTTATTTCTGCTTAGCCCAATGGTTGACTGGTAGAGAATGCCTATGCGGCATTAAGTCCGCCTTTTGTACACTCTTTTTATTGTGCAATAAAGTTTAAATAAATATATAAATAAATTCGCCAAAGTTGATTGTAATGAATTTGTAAATTATGTGATGTTTATTATTACAAATAAAACAAATATGTTGTTAAAATGTTTATAATTTCATCTAGACACTGATCCCGTAGGTAATCATTCAATCATTGCATGTTCAATGCAAAACTGCTTACATTTAAAAAGAACTTATTTTATATTTATTATGTACATCTTCAAAGTCAACTTTATAAATTCCGTGTGTACATAAATATACACAAAACTTTTATTTATTTCATATTATGTACAAAACACATTGTTTTTACATTTTTTTTTATAGTGGCTCGACATAACGGCTTCCCTACGCCTGATGGAAAGCGAAAGTGAAGCCCAAGTCGCTGTGACAACGGGCAAGTAACTGGTCAGTTTAACCTGGCAGTTGCCACCGCCATGCCGGCCCAACCCAAACCCCCCACGAGATCCGGAAACCCTACTCACCGGCAGAAACACGACCCAGAGGTCATTTGACTGCGGTATTCTATAGGGTGGAGGTCCTTCCCCAGACGGGCGGCTCAATTCGAGCGAAGATTCGCTATGCCCTACCTCTCTTAAAATTTGAATTTGAAATTTTTAATACAATTGAATCCAGTCAATATGTAGGTTTTGGGTTAACCAAGTAGATATGAAGAAAAAAATTTACTTTCTTTAAAAAAAAAGGAAAATTATATTCATTTTCGTCATGTCATACTTAAAGTACAAATTTTATAAGTAATGGACACATTTTATCATTTTTACAGCAACATTTATCAAAATAATGTACCTACATATTTTATTTTAATATAATATTTAGATTGACTGGCTCGATGGCTCATTTGGTAGTGACCTCTGCCCTCTGAGCCAAGGGTCGTGCGTTCGATTCCCGCACAGTACAAACATTTGTGTTCATGAACATGCCTGTTTGTATTGGTCTGGGTGTTTTCTATGTATAATACGTATTTATTTACAAAAAAAAGTATCTAAGTAAGTTTATCAGTTGTCTAGTACCCATAGTACAAGCTTCGGCTTAGTTTGGGGCTAGGTGTGGCCCAGCGTGGCATGTCTTCGGTTGGATTATTCCCTATTCCCTTATTCATCTAAGATCTCCACTTTGACAAATTCTGTCGCGTTTTGGTTCTCTTCTATGGGCGAGTCGACTTTCTTTTGTGGGCGAGTCAACTTCCTTCTTTGCCTTAAACCGCCGCCATCACACAGGTGTAACGCATATATTTCCTTTGACGGATAATTGCAGCCACACACAGGGCAGATTACACTGAAAAGAAACATTTAACATAAAGTTTAAATTTTGCGTTGGCCGGTGTTGCGACGTATTCGTGGTCTCCACTGAAAACCAGCGTTATAGCTGAGTGGACACCATTTTGGCCACATCGCACATAGTACCTAGAGTTTATTTATTTTTTTATTATTGTGTTTCTTTTATTATTTTGTGTTACTTTGTGTAAATGTGTGCCAAATAAAGTTTTTATTATTCTAACATGTACTAGCTGTGCCAGCGGCGTCGCACGCGTGTATATCGGATTTCAAAAATAACAGACTTCCATAATAATGGTGCTTAAATTTTAAGTTAGACCTCTAGCAATACATTGGTGGAAACTGCATTCAGTTGCATGCAGTAGTTATCGCGTGGTTCGCGATCGTATACAGACAACAATTTCACCCGTTTTCCTAACACTTTCCTTCACTGCTCTGCTCCTATTGATTGTAGCGTGATAAAAACTATAAATATAGTATATAGCATACCTGCCCAGGAGTATGAAGAATAATTGTACCAAATTTCGTTAAAATACGTCTAGTAGTTTTTGTTTATATAACGAACACACAGACAGACAGACAAAAATTGTACTGATTACATTTTTGGCACCAGTATCTATCAATAATATAATCACCCCCTGATTTAGAATATATATTTAATGTACTGAATTGACCTCTCTACAGATTCATTATAAAGATAGAAGATAAGAGATGTGCTTTTTAATTTCTCAGCCCGCTAAAGTTACGTGTGACGTCACTCCTCGTGGCATTTTGTCACAAGGGGTGACGTCAAAGACTCCCATTCCTAAATTGCCTTGCATCTTTGATAGGTTTCGTTTAATCGAAAAAAGAAAAAATACGTGCCCAATATTTTTTTATAGTCTAAAATACGGACAAAATTAATGTAAATATTTTGACCTTGGAAATAAGTTATTTTTATAGGATTTTTTTTAAAGAACTCTAATAGAAACGCAATAAATTATTGAGTAGAGTTTTTGTATTCGCAGGGGGGTGGGTTTCATCTCATGAAGGACATGACAGACAAACAGACAGACAAAAATTTTACTGATTGCATTTTTGGCATCAGTATCGATCAGTAATCACCCCCTGATAGTAATTTTGAAAATATATTTCATGTACAGAATTGGCCTCTACAGATTTATTATATAAGTACAGTTTTTGTATACCTTATCGCATTTGAAGGGGGAGGTTTCATCTCTATGAAGGACATGACTTTGCGAGGATCCAAATCGTGCATATCCTGAAATTAAGAAAGTAACGTAAATATCCTGAAATTATAAAGTGGGATGTAAGGGAGCGACCTATCACCTTTTCGCACCAAGAAATCCTCACCTGCCCGTGGTGCATCCTGCCGAACAACAAACGAGGCTCTGGCAAGCCGACGGGTGGCGGTAAACCATCACGATAGAAGGCGTAGCTAAATACCACAGACCGGTGACGGGCAGCAGCGTCACCGGAGCGAGGAGCTACGCCCAAGATACACAACCCGCCTGCCACAAGTGGCGATTATAGGTATATCCTCCAGAAGTTTGCCCTAGGTGGCGAACAGCTGGAGAGGCCTATGTCCAGCAGTGGACTACATAGGCTAATGATGATGATGAAAGTGACTACAGTACTTCTTACAATCCTGCGCTTTTTAGGCGGGGTGTGAAACGGCATCTCAGTGGGCCTTCAGGGTGAGGGCGACAAGCGCAATGGGTTTGTTCTATTAAGTCGACCTAACATTTGGACCTCACGACCGCTTACCATCAGGTGGAGTGAGGTCATACTGAAAGCTCTTTTTATAAAAAACACCACTAGTTAATTCTATATTCTATACTGACACATGAATATAGGTAAGGGACTTGTAAAGACAGTCCTACAAGGATATGTGGTCTTATAATGGTGGTTTTATCTTAGACTTATTTTTCGAAAATTTAGATCTTGTTTTTACTAAGAGTGCAATATTAGTATGTGGGTGATATTCACAAGATTAGTGTGAAACAAATATTACAAAAATGATATGTGTGTATCTCTCTCTCTCTGTGTGTGTCTTTTTTTCATGCAAGAGGCGGCAGACGATCAAGTGTGCCGCCTGATGGTAAACAGTCGACACCGCACATAGACACCCGCAACTCAAATCGAGTTCTGGGGTCGCTGCCGGCCTTTTAAATGTGTCTTTATGTGTGTCTCTCTATGTGTATGTCTCTCTCTCTGTGTGTGAGCGCGTGTTTTTTTCATTCTCTCTCTATGTGTATCCATCTGTGTGTGAGTGCGCGTCTCTCTCTCTCTCTCTCTCTCTGTGTGTGTATGTTTCTCTGTGTGAGCGCGTCTCTCTCTATGTGTATGTGTGTTTCTGTGTGTGAGCGCGTCTCTCTCTCTCTCTCTCTGTGTATGTCTCTCTCTAGGTGTATGTGTGATTCTGTGTGTGAGCGCGTCTCTCTCTCTCTCTCTGTGTGTATGTGTGTGTCTCCCTCTCCGTCTCTTTCTATGAGAATGTGTGTCTGTGTGTAAGCGCGTGTATCTTTCTCTCTGTGTATCAGCGCGTGTCCTTCTCTCTCTGTGTGTATGTGCCTATATGTTGATACCTTCATGTGTTGCTTGAGCTCGATGACCTTCCGGTAGGCCTGCCCGCAGAGGGCGCAGTCGACGCGCCTCTTCCGCTCATGGTGCTGCAACCAACAGTGGTCCCAGAGCTCGCGCACGGAACGGAAGCGTTTACGGCAAGTCACGCATCGGTACCTGCACACAAACAAATCGTTTGGTAATAAATTAATAACCCAAGACATGCCACGCCACACATCGCCATCTAGCCCCAAACTAAGCCGAAGCTTGTACTATGGGTACCTACTAGACAACTGATTAACTTACCTAAGATACTTTTACACACTTTTTTACACTTTGGAACCCTGCTTTTACGCAAACTATTCAGTATAGAAAAAAATTATATTGGAAACCTCAATATCATTTTTGAAAACCTATCCATACATACCCCACAGGTATGGGTTCAATGAAAAAAAGGTATGGTGGACCCCAAAAATGTATTGTTCTTTTTGAATTTTTGTATGAAAATCTTAATGCGGTTCACCGAATACATCTACCTACTTACCAAGTTTCCACAGTGTAGCTCTTAGTTACGGCAAAAAGTGGCTGTGGCATACGGACGGACAGACATGTCGAATCTATAAGGGTTCCGCTTTTTGCCATTCGGCAACGGAACCCTAAAAAAATATCTGGGAACCTGTGATAGACTTATCATCATCATAATGGCTTAAATATTTCTGCTCGAATCCTTTCAAGTTGATGTCCAATTGACGAAACCAGTCTGACGCTGCCGGAGTGAGTTCATGGAGCTCTCGCATTTCGCCAGGAAACTAAAGGAGTCCGACTCGCACTTGTCCGGTTTTTTTTTTTATAAAGTCGTATGTTACCATTTCATAATAATCGCGGTAATACCGTCTTACCTTTAATTGGTACCTAAATTCGTAATACCATTGATGTTTATCGTTTTGCGTACTAAATATTTACGCTAGAAATGAATTTTGAATTTAACACGCGAAATTTGTTGTGAAAATATGAACTCCGTTTTTTTTTGCTGGCTCGACGGCTCCTTTAGTGTGATAGACTAATGATGATGTATGCCTTACTTGTGGGTCGTCTTGTCATGGTAGGCTCGTTTGTGTTTGTTGTAGAGCGTCTCGGTGTGGAATATGGCCGGACAGAGCGGGCAGCAGATCGGCGCCGTGGTGTGGATCTGGAATAACATTTTTATTAATTAATTAAAATTAAATTAATTTTTAATAGTAATTAAAATTAAATTAATTTTTTAAAGTAATTAAAATTAAATTATTTTTTTAAAGTAATTAAAATTAAATTAATTTTTTAAAGTACACTTAAAATTAATTTAATTTGTAAAGGTAATTCAAATTAATAAAATTTTTAAAAGTATGTAGTTAGATTTAATTTTTAAATATGTAATTAATTTTTTAATTTTATTATTAGACCGGTCACCCATCCATTCGACTTCTAGCAACTGCTTTACTACTTACGGCCGTTGGTAGAGCGGGCGAGTGTGGTAGTGCCAACTGAAAAACTAAGGATGCCTGTGCTGTGGCAACTGACAGGCAACTAAGGATGCCTGCCCAATGCTATGGCAACTGACAAGCAACTAAGGATGCCTGCCCAATGCTATGGCAACTAAGAGGCAACTAAGGATGCCTGCCCAGTGCTATTATGCTGTGCTGAGGCATCTAAAGATGCCTGCCCAATGCCTTGGTCATCCATCAAGTTACTGGGGTCACTGGCCTGCACATTTGCAAAACCTACTGGGGTCACTGACCTCAACATTCGCACAACCTACAAGGGTCATTGACCTCCACATTCGCACAACCTACTGGCGTCATTGACCTCAACATTCGCACAACCTACTGGGGTCATTGACCTCCACATTCGCACAACCTACTGGCGTCATTGACCTCAACATTCGCACAACCTACTGGGGTCATTGACCTCAACATTCGCACAACCTACTGGGGTCATTGACCTCAACATTCGCACAACCTACTGGGGTCATTGACCTCCACATTCGCACAACCTACTGGGGTCATTGACCTCAACATTCGCACAACCTACTGGGGTCATTGACCTCCACATTCGCACAACCTACTGGGGTCATTGACCTCCACATTCGCACAACCTACTGGGGTCATTGACCTCAACATTCGCACAACCTACTGGGGTCATTGACCTCCACATTCGCACAACCTACTGGGGTCATTGACCTCCACATTCGCACAACCTACTGGGGTCATTGACCTCAACATTCGCACAACCTACTGGGGTCATTAACCTCAACATTCGCACAACCTACTGGGGTCATTAACCTCAACATTCGCACAACCTACTGGGGTCATTAACCCCAACATTCGCACAACCTACTGGGGTCATTAACCCCAACATTCGCACAACCTACTGGGGTCATTAACCTCCACATTCGCACAACTTATTGAGGTCGCTGACCTCCACATTCACACAAGCTACTGGGGTCATTGACCTCAACATTCGCACAACCTCCTAGGGTCACTGACCTCTTCCTTTGCACAATGTATCGGGGTCACTGACCTCCACATTCGCACAAGCTACTAAGGTGACCGACCTCCATGTGCCTATTGACCGCCTCCCGCGACAGGAACTTCTTCCCGCAGACGGCGCAGGGGTGGTGGTCGCCGGCGTGTATCTTCTTGTGCTTGGTGTTGTTGCTGCTGTCGCTGAAGGTCTTGCCGCACTCCGCGCACTGGTACACCGGCAGCCCGCCGTGCGTCCTCATGTGCAGTTTGTACTCGTCGCACTTGGCGAACGTGCTGTGGCATATTTGGCACCTGAGGCTCTTGTATTTGTATCTGTGGAAAGAGTTACATCATCATTATGAACAGAGAACAGCCTATTGCAGACCACAGCCGGACTTAGACCTTTCGCTGCTTGTCCGGGGGAGAACCTCCACCTTATAGAATACCGCAGCCAAATGACCTCCGGGTCGTGTTTCTGCTGGTGAGTAGGGTCTCCGGAGCGCGTGGGGGGTAGGGTTGGGCTGGCATTGCGGTGGCAATTGACAGGCGATTGACCAGTTACTTGCCCGTTCTCTTTCGCTTTCCATCAGGCGAAGGGAAGCCATTAATGCCGAGCTTAAAAAAAAAATTGGGGCAAATGTCTGGATAACCGTAATAGCCACCCTGGGCAGGCGGGTTGGCGATCGCAGGGCGTAGCTTCTCGTTCCGGTGACGCTGCTGGTATTTAGCTACGCCTTTAATTGTGATGGTTACACCGCCACCAGTCGGTTGCCAGCGCCTCGTTTGTTATTCGGCAGGATGCACCACGGGCAGGTGAGGTTGGCTTGGAGCGAAAAGATGATAGGCCGCTCCCTTACATCCCTCATTTATATCAAGGAGGATTTACTAATGCTTAGGGGCTGATCAAGTATTACGTAAGCAGATTTATTATCTAAATATAAATAAAATCTAAAAGACGGACTAATTACATTTTTAGGGCAACAAGCCTATTAAAGTGTCTAATGCAATAAAGTCACATCTATATACTTATAATAAATCTGTAGAGAAGTCAATTCTGTACATGGAATATATTTAAAAAAAAACTATCAGGGGGTGATTAGTGATCGATACTGATGCCGAAAATGCAATCAGTAAAATATTTGTCTGTCTGTATGTTCGTTATAGAAAAAAAAACTACTGGACGGATTTTAACGAAACTTGGTACGATTATTCTTCATACTTCTGGGCAGGTTATAGTATACTTTTCATCACGCCACAATCAATAGGAGCAGAGCAGTGACGGGAAGTGTTTGGAAAACGGGACAAATTTTATCTGCATGTTTGATCGCGCATCACGCGAGAACTACTGCATGGATTTGAATGCGGTTTTCATCAATGTATAGATACATGTGCCAGAGGTCTAACTTAGGCACTAGGTATAGGTATAGATAGGTATTTTATGGAAGTCCGTTATTTTTGAAACCCGATATACACGCGTGCGACGCCGTCTGCGCAGCTAGTTCACTAATATGTCACTAACTTGTTCAAGTAAGCGTCGTGCAGTAGATGCTCGACGAGGTGCCGCTTCACGTCGTTGGGGCGGTCGAACAGCCGCTCGCAGACCACGCATACCTTGCTGCCCTTGGGCGCGAGGATGGCGGCTGGGGACGAGTGATTTAACTTTAAATATGTCATTTGTCTTTAAAATTAGCAATAAAAAAAAACACTAAGAGAGGTAGGGCATAGCGAATCTTCGCTCGAATTGAGCCGCCCGTCCGGGGAAGGACCTCCACCCTATAGAATACTGCAGTCAAATGACCTCTGGGTCGTGTTTCTGCCGGTGAGTAGGGTTTCCGGAGCTCGTGGGTGGTTAGGGTTGGGCCGGTATGGCGGTGGCAACTGACCAGTTACTTGCCCGTTGTCACAGCGACTTGGACTTCTCTTTCGCTTTCCATCAGGCGTAGGGAAGCCATTATGTCGAGCCACTATAAAAAAAAACACTTCAATATGGACTAGGAAGTAGGTAGGTACACACTTTTAAACAAAAAAAGTATTTTCAAAATCTGTTCACAATTCTCGGAAATTTGTAGTAACAAACGTACAAAAAAATCAATCAAATTGAGAACCTCCTTTTTTTTAATTGGTTAAAAAATTTATCTATATCGTGATTGAGCCAGATAATTCACGTTAACCACTGGTCTCATAATTTTTTATATAGGAACATGAAACAAAAATAATTAATTAAATTTAAATTAATTAGTTATAAAATTAATTTAAAAAGTTATTTCCGAAAATATAGAACATTAGACATTAAAAGTAACAAAACAAACTTAAAAGAAACTTATAAATAAAAAAATATGTCCGAAAATATATAATTTAAAAAGGTATATTCAAACTATATTAATTTATTAAAAAAAAATTGAAATTTGCATTATTTAAGTTGTGCAAATTTTCATAATATGTATTTATTTACAGTAAGTAAATTTTTCAGTTGTCTAACACGTTTTAGCACCACCATAGTACAAGCCTCGGCTTAGTTTGGAGCTAGATGGCGATGTGTGGCCCAGCGTGGCATGTCTTGGGTTCATCATCATCATCATTATCAGCCGTAGGGGGTCCACTGCAGGACATAGGCCTCCCCCAAAGACTTCCACAACGGCCGGTTTTTTTTTTTTATAGTGGCTCGACATAATGGCTTCCCTACGCCTGATGGAAAGCGAAAGAGAAGCCCAATTCGCTGTGACAACGGGCAAGTAACTGGTCAGTTACTTGTCAGTTGCCACCGCCATGCCGGCCCAACCCTAACCCCCCACGAGCTCCGGAAACCCTACTCACCGGCAGAAACACGACCCAGAGGTCATTTGACTGCGGTATTCTATAGGGTGGAGGTCCTTCCCCGGACGGGCGGCTCAATTCGAGCGAAGATTCGCTATGACCTACCTCTCTTAATTATCAGCCGTAGGGGGTCCACTGCAGGACATAGGCCTCCCCCAAAGACTTCTACAACGGCCGGTTGCAAGCTGCCCGCATTCAGCTTTATCCTTGGGTTGGTCTTGGGTTATTTATTTATTTATCAAACCGACAATACACTCACTTATAACATCCTTCAAAGCTTCCGGGGTCAAAGGCTTGGTCACCTCCTTCCGTTGATCACTGCCGGAATCGTCTGATTCTTCCACAAGTTGCTCGTCATATGCAACACTGTGAACCTCTAATCGATTCAGCTCTTGAATGTTCAGATGGGACTCCCAGTGTGCAAGCATGTCCTTCAGCAATACTTCCTATAATGAGAAATAAACAGAAAATACTGTTATTTTCAGGGTCAAAATACTTACATTATACTAGCAGTGCCCGCGACTTCGTCCGCGTGGAATAGTTTTCCCCTTTGTTTTTACATTGAAACTTTGATGATTGTGGAGGGATTATATTCGCCCCCCGCGTTGACTAACACTCCGCGCTCACCTTGCGCACGAACATACATTTTCCATTATATCTTCGCTCCTAATAGTTGCAGCGTGATGTTATATAGCCTAAAGCCTTCCTCGATAAATGGTCTATTCAACACAAAAAGAATTTTTCAATTCGGACCAGTAGTTCCTGAGATTAGCGCGTTCAAAGAAACAAACAAACTCTTCAGCTTTATAATATTAGTTAAGATTAGTTAAGATTTAGTCCGTATTTTAGAAAAGACGCGACTAATTACATTTTTTACGGCAACAAGCCCATTGTTTTTTTTAGAGAGTTAGGGCATAGCGAATCTTCGCTCGAATTAAGCCGCCCGCGCGCCCGTCCGGGGAAAAACCTACATCCTATAGAATACCGCAGCCAAATGACCTCCGGGTCGTGTTTCTGTCAACTTCTATCCACTTTGGTAGCGTCTCTCAGTTTAGAAAAACAATATAGTACAATACTCCACATAATTTTTGAAGACCTATACCCCACCCCATACGTATGGGTTTGATGAAAACAAAAATTTATTTTCAGTCCTTACTATTTTTTATTTTTCTATGAAAATCTTAATCTTAATTTCTTCTTTTGCACAAATCTTAAATCTTAATTTGATTCACCGAATACATCTGCTTAACAAGTTTCCACAGTATAGCTCTCTTATAGTTACGGAAAAAAGTGGCTGTGATATACGGACGGACAGACGTGACGAATTCATAAGAGTTCCGTTTTCGGCTACGGAACTCTAAAAATAAATAATAAATAAATAACCCAAGACATGTCACGCTGGGCCACACAGCGCCATCTAGCCCCAAACTAAGCCGAAGCTTGTACTATGGGTACTAGACAACTGATAAACTTACTTAGATATTTTTTTTTGTAAATAAATACATATTATACATAAAAAACACCCAGACCAATACAAACAGACATGTTCATGCACACAAATGTTTGTAATGTGCGGGGATCGAACCCACGACCCTTGGCTCAGAAGTCAGAGGTCACTACCAATTGAGCCACCGAGCCAGTCATAAAGACTAAAAACATACACAAGACAACATACCTGCTTACATTTCCTGCACTGATGTTTCACGATCACATGGGGTCTACCTCCAGTCTCCTTCCTAGCCGTAAAATGCATCCTCAAGAGCAAATTCCTCGCTCTAACTTTGATATGCTTCTCCAACACTGTGAACGATTCAAACGTTATCATGCACTCCGGGCAAGATAACTCCCTGTAACCGTGCACGGTCAAATGCGAGCAATATTCCATCAACGTGCCATAACGTTGCTTGCATTTAGAACACTTCAACGGTTCATCTTTCTTTTTCTTCGTTGTTGTCTTCTCCGCTTTAATCTCATGTGTAGCCATGTGTATTTTCAGCTTCAAAAGTATAGCCTTATACGGGCATTTGGGACATTCAAACATTTCTTTAGATGCACCACGTTTCTTTACTTGCACTTTAGGTACTTTTCGTTTCTTATCATTCACTGTTACTTCTGCGTCGTTCTCCGTTTTTATATCTAAATCTTCCTTTTTCACTTCTTTCTCTTCGAAAGAAGATTCTTCTTCTTCATCATCTTTCTCCCTTTTAATTTTTTTGTGAAACACTTGAGACAAAATATCTTCGTAAGACTCATCTTCAGTGTTCTCAAGCTTGATCTTCATAACACCAATTTCTTTATCTATCATATTTATATCTTCATCTATTTCACTGTCTTTAACATCTTTTATACCATCATCAACTTTATCATCAACATTATCACCTACATCATCATCATCATCACCAATTTCAATCACCGGGATGTTTTGGGAGCTGTCATCCACAATTAAGACTTCGTCTGTATCATCATCAGCATTTGTTACCTCATGTTGTTCGTTGAAATCGGTTCCGTAGTTAATGTTGACGAATTTTAAGGTGCCATCGTGTATCGATTTCAAATATGCAACTGGAAATTGTTATTTTAAATCATTATCATCATCAGCCTATTGCAGTCCACTGCTGGACATAGGCCTCTCCAGTTGTTCGCCACTTAGGGCAATCATCTGAAGGGTATACCCATTATCGCTACTGTGGGCAGGCGGGTTGGCGATCGCAGGGCGTAATTTCTCGCTCCGGTGACGCTGCTGCCCGTCATCGGTCTGTGGTATTTCGCTACGCCGTCAATTGTGATGGTTATACCGCCACCAGTCGGTTGCCAGCGCCTCGTTTGTTATTCGGCAGGATGCACCACGGGCAGGTGAGGTTGGCTTGGAGCGAAATGATGATAGGCCGCTCCCTTACATCCCAATTTTTATCTATCGAGTTGTATTTATGGGAATGTGAGGGAGATGCCTATCATCATTTCGCTCCAAGCCAACCTCACCTGCCCGTGTGCATCCTGCCGAAAAACAAACGAGGCGCTGGCAACCGACTGGTGGCGGTATAACCATGACAACTGAACGCGCAGCTAAATACCACAGGCCGGTGACGGGCAGCAGCGTCACCGGAGCGAGGAACTACGTCCTGCGATACCCAACCCGCCTGCCCCAAGTTTCCTCCAGACGTTTGCCCTAGGTCGCGAACAGCTGGAGAGGCCTATGTCCAGCAGTGGACTGCTGCTGGCCTATGATAACGATGTATTTATGATGTCATCAGTGGGTAATATTAAAAAAAAACGCAATGTGTCATGACTTACCATTTTTGACTGATGTCACTATATCCAGCTTCTCAACTCCTTGCTTCTTCACGAATTCTTTAGGGACGATTATCTGGAAGTAAATAAATAATAAATAAATAACTCAAGACATGCCACGCTGGGCCAGTCAGCGCCATCTAGCCCCAAACTAAGCCGAAGCTTGTAGGAGCCGCCCGTCCGTGAAAGGACCCTATAGAAAACCGCAGCCAAATTACCTCCGGGTCCTGTTTCTGCCGATGAGTAGGGTTTCCGGAGCTCGTGGGGTACTTGCCCAGTTAATTGCCCGTTGTCACAGCGACTTGAACTTTCGCTTTCCATCAGGCGTAGGAAAGCCAAACGGCCGACTTGAGAAACCTTCCTTCTTTTTGAAGAGGGTTAAAAAAAAAATAACAAAAAAAAATTAACAAAAAAAAATCAACAAAAAAAAATTAACAAAAAAAAAATTTACAAAAAAAAATTAACAAAAAAAAAATTACAAACCGTTTCAAAATAATTCCTCCTCCTGTCGTACTTTTGCTTATGCCATATAACTTTATGCTTTTTCATCGACGTCAAATCCATAAGCAATATGTTCTCCGGGCACAAAATACATTTGTACATCAACCCGTAATGCTGACTATGCTCAACCATATGTTTTACTTCCATACATTTCTTCTCCAGCGTTATGCCACAAATTCTACAGTCTACATTGTCTCTGGTGAACTTGAGATGGGCGTCTAATGCCATTTGGCTTGGATATCTTTTATTGCAATATTCGCATTCATGATTCCTGTTCCTATTCGGACACATGTGGAAGTAGTGAACCGGTACAGGTCTATTGCAGTGTGCGCAGTCTCTTGCCCCGTTCAGGATTGGTACATCTGATCGGACATCATGATAAGTCTGGGAAAGGAACAATAGATTTCTTTTATTAGGACATTGTCATCAGCCTATCCCAGACCACTGCTGGACATAGGTCTTTATTATTGGCCACTTTGGGCAAACATATGAATCGCCACGCTGGGCAGGAGGGTTGGCGATCGCACGGCGTACTCGTAGCTCCTCGCTCCGGTGACGCTGCTGCCCGTCATCGGCCTGTGGTATTTAGCTACGCCTTCAACCGTGATGGTTATATCGCCACCAATCGGTTGCCAGCGCCTCGTCTGTTATTCAGCAGGATGCTCCACGGGCAGGTGAGGATGGCTGGGAGCGAAAAGATGATGGGTCGCTCTCTTACATCCCTTTTTTATTAAATCACTACTCCCTACTAATATTAGAATGCGAAATTAACTCTTGTCTGTCTGTTACGCTTTCCCGCTTAAACCTCACAACCGGAGCGAGAAGCAACGCCCTGCGATCGCCAACCCGCCTGCCCAGCATGGCGACTGTGGGTATATCCTCCAGATGTTTGCCCTGGGTGGCGAGCGGCTGGAGAGGCCTATTGCAGTGGACTGCAATAGGCTGATGATGATGAATAGGCTATTATGGCTAAATATTGTAATTAGTCCGTCTTTTAGCTGATTCAAAAATAAAAGACACGTATTTTTTTATTTGTAATTAGACTAAAAATTACCAAGTAATAGCCTGTTGAAATTACGCGTGACATCAATCGGTGAGGCATTTTTACGGGAGCGAGTGACGTCAAAGACTCCCACTCCTAACTTTCGATGCCTTGTATCTCTGCTATTGTTTATTTGAATGAAAAAGAAAAAATACGTGTCTTTAAATAATCTAAAAGACGGACTAATTACAATTTTTAGCCATAATAGCCTATTATTATTATTATGTTCTTAAACTTTACCTTCATATGCTCATCCATGATTTTATCGGACCCTGTATCCAAAACCTTATACGCGCATATATCACAAGTCAACAGCTTTATTACAACCACATTGCTCTTCTCCGCAGCCTTGAACAAACTCTTCGAACACTTCCCATAATGATCCCTCAGGTGTCTACAAGTCCCGAAGTTTTCCTTACAACTGTCACACATATATATCTTCCTCAATCTGTTGCTATTAGACGGAGTGTAACTGTGAAACGCTACGTCATTCCCGCAACGCCAGCAATTCTCGTCCATATCAAAGAATTTGGGACCAACAAAGTAGTAGAAAGCTACTATAGAGCACTCTTGCCCTCTCACCTCCGTCCTGATCTTCAGATCTATCTCATTGTGACCTTTCATGTGCTCTGAAAACGGGTAATAGTACCACCAAGCTTTACTGCAAACGTAACACTTGTACATCGCCGGAGGCTCCTTGGACTTCGAAGCACTGCTCCACTGTCTCCATTCGGTCAAAGCCGCATGCAACTTCTTCTCCGGTTCAGACAACACGTGAGGCAGAAACCCAACCCTCCCCCACACATTCCTCATTTCAACCTCTAATATCTTATCCACTTTCTCAGTAGTCGTTTTAGATAGCTTTTCCAACTCCTCCAATATAATACCTTCGTCTATTTTCAGTTGTTGCAAAATTTGCCACTGAGGGTTGGGATGGATTGTCCTCTTAGCCGACTTCTTTTTACTGCTAACATTTATTTCATCATCAACTACTATGTTATTCTCATCTATGCTCAGATCAGGCTCCTCTACATTATCCGCGTCTAAAGAATCCTCGTCGTCATTGGTAACGTCTAGAAGCTTCCACAATTCGGTTTTCTTTTTGATATGAAGTTCAACACTATTTGGTATATCAGGTGACTTTATAGTGTCTTTACTGGAACCTATAGTACTTTTAGTGTCTGTAATGGCTGTGGACGCTTCGTTGTCATTGTGCTTTTTCTTCTTTTTAGAAGTCTGGCCTAGCATAGTAGCCAGAGCGCTAACATCGTGTTCCTCATCATCTACATCATCAATACTATATACATACTCCTTTTTAATATTAGGCACCCTTTTCCTTTTGCTACTAGCATTACTATTATCCAGTAACTTCGCAGCTAACAAGTCTAAATCGTTATTATCATCAGCAAACGAGTCGATGTTTTGATTAGCGCCAGAAAGAGACAGAGCCAGTTGGTTTATATCATTCTCTTCCACTTCGAACAGGTCGTTTTCATTGAGCGTTTCGGATTTGATCTCAGTATTGTCTGCGTCTGAGCTGGTTGGAACATTAAATGTCGTAATATCTTCGTCGCATGATTCAACTTCTACTTTGATGTCGAATTGGATCGGTGGGTTGGGTGAGCTGTACCTGTAACAAGTTGTAGATACATAAATATATAACTCATGAAGTGTTATGACCACAGAGCGCCATCTAGTCCCAATGTAAGCCAAAGCTTGTACTACGGATACTAGACAACTGGTAAACTACTTAAATACAATTCTTTTTTTTTTAATTAATACACATTATCCATAGCAAATTGTTTTTTTGCAACCATTACACCTGTACCCAGTGCTCTGTTATCCCAATGTTGCAAATTTGAGTTCCCCTCATTTCAAAAGGATTTCACCCAGACACATTTAAAAACCCCGGCTGGACACCCTTCAAACTAGGACAAATTCGGGGAAACCCGGACAGAAGGCAACCCTATGCATAATGTATATTATGTCACTGGAAAATAGCAAGAATCATAATGTCGCATAAGTTCTAACACCACATAAGTCCGAAAATGTTCATTATTTTATTTTCATGCCATTTGATATTGAATCGAAAGACGCATCATCTAGACCTATCAAACACAAGGGTCTTAAACAATTGAAGCGTTTTATTTTGAAATCAAAAACATATAGTATGTAGGTACTACTAGTATGTGCGATATATGAAAAGCCACGGTTTTTATGTTAGAACTTAAGCAATGATATAGAATTTGGGGCAGTAGCTAGTTTATTTATAAATTAACATGCATTGCATGGCGGTGTGTCATCACCAGCTCTAAGAGTCTGGAGCTGCTATTGAATAATTTATCTAAAAAAAACCGGCCAAATGAGAGTCGGGGTCCGAGAGACCAGCCATTAGGTTGGGGACCAATCCAAGGATACTTAGACCCGAGAATTAAAAAAAACCTAATTTCGTAAATTGACCCACAGCCGGGAATCAAACCCGAAGCCTTTTGACAGTTTGGTATGGTTCCGTACCACTATACAGCTAAATAAATGTTTTTCTTTATTTTTATATTGGAGTTGATTGAATGAAAAAAATTTGATAATTTGATTTATGATCTTTAATTAAACTCCTGCCTAGATCTCATTCAAATCAATTTTCGTTAGTAGTTTGCATAGTTACACATCATATATTTTTTTTTCAGTTTTATCATGCCTATACATATTTTAGAAGTTATGTGTCCCCCCCCACACATTTTACCACTTTGGAAGAGTCTCGCGCAAACTATTCACTTGAGACAAAAATGATGTTAGAAACCTCAACATCATTTTAAAATTTCCAAAAATTTTGGATTTTTACCGACTTTATTTTAAAATCGGTCAGAGTGTAGGGTTGGGGGCAAGTTGGAGTAGGTATAGGCTTAAAACCTTAAAAATCTTAATGTGGTTTACAGAATACATCTACGCACCAAATTTCTTAACTCTTATAGTTTCAGAATAAACTGGCTGTGACATACGGATGGACGGACCAATAGACAGATATGACAAATCGATAAGGGTCCCGTTTTTGCCATTTGGCTATGGAACCCTAAAAAAGCAGCAACAGTTATTGACCCGGTCTGGGATTCAAACCTGGGCCCCTTGGATATTGTGTGCCTTATTGATCTGCAACTACTATATCAATAAGGGAGTTGACAATTAAAATTATTTATAGGTACAACATAATATTTAATTAGCCTGTATCACCAAAATACCATCTTAATATTAGAGCAACACGTTTGATTCCTGGTCATGGCAATACACTTTCAAAACCGAGTAGGTAGGTATAGTCTGTTCATAAGATTTGCTTTCATTTAAATTGAATTATAAGTTTTTCAAGAAAGCAAAAATGCATCTTTTTCACTCTAACATTAACTTAAATTAAGTAATTTTCGAACTTAAAAGATATTTTAATAATATTTGAATTGGTACATGCACAATTATGTGGTACCTATTTATATTATTTGAAACCTATTCTCATGCATTTCGAAGGTAGGAAGGTATGTTTATAGTTTTTCACGTAAAATGATTATACCAATTACTCTTTATTTTGAAATCAACATTTATTCGCTGATTTGTAACATTTCATTTATGTAATTAAATTTAATATTATGTATTGATTTTGTTAATAAATCTTTCGTCATCGCCGCTTTGACTAAACTACCTTCAAGGTTATTAACGAGTAATTTAAAATTACTTTAAAGGTATTTCGAATATTTCCAACGTATTTTATGAAGGTATTTCAAAAAAATATGGTTAATTATTTCTGTAGGTAGTCATGCCAAGCACTGTGTGGGTAACACAAAATGGACGGTAAGTTTCGTAAGGTACCTACCTGCATATTCTCATCTTCGCATTGTCGAATGCCCAATTTGGACTTCCTAGCCCGCTTCCGGCTTAAATCAGCCATTTTTAATTAAATTACAATGTCACAGGAATCCAAAACATAGTTTTACACAAACACAAAACTTCAAAAACACCTTTTCACTACCTACGGATTCACGAGCGATTCACCACGCGAGCCAAATTATTGAATGAAAGGGTAGGTACATTGGAAATAACACGACTATAATGCGACTAAGTGGAGAGTAGATAAACATTAATCTGATCTCTCTTTCTAACAGACACGTCGAGTAGGACTACTAGCGCCAAAATAATGAAAAAGGTGTCATTTTCGTTTGTCAAAGTTTTTAAAGTGAACCAACCACGGAAATCGCAGCGCGTCCCCCATTCTGTTGGGTAGTTTGCGTTTTAACAAAAATTGCGGTCAATTCAAATTTAATGGGTACATTAAATTTTAAGTACAATATAGTAATATGGGTTTTCAAAAGATGTTTTAACTTAAAATTCATTAGGATTATAAGCAGTAATCGTCATTATTCAGCCGCCAGCCGTTCCATTATTTTCGTTTAGGAACGCATTCGTCTTCAGTTCTTCCAACAGAATAGGTATTAGTATCCACCCTAAAAGCTACCAGATTGCCTAAATAAGCATTCAAGATTCGTGGGATACCTACTGCTCTTTGCGTATTATTTACACATTCAATAAGTAACACGTTTACCTACTTTATTTATTTTATCGTAACATAATAATAAAGAAAGGCTTAAGGGAGGCGAACGACTGGCTCTGCCTTCATTTCACACAGAGATCAGAATCAAAATTGAAAGAAGTGGATATAAAATTACATAAATTAGAATGAGGGTAGATTCCGGTTTTTCTTTAAATATGAGAAAACTACCTGTCTGTCACTCATCATTTATGTAGTTTTGACAAAAAATAATATTTTTATCTGTGGTCATCGTTCTTGCTGACTGACACATAACCTAAAAATGGTCTCCATTTGATTTCATAAACATTGTATTTAGTGAAATAATATTAAAATGAGTGTATTTATGAAGCATTACAGGCCAGGAGGCTTGGTTACGGGTTTTAATAGTAGAATATGGCGTCTGAACTCGACCAGTGCTGATGCAGCGACGAAAAATGGTGATGATGATGAGGAGTTTCGAGTTCTTGATATTTTGAAGAAGAGGGATCGCCAGCAGAGAAGAGTCGCTCGCAGGGCGGATGTGCAGCCTGATAGAGCAGATAGAATGGCCACTGACCAGGCAAGTCCTTAAATACACTGAACATAGCCTTAAATAAACAAATACCATCCAGACGATGGTGGCGCGCACCAAGAGGTTTGGTTGCTCGTTCTTGCCCCGTGCCATTAAGTCATGGAATCACAGCTCATGTGTTTCCTTCCTCTTACAATCCTGGGTTCTTTAGGCGGGGCGTGAAACGGCATCTCAGTGGGCCTTCAGGGTGAGGGCGACAGGCGCAATGGGTTTTGTTCTATTGTGCCTGTTAACCCAACTTTTGGACCGCTTACCATCAGATAGAGTGAGGTCATCCTGACCGCTCTTATAAATACAGAAAAAACCTCACTCTTTCTATCTGGCTATTCCTTACCTAATAGTTGTCTGGAAGAGATTTCTTATAGCGATAAGACTGCCTAAATTGTACAATGGATGTATAGTTTTCTAGTTTTAAGTCAACTTTATGGTGCAGTAAAGAGTATCTATCTATAAATATAATCAGTTTATTGCTCAAGACATTACAGAAACATACTAAAGTTAAGTTAATTGAGTTAGCCTTAATAATTAATATTAAGTTATTAAATGACACCAATTTTTTACTTTAAATAATGGTTTTAGAATTACGTCGATAGACATTTGATGTAAAATGTCAGTGGTAATAAGAACTTTTCAGTAAACTTTTCGGTAGAAGAGAGATAAACAAGGTTATTCATTAGTTATTAAACTGTACTGAGTTATACTATATTATTCGAAAGAATATAATAGGGATGTAAGGGAGCGACCTATCACCTTTTCGCTCCAAGCCATCCTCACCTGCCCGTGGTGCATCCTGCCGAACTACAAACGAGGCTCTGGCAAACCGACTGGTGGCGGTAAAACCATCACGATTGAAGGCGTAGCTAAATACCACAGGCCGTTGACGGGCAGCAGCGTCACCGGAGTAAGAAGCTACACCCTGCGATCGCCAACCCGCCTGCCCAGCGTGGCGATTATGGGTAGGTATATCCTCCAGAAGTTTGCCCTAGGTGGCGAACAACTGGAGA
Source organism: Conogethes punctiferalis (assembly GCA_031163375.1). Taxonomy (NCBI): domain Eukaryota; kingdom Metazoa; phylum Arthropoda; class Insecta; order Lepidoptera; family Crambidae; genus Conogethes; species Conogethes punctiferalis. The sequence continues at coordinate 4,502,791 of CM062106.1, read as the reverse complement.
GGCCTATGTCCAGCAGTGGACTGCAATAGGCTGATGATGATGATGATTCGAAAGAAGTTGGATCAATTCTTTGCTGATTTTTTTTGCTTCTTTCTCCTTATGATTTCTGGGCCCGAGTCTGGGTGTTCTAAGAGACACTGCCAATGTTACTCATTTTTTGTTAGTACCAAGGAAAATCTTATTTTGAGATCAGATCAAATGATTGATGATAAAACTATCCATCTTCAAAAAAAGACAGTTATCATTGAAATGTATGCATTTTATTGTTATTTCTAGAATAAAAAGACCATTTTATTTTTAACTGACTTCAAATAAGGAAAATTATGAACATTGTTAATACTTTGACTGCTGAGAAACTAGACACAATAGAAAAACTATTGTTTGTCGGTCACCGGTGACCGTCATGGCGCTCATGGTGTTAATAATGAATAAGGTTAAGATTAACCTTTATTCAAATTTTTATAATTAAAACATTCTTTCTTACTTTACAGAAATGGGGCAATGTTTGGCCGGGACCAAAGAGTTTCCATCCATCGTCTGTACCGCTGCCTATACGACAGGGCTACGTGCCCAAAGGGCAGGCCCCACCCGGGAAGAAGGCCAACGCAGAACTCATGAAGGTCCCCAATTTCCTCCATTTAACTCCGCCAGTCATCAAAGCTCAGTGCGAAGCGTTGAAACAGTTTTGCACGGAATGGCCAAAGTTACTCAACTCGGAAGAAGCGATAGAGAAGCATTATCCAGTAGAAATCATCTCATCTGATTACTGCCACGGTAGCCCTTCCATAAGGAACCCCTGGCAAGAATAGTGACTTTACGTGTAAAGCTCTCAATGTTGAACCTCGATAAACACGCAAGAGACAAATTCCTAAGATTAGTCGGTGATCGTTACGATGAAACAACTGATTTGGTTACGATAACAGCGGATCGTTGTCCGGTTAGGAAGCAGAATATGGATTATGTTGACTATTTGCTGACTGCGTGCTACCATGAGGCTTGGAATGTGGAGGAGTGGGAGAAAGAGAAGACGGAAGATGATATGGAGTATTATGATTTCGATAAGAATGTGTCGAAGAAGAGTTTGGTTGATTGGCACTTGAGAATGAGGAATGAGAGCAGAGAATTGTCGGAATCGGATTATGTAACGTTTGATGTTTCTGCGATTGAGAACGGAGCAGATTATAAGAGAGCGGTCTCGAATTATTTCAACGATGGTGAGAGCGATGAAACGGTGAACTGTTATGCAGTAGCCGTTAGGAAGTTGCTGGGTCTTCCCGATAAATTGGTTGAGTCTTAGTTTTGTGTTAATAAATGTAATTAGTATTTATGATACATTTGTTTCTCTTTATTCTCAAAAAGTATAAGTTAGATGATCAGGTTAAGAGAGGTAGGGCATAGCGAATCTTCGCTCGAATTGAGCTGCCCGTCCGGGGAAGGACCTCCACCCTATAGAATACCACAGCCAAATGACCTCAGCTCCGGTCGTGTTTCTGCCGTTGAGTAGGGTTTCCGGAGCTCGTGGGGGGTTAGGGTTAGGCCGGCATGGCGGTGGCAACTGACAGACTGCTACAAAAGTTGGATGCACGTTAGTTCGAAAGAACTATACTTCGATACTACTGAACATCGATACACGTTAGTTCGACAGATCCATACTTCGATACTACTGAACATCGATGCACGTTAGTTCAAAAGACCTATACCTACTGCGATTTATCTAAGTATTTGATAAAAACTGAAAAATTTAAGTAAACTAATGAATTGTTCAAGGAAAATTATTTTTATTTCTTTTTTTCAGCTAATAATAGTTCCGTAGTTTATTAATTTTTCAGTTTTTCTTTTTATTAGCCTGAAGACCTCACTCTACAGTGGCGCCAACTGGCGAGCACAAAAGCGCTGGCCCTTACGTTGAAGATTTACGGCCGTATTCACAAACGTTACTATGCGTCGCGGGAACGCACAGGTACCAAAAAAAGGTATAGGATTTTGGGCACTGTGCGTCCGCGCGTCGCATAGTACCTAACGTTTGTGAATACGGCCGTTAGAATAGGGGTACTGTTCGTTCGTCTGATAAGCAGGCAATCTTATATTGACGCAACTAAAGATAAATTTTATCAATGAGCAAAGTTGTATCTATAAATCATATAATGGTTACATATAAGATGTTGTTTTATTGCTTGTATAATGGTATAGCAATACAAATCGAGCATATACCTACGTCAGAGGACGAAAGTTATATTACCCTAAGAATAAAAGCGTAGCTTCTCGCTCCGGTGGCGCTGCCACCCGTCATCATCATCATCATCATCAGCCTATTGCAGTCGACTGCTGTACATAGGCCTCTCCAGCTGTTCGCCACATAGGGCAAACATCTGGAGGATATACTAATCGCCACGCTGGGCAGTCGGGTTGGGTATCGCAGGGCGTAGCTTCTCGCTCCGGTGACGTTGCTGCCCGTCACCGGTCTGTGGTATTTAGCTACGCCTTCAATCGTGATGGTTATACCGCCACCAGTCAGTTGCCAGCGCCTCGTTTGTTATTCGGCAGGATGCACCACGGGCAGGTGAGGCTTGGAGAGAAAACATGATAGGTCGCATTACATTGCATACTATACCTACAAAAATTTTCACGTGTTCAATGAGGCAATGTTTTAATTCACGCCGTGAAATTTAATGCATATCGGATCGTAAAAAGATCATAAAATCTCCACCTTGTTCCATTGGTGTTACATTTCTTTGTTTTATGTAGTTTTTCGGCGGAAAGATTACCGCCATGGGGGAGTTCATAGGACCGATTTTGTTTTTACTTTTTATCGTAAATAGGGTTTATATGTTTACGGATAACTCAGTTAGCAAGGGTAAGTAACAGCGCAGACGACAGACTATCCGTGACGCACTTTTTTGCAATTAGGTATATGCAGTAGCCGTAGGTAACGCAGACGCGCAAAAATCTGTCGCGGATATTTCACAGACTCAACGCACACGACGCACATCTTCGATCATTCTGTCGGCAGACCTAGACGCTCTTTTTAAATGTCTCAGACGCAGACTCTATCGCACAAAAAGTGTGCTGTCTGCGCTGTCCCTTAAGGGTAGGGTAAACCCAGAAACCATATGAACATCTGCAATCCTGATTATATGAACTATAGTTTTATTAGTATAAATTTTGTTTCAGTGGAATTGACTGCATCCAGCTACGTTTACTGGCAAAATGCGACCATACCCTTTTACATAGTCCCTGACCATTTTGGTGAGTCATAAATCTACATTCCTCATACCCTACCTAAAAGATGTCTACTTAGCACCTTCCCTGCGTAAACGTGTCCTTGTTTATGTACAATTTATTTACTTAGGTATGTGTGGCAAATAAAATATCACGTTCTGTAAAAACGTATGAACTGGGCACATCAATACGGCTAACTGAAGCTCCGCGCGCGCCCGCCAGTGCGGTACGCGGTTTTGAATATGGTATTTAACCATCACAATTTAGGGCGTCACTAATTAGGTACCAAAGACTGATGACGGGCAGCGCGCCAACCCACCTGTCTAGTCGATTATGGGTAGGTATATCCTCCAGACGTTTGCCTTAAGTGGCGAAAAACTGGAGAGGCCTAACCAAATAGGCTGATGATGATGAACTTCATGATTCTTCGACCCCTCCCCCCTCCTTGACAGAGCTGGGGCCCTACAGAAAACGAAAACGATCGTTGGTTGAACGGATCGCGTATTTTTGCCCCATAAATCCCTCTCATTTGTCCCTCGACGTTGACGAATTTTAGTTCGTATATTCGAACACGGGAGCCTAAGCCGTAGCTATAGCAAGAGCAAATGCCCAGGATAAACTGTACCATTCACTTGATACTCCTGCAGGCCAGAAAGATCTCTATAGGCTTATAAAGAATAGAGAAAGAAAGACAAGAGACATAACACACATAAAGTGTGTTAAAGACAAATTAGGAAAAGTCCTTTCAGACGACAATAACATAAAACAACGTTGGAAGGACTATTTTGAAAAACTCATGAATGAAGAGAATGAGTGGAGTGGGGTGCTTCCGATCAGAGCGGCTAATGTCGGTTTAGTAAGAGAAATATGCATAGAAGAAGTAGAACTAGCTATAAAAGGGATGAAAAAAGGAAAGGCAGTGGGACCTGATGAAATACCTGTAGAAGTGTGGAAGCTATTAAAGGCAGATGGATGGAAATGGTTAGCTTTATTCTTCAATAAATTGTTGCATGAAGAAGTAATTCCCGACGATTGGTGCAACAGTTTTTTGGTGCCCATCTATAAAAACAAGGGTGATGTTCAAGAGTGCAACAATTATCGAGGAATAAAGCTAATGTCACACAGCATGAAAATATGGGAGAGAGTGATTGAGCGAAGACTGAGAGAAGAGAGTGAAGTCACGGAGAACCAGTTCGGTTTTATGCCTGGTCGGGGAACGACGGACGCCATTTTTGCCATTCGCCAATTGTGCGAAAAGTACAGGAGTGCCCATAAAAACTTGCACATGGTGTTCGTTGACCTTGAAAAGGCATATGACCGGGTTCCCCGTGGAGTTTTGTGGTGGGCTCTTATGGCAAGAGGAGTGCCAGTAAAATACCTGCAGTTAATTCAAGCCATGTACAGCAGAAGTAACACCCAAGTTAGGTCTGCAGTCGGCACTACTGCGAGCTTCAATGTGGCTGTAGGCTTACACCAAGGGTCGGCGCTTAGTCCATACCTCTTTCTGTTGGTAATGGATGCTCTTACATCGGACATACAGGAGGAGGCACCCTGGTGTATGCTGTTCGCCGATGACATTGTGCTAGTGGCCGAAGATGCCTTGAAGGTGCAGAACAAACTGGAGAGATGGAGGCAAAGATTGGAGAATGTTGGGCTAAAAGTCAGTAGAACCAAAACGGAGTACCTGTTCTGTGACTTTGGCGGCCTCTCCATGCCTCTATCAATAAAACTTGATGGAATGACCTTGCCAGTTTGTTCCGATTATAAGTACCTCGGGTCTATTGTACAAAGTGATGGTGAAATCGATAGGGCTGTCAAACATCGAATTAACTCAGGCTGGATGAAATGGCGACAGGTGACTGCAACAACATGCGACTCTCGACTACCTTTAAAATTAAAAGGTAAGATCTACAAATCAGTCATAAGACCTGTCGTACTGTATGGATCGGAGTGCTGGCCTATTAAGAAGACGGATGAAAGAAGAATGCATGTTGCAGAGATGAGAATGTTGAGATGGATGTGTGGAGTGACCAGAATGGATAAAATAAGGAATGAGTACATTAGGGGAAGTATGAAAGTGGCACCAGTGACAGAGAAGTTGAAAGGAAACCGTCTGTCTTGGTATGGGCACGTAATGAGGAGAGATGAAAGACATGTGACCAAGACCGTGATGAAGATGAATGTGAATGGGTGGAGAGGGCGAGGCCGCCCGAAGAAAAGATGGATGGACTGTGTGAATGATGACATGGCAGAGAAAGGAGTGAATGGGACGATGACGGGTGATAGGGATGAATGGAAGAAGAAAACATATTGCGCCGACCCCAGATAATGGGAACAGGGCAGGCAAATGATATTCGAACACGGGAGGGACAAATGAAAGGGATTTATGGGGCAAAAATACGCGATCCGTTCAACGAACGATCGTTTTCGTTTTCTGTAGTAGGGCCCCTGGTCCCTGGTCCCTTTTGTGGGACTCTTTCTTCCTTGTATATGACGATTCATGGACCCCCTCCCCCCTCCCTAAGAGTGGCGTAATTTATGGATAGCACCCAACAAACCTTTCTACCTCCAGACCGCGAACAAGGCCACTCCATCATGACGACCCTGGCCCTCTTTGCGTTCAAGACCTGCCTCAAGTTTGTGCCGGTACTGAGCCCACCAGCCCCCAGCCAGCACGTGCTGGTCTTCGCCAACCCTGGGGGGGTCAGGAAGTGCGTCATAGACCTCAAGGGCCATGCCATGGATGAGCCTCACGTGAGTACGAAATGAAATCTAATCTATCTAAATATATATACTTCAAAGGTGACTGACTGACTGCACAGCCCAAACCACTGGACGGAACGGGCCGAAATATATACTTCAAAGGGGACTGACTGACTGACTGACATAGTGATCTATCAACGCACAGCCCAAACCACTGGACGGATCGGGCCGAAATTTGGCATGCAGATAGAGGTTCTGACGTAGGCATCCGCTAAGAAAGGATTTTGATCAGCTCTATTCCCAAGGGGATAGAATGCAGATGAAACTCTATTCCACGCGGACGAAGTCGCGGGCACAGCTAGTAAGTATTTATTTGCTTTGTCCACTACTTACTGGACATAGGCTTCTGCAGTTATTTGTCCCTTTGGACAAAAAAAACGTGATGTTGAGAAAGAGAGATGTCGTAAAGGAGTGGCCTATCATCATTTCGCTCCAAGCCAACCTCACCTGCCTATGGTGCATCCTGCCGAATAACAAACGAGGCGGTGGCAACCGACTGGTGCTGGTATAACTATCACAATTGAAGGCGTAGCTAAATGCCACAGACCCATGACGGGCAGCAGCGTCACCGGAGCGAGGAGCTACGCCCTGCGATCGCCAACCCGCCTGTCCAGCGTAGAGATTATGGGTACATAAATGGCGAACAAACTGGAGAGGCCTATGTCCAGCAGTGGACTGCAATAGGCTGATGATGATGATATGGAAATAGATGTCGAGATTTAAGAGAGGTATGGCATAGCGAATCTTCGCTCGAATGAGCTACCCGTCCGGGGAAGGACGTCCACCCTATAGAATACCGCAGCCAAATGACCTCCGGGTCGTGTTCCTGCCGGTGAGTAGGGTTTCCGGAGCTCGTGGGGTTGGAGTTGGGCCGGCATGGCGGTGGAAACTGAGAGATAACTGACCAGTACTTGCCCGTTGTCACAGTGACTTGAGCTTCTCTTTCGCTTTCCATCAGGCGTAGAGAAGCCAATGTCGAGCTACTTTAAAAAAAAATGTTGGTTCGTGACGCCGTCAGTGGACGTCTGCCGGCTGATGATGATGATGATGATGTAATGTCTCATGGTACTTGCAGACGGTGACTCTCGGCTACGACTGCCTCCGCTCCCCCCAAATCGACATGATGGTGATGAGGGCATTAGGTTTCCCGTTCGAGCACAACAGAGCCAGTCGGGACCTGTTCATTGAAGTCCTGATGGAGAACGTGGATACCAGTGAGTACCAGGAGTATTAATTGTGTATAACCCTCCTTTAGGAGTAATAGAGGGATGTAAGGGAGCGACCTATCAGTCCTATCACCTTTTCGCTCCAAGCCACCCTCACCTGCCCATGGTGCATCCAGCCGAATAACAAACCAGGCGCTGGCAACCGAGTGGTGGTGGTATACCATCTCGATTCAAGGCGTAGCTTAATACCACAGGCCGATGATGGGCAGCAGCTTGCATAAAAAAAGAGCTCGTTAAATGATGACCTCAATTACTATGTATTTTTAATTTTTATTACTGTAAAACAAATAGTTTTGTTCACGAAAGAAATCGAAAATTTACCATTTGACCCTAACCTCCGAAACTACGGAGCCTACAATAAATATTTAAAACATAACGTAGGTAATCAGTTTAATTGCCTGTAGATTACAAGAAAGCCTAAATATAAAAATTCTATGCTATTCTGAATGAATCTGCGCCAACATTGTTTGTAAAGTCCATCAAATACTAGACATAACATCCGCTTAGAGATACAAAAAGTAAGTAAGATTCATAATCATCAGAAATTTATATCCGTTTATAACTATCACTGCAACGATAACATATCTCCTTATTTACACCACCTGAACTAAGTACCTATAACAACAATTGCTCGGCAGCATTATCACTAATTAAATTGATACACAAAACTAGATAACAGTCACAATTACATTAAAATAAACGGAGATAACATTTATTCCCCAGTCGCAATCCGTGAGCTGATAAAATGGCCGTTACATACGGTCTTAATTTTAAATTACATCAAAATGTCTTTATTGAAACCAATTTGCAGTCTGATGAATACGACGCCGTTGTTCTTATTCTATATCCTGAAGAGTTGAACATCCCTGTGCCAAGACATGTGCAAAGTTTTGTAGCAGCGTCACTCAAAGTCGACAAACATCTTTATAAAACAACTACAGTATGGAATTGTGAGTACGTGTCCGGAGGAAGATTGGTTTTGACCCCAACTGGAAAGATAACTCCTTATCACGATGTGAGAGTGGTAAGAGATGCAGCAAAGAGGGGTGTTTCGAGAGCCCTTGATGCTGGCGCGAAGAAACCCTTGATAGTCGTCCCAAACTACGTGGATTTTCCTGACGGTCAACTAGTGGCAGTTCTTGGAGTCTTAGAAGCACTGTACATTCCATTGCAGCAGAGGGAAAGGGAAGACGTGAAGAATTTCGCAAAGATCGGCTTCCACGCTGAGGAGAAGCTAACAGCCAACTTTGAACGCGTAGTACGAAACGCAATAGCCTTGGAGAGATCCAGAATTTGCGCGCGTGATATAGCCGGTGGTGATCCTGAACGCATGGCACCAGCAAGGATTGTGGAGTATGTAAAGGACGCCTTTGCACCTTGCAACAATATTACAGTCACTGTGGTTGAAGATGAGGAAACAATAGCAAGGGAATATCCGCTTTTGGCCGCAGTGTCTAGAGCTGCTAATCGCGTGGACCGTCACAAAGCAAGGGTGGTGGAAATCGTGTACACGCCGTCAGATCCCTCCAGAATGACTGACACTGTCATGTTGGTTGGTAAGGGAGTGACGTACGATACAGGCGGTGCTGACATCAAGATATCCGGCAAGATGGCGGGCATGTCTCGGGATAAATGTGGAGCCGCGGCGGTTGCTGCTTTTTTAAAAGCCTGCTCCATTCTGAAGCCAACACATTTGAAGGTGGTCGGCGTGTTATGCCTTTGCAGGAACTCTGTAGGCTCCGATTCGTATGTTGCTGACGAGTTGCTGGTGTCGCGAAGTGGGAAGACTGTGCGAGTAACGAACACAGACGCTGAGGGCAGATTCGCGATGGCCGATTCGGTTTTCAAGATGTCGGAATTGGCTGCGAAAGAGTTGAACCCTCATATTTATACTATTGCTACTTTGACGGGGCATGCTAGAGCTTGCTATGGGGGGTACTCTGCTGCTATGGATAACCACAGCGCTAGAGGGACGAACCATTCTTCTAGGCTGCAGTTGAGTGGATCCCGTATGGGGGAAGGGATTGAGGTGTCTGTGATAAGGCCTGAAGACTTGGCTGTGAATGTTGGGAAATGCAAAGGAGATGATCTGTTACAAGTGGATATGGACACGAAGTTCCGTCACCACCAGCTCGCTGCTGGGTTCCTGATCAAAGTCGGGGGGTTGGAGGATAAGAATGTGAAATATACTCATTTGGACATAGCTGGGGCGGCGGGGGCCCCTCCTCACGAGCCGACTGCTGAGCCAGTGTTGGCTTTGTGCCATCTGCATAAGGTTTTGGTTTGATTCTTAAGGTTAGGCTTTGTAGGCGGTTTGCGGACCTTGTATGTATACAGATCCGTCAATTTCAGCGCAAATGATAAATAGATAATCTTTATTGCACACCATGAAATTCACTTGAAAGGCAATTTTTTGTCTCAAAAGTCTCTTTAATGTTAATGACGAGAAAATCGTATAAAATTGGTATTATTTCAAACTTTGTTAAAACACTTGAAAAATGTGTGTTGTTATATGTTGAATGTTTATTATTTATAGTTTTAAAAAACGCAATATTCTAGGTTCCTTGTGCCCTTATTAACTTATGTTTTTAAGTATGTATATTATTCTCAAATTTAAAATAGTTGTATTAAAAATGTACCTACTTACTTAAATCGTTTTGTAAATTAACAATAAAAAAAATATTGGAACAGGCTTACAAAAGTTCGAATACATTTTGAATATTTATGTTATTGCCAACATGTACATATATTTTAGTTTTATTTATGAAATAAAAGAAAATTAGCCATAAATATTTTGTTTTTCATTTTGCTTACCTAATTTTGTCTAAATATTATCGATTGTTAAAGAGTAGGTTTGTATGAAGATAGGGGAGAGTTGGCAATTACCGCGCGGTTGATAATTCCGCGCCCTAACATATTTTAAAAACTACACGTATTAAAGACCTAAACGACGATTATCCTGGTTGTACTAATGACGCCTACCCCCCCGATACCTCTCCCAGTTTCACCCGAGCAACCAAACACGGTACACATGCTTCTAAAGAAAATTGCAATTTCATCTATATTTTTCGTGGTATCTTCATTAAGAGGTAAGTTTTGTTTAAATTACAATACAGTTTTGTGTTTTGTTGTATTTTGAAGTTAAGATATAGCATAATATATATGCAAATCATTGCAATGCTTATCACAAGGTATCTCCTTATTTTAGATATTAGAAAACAAATCAGTCGAGTTTGACAATTTCGCGCCCAGGGCGCGATATTATCGATCTTAGGCGCGGAATTTTCGATTATGAAAGTTATAGATCTAGATTAATTTTATGATTCAGATGACTGATCCTGGCGTAAAAAAGAAGAAAAGTACTGGAATCCAGATGATACATATGAACGGGGCTTTAGAATCTGTGAGAAATGGAAGCAAAATAAAAACTGCAGTTCAAAACTAATGTTCCTGAATCTACTGTGAGAGATCAGTTAAAGTTAGAAGCAGATTCTGAATCCCTTATGGGAAGGAAAGCTACATTTCTACTTTATTAACGACTTCTGTGATTATCAGTAAGATAAGAAGTTGTATGTTGTTGACGACTGCTTACAACTAAAATGTAACCAAAGAGAATTTTTATAGCGAAATCTATCTATATCAAAAAAGAAAATGAAGTACAGATTCAAACTTAATATGTATCAGAAGTAACGTAAAGTGGACAACTATAAAAAACAACCTACGTTGTTATTATATGTATTTAAGGCTTTTAATATTTTTATTGTGTTCAATCAAAATTGTTTGAGACTACCCATCAGTCCGCTTATAAAGAAGTTCCTAAAATGTTTATTAAGTAAGTAACTTTTTCTGGAAACATTTAAAAAATGGTATTCATTTCTTCCATTTCGTAAGCGAAAATTATATGTTTAAGTTACTTGAAGCCTTCAGTGAAATAAATGATGATTCTGATAATAAATATTTTTAGTCTTCTTATTTAATATATCTATCACCTAACGATACCTTCATTTTTTATATATAGTGTACTTATAATATTTAAAAAAGTATTTAAAATTATTGGCACGGTTTTATCAACCGGGTCACGGTTTTATCAACACCGGGGCACGATATTTTCAGACCTGTTTGTTAATATCGCGTTTTCCCATTTTTCACAAAATTCTCAATATATCTAAAATTATTGCATAATTTTAAGTTAGAAAAGTACTAAAGTGTAGCTTAATAAATATCCTTCCTATAAATAGTAAGCAGTATATTGTAATTCAAACCAGAGCTTAGTTATGGCCGTCGGCCCTTAGGGGCTCGGTATTTGCCAACTCTCCCCTACTTTTTATTAAACAGGTAAATTAAATATCTATCTATTACATAAAGGAATATAATGTGAGAGCAAATACAATCGTCCGTGGGGTTCCCACCAGCGCCGTGGCTTCTAAGGGGGCCACGGCCTAATGCTGAGTGAGGCCCTTTTGTTTTTGACGTCGCAACGGCCGTGTCCGGTCTAAAAGTCATATTATAAGTGTTTTATCTTTGTGTAATGTTATTGTGCGTTCTGTTGTGATGCCCAAAAACAATAAACGTTTCTTATTTCTTATTAATTATGCGATTATATGTGTTATCACACTGCCAAAACATGTGGTTTATCAGACGACTGAGTGTCGAATAGGATCCGGGTTCGATTGCAAGCCGGGTTCACTTTGGGAGACAACTTTTGACGCTATCTAAATTAGAAATGATCCGAGTATTCTGGGATGTAAGGGAGCAACCTACTCGGATCACCTTTTCGATCCAAGCCACCCTCACCTGCCCGTGGTGCATCCTGCTGAATAACAGACGAGGCTCTGGCATCCGACGGTGGTGGTCTAACCATCACCATTGAAGGCGTAGCTGAATACCACAGGCCGATGACAGGAAGCAGCGTCACAGGAGCGAGGAGCTACGCCCTGCAGTACCCAACTGGTTTGCCCAGCGTGGCGATTGTGGTTAAATCCATCAAGTCTTTGCATAAGGTGAACAACTGGAAAAGCCTAGGTCCAGCCGTGGACTGGAAGGCTGATGATGATAACAAGAACAATTATTATTCCTGATTCACAGGTGCCATTGAACTGTTCACGAAAGACTCCAAGCTCCCGTTGGAGCTCAGATCTCTGGCGTACGATGCAGACAGCGTGATGCACTTTGGAGAAAGGGATTACAGCAAGAACGGACATAGGACCATCATATTTAAGGTTAGAATTGATTGGCATCTGTCATCATCATCAGCTTACCTTTTTTTACCACGTCGCTGTGACTAGCAAGTAACTGGTCAGTTACCTGCCACCGCCATGCCGGCCCAACCTTAACCCCCCACGAGCTCAGGAAACCCTACTCACCGGCAGAAACACGTTCACGGAGTTCACTTGGCTGCGGTATTCCATAAGGTGGAGGTCGTTCCCCGGACGGGCGGCTCAATTCGAGCGAAGATTCGCTATGCCCTACCTCTCTAAATTACACTTGGCTAATGGGACTGCAGTAGGTTTTATTCGTATCCAGGTAAACGCTACTGCTCGTTTCCTGATTCCCTTAGTCTTCTACGGCACCCGAGGGATGGATGAAACGAGGTGGTCCTATTCTAAATCCAGAAACTACAAGGACAGTTGACAAAGTTTCAGTTAAACATGCTATAGTTATCAGACTAGTCATTAGATAATAATAGAGATAAAAACACTTTTATCAGTTCCTCCACAGAAATTTTTAATCATTCTTTTTAGCCAAGCACTTTTAATTACAGAAACTGAAAGATTTACCGAGATAACTGACCAATTTTATTAGATCGTTAAGAAACTTGCGATTTTCAGGACACTTTACATAATCCCGTGAAACAAAACCGGAACGGGCTGAGCCCTTTAGATCTCCGTAAAATCGAGCTGGTCTACGGCCCTGAGTGCCGCAAGAGGGACCGGCAGGAGAAGCTGGAACTGTGCCAGAGTTACCCAGGCACAGCCAGGAGGAAACGGGATGTCGACGTAGAGAATATCAACTTGAGAGTCAATAGAGATGTAACTCCACCACCAGATCACACTACAGTCACTTTGAATGGCAGTTTGAAGGAACTCGGCGTCGAGACTGAGGTCCAAGACGTAGTAGATCAAATCTACAAGGTATCTGCCAAAGCCTTGAGGAACGCGAGAGCGAAATACTGCAACTTAACCAAAACAGAACTTAGAATATCTGACGAGAAACTACCCAGGAACAAGACTAAACCTGACCTTCTTGGTATTATCGAAGCGATAGCGGATTACACATTGAACATGGTAGAAAATGCCGTGGCGAATCTTACGGAATTCTGCGCAGCTTCTGAAAATATCGAGACGTATCAACGCGTACGGCCTAGATGCCCCTTCTATGGAGGCAGAGACTGTCCCGGGTACTACAAATCCACTAAATCCGGAGCAGTAAAGTATTCCACTCAACACAGACCAGTTTACTTCCAATCCACCAATCATGAAGGCAATCCTTACAAGTTTGTTCCATACATTCCTCTCAGAGAAGGCAACAAGACTGGTAGCAATGGTACTGAAGGCACTGGTAGAAGAAAGAGAGAAGTAGAAACTAGTAATACTACAGGGTCTGTTAAAGTTACAAATGCTGAAGTTAGGAGACGGGACGACGATGATGTGACGAAAGTTTATAATCCTAGGAGTAAGGATGACGATGAGAAGAAAAATGTACAAGCCAGACGGGATGACGTAACAAGAGTTATGCAGCAAAGGAGTCGAGATGATGATGTCACTACGGTTGGGTATGATGAACAAAGTCGACGGAAAAGATCGGATACTACTTCTGGTGGTAAAGATGGGGGGGACGCGACTGTGGTTGATGATAAGGCTTCAAGTATGGTTACGTCTGAGGCTCCAAAATCGACTGCAAATGGGACCTCGTCTTCAAAAGGTGATTTGAGAGCGGGGACTGAAATTCCGGAAAAGAAGTCGGTCGCTTACGATCGGGAGTGGCCTTTCCCGGAGAGACATCACCGGCGGGGCAGCAAGTAAGTAGACAATGGTGCTTTTGGTAGTAATAAAGGTTATGATGAAAACTATCTTTGTTTCTTATCCAGAGGTACTTATCGTAGAATGATTTGTTGCTAACAGGTTATCGTAGGTAAGTAAGTAGATAAAATTGGGTAAATTCTTCAGGATCAGTATCAAGAAAAACTGATAGATTACTTTTCAATTTTATTTATCTAATGACATTGCCCGCGCTACTTTCGGTGATAGGAGTTGTGAAATGATAATATCCTCATAAAAAGCCTATAACTATCTATAATGTGTAAGAGAAAACTGTAGAAAATTTTAGGGAGCCCATGCCCAGCAGTGGTAGAGTAAGTATAGGTTAATGAAGAAAGAAAGAAACGTTAATTAAGCTATTTGCTAGCTATCCGAGGTATCTGATTAGATATTTAGGGTTTTTTGTCGGTTGTCATCCTAACGATTGAGACCCACGTAAACCTACTTTCTAGGCTTTTTATCAGAATGGTGACTATGCCGTAAAAAACAATTCTACATTAATGAACAATAAGTAGATAATAATTTATAAACATAGGTATACCTGATTGACTGATAAAATTAAATGAATTATTCTGTCGAGATAAGAGTAAATACATTGGGTCAGGAGAAGAAATAGGGTAGTTGACTTTTATTTTTGACTTACGTTATTCATTGGACCTTACAACAATATCCTTAACGGCTGATAAATAAGTTTTTGTTGTTTTAAATATAGTAGGTACCTATGTCTCGTGTGAGAACTGTGTTCGACACCTAGATATAATAAATATTGCGTTTATAATATTTCCTATCAAAATAAATAAAATAAATAAATCACATACATTGCTCTAATCCCAAAGTAAGTAGCTTAAGCATTTGTATTATGGGTAATAAAGATATTTATTTCCGAAAATATAAAACCTACCTACTTATTACAGAATCCTGTCCAACATGTTTAAACCCTAAACTAAAAGTTCAGCTAAGTTTACCTTTCAGAATAAGAAAGAGGGCCCGATCGGACACTGAGAATAACTGGGATTGGGACGCATCCGGGTTGTCCCTGGAGAAGAAAGAGAGCAGACACAAGAGTGACAGAGAAAGCAGGCCTAGGAAGAAACAGAAGAGTGCTGGAAGGGCGAAGAAGAAACATAGGTAACTAGCTGTGCCCGCGGCTTCGCCCGCTTTCATGTAGTTACTCTCCATCCCTTCAACTATCACCACTTAAAAAATCACATCAATTCGTCGTTCCGTTTTGCCGTGAAAGAAAGGCAAACATACAGACAGACACACTTTCCCATTCATAATAAATAATAGTACGGATATCCGCCGCTGTCTCGCAAACTCCCTGCTGAATGTGCTTCCTGTAGGGGTGTTTCAGGGGAATATAGTATCATCATCATCAGGGATGTAAGGGAGTGGTCTATCATCTTCTCCCTCCAAGGTGAGGTACACCTGCCCGTGGTGCATCCTGCCGAATAACAAACGAGGCGCTGGCAACCGACTGGTGGCGGTATAACCATCACTATTGAAAGCGTAGCTAAATACTACAGACCGATGACGGGCAGCAGCGTCACCGGAGCGTCACCGGAGCGTGACGATTATTGGTATATCCTCCAGATATTTGTCTTAGTCCTGGATGCGAGAAGCCTAGCATCGCCCAAAGTGGCTAACATTAGGAGAGGCCTCTCATGAGGCTGCTCATCATCAGCCTACCGCAGTTCACTGCTGGACATAGGCCTCCCCAGTTGTTCGCCACTTTGGGCAAACATCTGGAGGCTTTACCCATAATCGCCTGGGCAGGCGGTTTGGGTATCGCAGGGTGCAGCTTCTCGTTTCAGTAATGCTGCTGCCAGTCATGAGCCAGTGGTATTTAGCTACGCCTTCAATTGTGATGGTTATACCGCCGCCAGTCGGTTGCCAGCGCCTCGTTTGTTATTCGGCAGGATGCACCACGGGCAGGTGAGGTTTGCTTGCAGCGAAAAGATGATAGGCCGATCCCTTTGCAAATATAAAAATAATAATTTTTTATCCCACAGTCCCCAACGCCAAAGGGAGTCCGCAGACCAGGACCTCCTCCTGGCCCAAATGGGAGGCTCGGAGGAGGACGACAGGGCGTCCCTCCCGCCCATCACCGTCCCTCTGTCCAAGGCCAACCAGGAGTTCTACTCCGAGAGGAAGTGGCTCGACGGAGTAGTCAGATACGTCTTGGTGGACAACCCGAACTGTGAGTATGAAGCGACTTCATCATCATCAGCCTATCACAGTCCACTGCTGGACGTAGGTCTCTTTTTTATAGTAGCTCGACATAATGGCTTCCCTACGCCTGATGGAAAACGAAAGAGAAGCCCAAGTAGCTGTGTCAGTTACCTATCAGTTGTCACCGCCATTTCGGCCTAACCCTAACCCCCCACGAGCTCCGGAGACCCTACTCACCAGCAGAAACACGACCCGGAGGTCATTTGGCTGCGGTATTCTATAGGGTGGAGGTCCTTCCCCGGACGGGCGGCTCAATTCGAGCGAAGATTCGCTATGCCCTACCTCTCTTAATGCAATTATTTTGACTAGAAACATCCATATTCCCCTATTTCCTCATCAGATGACATGGCTGACGTCAGGACACGCCTCGACGAGGTGAACGACATCCTCAGGGCCAAGACCTGCGCCAGAATCGAGGAGGTGTCGGAGAGCGAGGCGAGGAACCATCACGACTATCTGGTGATAGACACGGGAGCTGACTTCGTGACCGGGCGCGTGGGTGGGAGGCAGGTGAGGAATAAAAAAAAGAAATTGTATAACTTTAATAATAACCCGAGACAATAAAAATTAAAATAAATTATTAAGGGGTAAGTAGCCTACATTTCATTTTGTGTTGTTAAAAAATAAATAAACCGCGGGGGTCTGAAATACAACTACTGAAATTGAAGAATTGAGAGCCTACATTACCGTAACTATACCACTTACATTTTTTTTTTGAGCAGAAGTCCATACTCTTTATTGATGCGACCACGAAGCAAATACAAAGTATTTGCTTCGTGTATTTGCTTTGCTAGTATTTGCTTTGTATTTGCTTCGTGGATGCGACATACCTATATATTGGTAAACTGGGGACGTTTATTTATCTAAACATCCATACCAATTTTGTTTATGTAGGCCGTGGATATAGTTTTCATAGTAAGTTGCCCAGAACCTTTTAGTCCCAAAGGTCAAAAACATTTTTTTTTTTGTTTTATTCGCATCATTCGGATTTTATTCTTCGTCTTCCCGTGTTGAAACGAACTGTACTATCACCTATACCTAGCAGTTGGAGACTAAACCCACACATTAAAAATAAAAAAACGAAATATTTTTCAGGCCAAAATGTATTTTTTTTTGGATTTTGTTATCCTGGCAGTTCATGAAAAACCTATAAACAAAAAATGTATTCCCAAATGCCATAATTTTTACCTTCCGAAATAGATTCCATGATGTTTATAACTATTAATTTAGCAATCATCATCATTCATTTCATCATCATCATTTAGCAATACCTAGGTATAATTACAATTAATTATCCCCTGACAGATACTTTACATTTTAAATTTATTCTGGTCTCATCTAGAATACACTGTCTTGACCCTTAGGCTAAGTTCATATGGCCGCGCGGTACCGCGCGGAACTACGAACCGCGCGGCACAAGATCAATATAAACGATAATTATCGTCTACATTACCGCGCGGTACCGCACGCCAACGCGCGGCGCGCTCTGACCCGCGCGCAAGATCTAGAACCGCGCGCTGCCGCGCGGCACAAGTATTTCAAACCTGTATCGACCTGTTCAGTTGATCCGCGCGCCTTGAGACGGAAAGACACATAGATCGATGCAATGAGTACCGAAGATGACATTGTGCCTATCGATTTGCTTATCGACGAATTCGAAAAAAGAGATGCGATTTGGAATCTTAACTCTAAGGATTATTCAAATAAAATATTAAAAAGAAGGTCTTGGGAAGAACTAGTATAAGGTGACAAACAGGCTTGAAGAAAGTCTGTCACTTAATATTGGATGCACCTAGTATCGCCTTTGTCGTCTTCTGCGACGTCTCAGTCTTCTATATAAAATCCACAAGCAAATTGCCTCCTCCACGTCCATTGTATATCAATGTTAATGCCAGACTGGCGCTCGTATATACCCTGTCATGTGAACTCTCACACCGCGCGGCGGCGCGCGGTGCCGCGCGGCCATATGAACTTAGCCTTATTTTGTTTTTGATCACCCGAAAGAGGCAGACCATAAAACCTTTATTGTTATTAAAAGTTAAAAATACCCACGTTATTTGAATTTTTGTCAATGCTCTGCAGTTCAATGAGAGAGAAGACATAAACATCGAATGAACTGTAATAAGTGCGAAAGGGATAGAAGATACACGTGCTAGTTGACGTTTTACGTCAGGATGAGGGGACTGGGTGGTCAGGTGATAAAATTAACCGCGATTTAGGGTAAAATATTTTGTTAATGAGGAATTTTGTTATGAGTTTAGATAGGATTTTTATTTAAATTTTAACTTATTTTTACTACGTTATTGATCCAATATATCTCAATGACCTATTATATAAGATTAATTTAATAGGAATTATTGATTGAGGATATGACATTAATTTAATAACCTTATAAAATAAGTTAATTCCTTTGCGTAAACTATGGGTATTTTGCAACATTTAATCTTTTAAAATGACTAATCATATATTTTTTAATGCTTCGTATTCAAATCAAATATGCGAGAATAAACCCCTTGCCGCACAAAAGTTAATGACTATTTTAAAATTTTGATACGATTTGGATTAACAATAACAGAAATGCATACAATTATCATTATTTCTAGCTAAAAGAAAAAAAACATTTATATTTACAAACACCCTTTCAAATAATTTAAGAAGGTCCTCAATTAAAAATACAAGCGAAAAATATGACATTCAGTCAAATTAAGAACTTCTTCGACATTTTTTTTTATTTTACTGTGGTACCATGGAATATTATAAGGTACATAATGTTTTTTAATATGACATTTCCTTAATAGGGAAAGCATTTTTGTTCACCTGGCAACCCAATTCCAGAACGTTCGCCAAACCTCGAGACATGATTGGCTAGAGCGTTCGCTGTCTCGAAGCTTCTCTCATTCCATTGGCCGAGCGTATAAATACGGGACGTAGCGGCGAAACAGGGTAGTTTTAAATATCGAAGGTCGCCGTGACCATGAACGTTTGTTTCGTAAAGTTTACGCGTACAAAATGGTTGCTATAGGTATTGATTTGGGTACTACGTATTCATGTGTGGCTGTGTGGAGAGACGGGCAAGTGGAAGTGATAGCAAACGAGCAAGGGAACCGCACCACACCGTCTTACGTCGCGTTTACGCCAACCGAACGCTTAATCGGGGAAGCAGCGAAAAATCAAGCGCCGTTCAATCCTTGGAACACGATTTTCGGCGCGAAACGTCTGATTGGTCGACGGTACGATGACGTTGGAGTGCAAATGGATCTTCGCCATTGGCCGTACCAGGTGGTGAACGAAGACGGTAAGCCAAAGATAATAGTTGAGCATAGAGGTGAGAAAAAAAAGTTTGCACCCGAAGAGATTAGTAGTATGATCCTTTTTAGGATGAAGCAAATTGCTGAAGCGTATTTAGGTGAGAAAGTTGACAAGGCTGTGATAACTGTTCCTGCTTATTTTAACGATTCCCAACGACAAGCGACGAGGGTAGCTGGTACTATAGCTGGTTTGAATGTTCTGAGGATTACTAACGAGCCGACAGCTGCTGCTCTTGCCTATGGCCTGGATAGAGACTTAAAAGGGGAGAAGAACGTTCTTATCTACGACTTAGGAGGCGGTACATTCGACGTCTCGATCTTAACGATAGGAGAAGATTCCCTATACGAGGTGAAAGCTACCGCTGGCAACACCAGACTGGGTGGAGAGGATTTCGACAACCGCCTAGTCGCTTATTTCGCTGAAGACTTCCGGAAACGCTATCATACTGACGTCATGTCTAACGCAAAGGCGTTGAGACGGTTGAAAACCGCTTCTGAGAGAGCTAAACGCTTCCTAACTTCTGCTACGGAAGCTAGTATTGAAGTGCCGAATCTTTGTGATGGTATCGACTACACTGGCAAGATAACCAGGGCGCTATTCGACGAATTATGCTCAGATCTGTTCAAAGACACTTTGAGACCAATAGAACAGGCGTTAGAAGATGCTAGGATGACTAAAATGGACATAGATGATGTGATACTGATAGGTGGAAGTACTAGGGCGCCAAAGATTAGGAAGATCTTGAGCGAATTCTTTGAAGGGCGGAGCTTGACGACGTCTGTTAATCCTGATGAGGCCGTGGCTTATGGAGCGGCAATACAAGCAGCGGTATTGAGCGGAGAACATCATGAGAAGATTAAAGATTTGCTTTTAGTCGACGTTGTCCCTTTATCTTTAGGCGTGGAGACAGCTAGAGGGCTGATGTATAAAGTTATAAAGCGGAATACTGCTATACCATGCTCGAATACCAAAGATCTGACCACACAAGATGATTACCAGAGAAGCATGACTATTGAAGTCTTTGAAGGGGAGAGAAGCTTGACTAAAGACAACAATCTTTTAGGCGTTTTCGATCTGAATGGTATACCACCCGCTCCTAGAGGTGTGGCAAAGATCGATGTGACTTTTGATGTAGATGTCAATGGTATATTAAAGGTGACCGCTCAGGATAGAAGCACAGGTAATGCTGAGGGCATTGTGATAAAGAACGATCATAGACTGAACCAGAATGAGATTGGAAAGATGATAGCAGATGCTGAGACTTTTAGGGAAGAGGATAAGGAGAAGAGACGCTGTTTGGAGGTCAGGAATCAGCTGGAGGGCTACGTATATAATGTGAAGAGGACTGTGGTTGAGAAAGGGGAGAAACTTAGTGAAGTAGAGAGGGAGACGATGCTAAATGAGTGTCAGAGCGCTATATCCTGGTTGGAAGTCAATGGAGAGTGCTTGAGGGAGGAATATGAAAGGAAGATGACGGAATTTATGAGGAAATGGTCTCCAATTATGAGGAAGTTCTATGATGACAGTTGGAGGCATAGACAGAAGAGACAGAGGGGGGATGATTATCAGCCTGAGTTGGAAGAACAGGAAACGGTTGTGGAAGAATTATTTGATGATAAACACAAGTGATAGATCAAGTATTGTATTGATAAAAAAAGTTATATACGTTTTAATTAAAAGACATTTAGAAATAAAGGAGGATGGTTGTCAACGCGGCTGTACCAATTATTATTTTGTAAGTGATTTTTTATATTTTGTAAAATACTCATTATACCCTAGTGTTCAAAATGTATAAGACTTTTTTCTAAGAAATATCGACATGAAGTCTTTAAGGTAATTTTGTAATTTCTATATTCAGATGCTTCATTATAAGCATGTAGAACTGAACTTTTAGGTAAATTTTTATTTCATTTTATACATAGTGAATCTTTATGACTCAAACTGTGAAGTTACTTATTTCTCAGTCAATGTATCTATTTGTAAAAGTTTTATTTAAATTAAAAATATACATTTAGCCCAATTCTTTAAATCGGATAACGTGGTTTTATATAAAGTAGAATTGAGTAGAATATTAAAATGGTGTCAACATTAGGCTTTTAAATTTTTATTTAATATAATATTTATATTTAACTCTCTCATTTTTACATTTATATCTAACTTTAAATCTCACACACTCTAACTCGTTTCTCCTAACTTATAAAAATATATTCAATACCCAAAGTTTCAATAACATTCTACTAACTACTATTTTTTTACTATACCTACATACCTACCTATGTCTTTTTTTATTTCATATTGTGTCAATTTGTTTACATACATCTAACAGCTGTTATTATCAATGATATTATTACAAAATACCTACCTAATAAGTAGTAATTACTATAAATTCATTTTATACCAAATCAGTCTCACAAAAACAGACTTTTCTATGGAGTTGTACCTACCTATGACGCGAATGTTACGTGACGTCATCCTTTTATACATACGAGTACAATGGATCTCTGTCTTTCTAAACAATAACTTTAAAGCTTTAAGTATAACTTGTTAGAAAAGGTATCTTAATTTTTTTTTATTTGTGTATGTGGACGATAAAAGGAATTAGTCTACTTTGGCTTTGCCCTGCCAAGATGCAACCAGTGGGGCAAAGTAAACCGCTTTAAAATTGTCTGTGTAATCTGCCCCACTAAGACGAATTAGTTGGGCAGATTACAAGATTTATATTTATGTGTATTATGTCACTTCATCACCTGTCTGTGTAATCTGCCCCACTAAGGGGCAGCGCAGACGACAGTCTATCCGTGACGCACTTTTTAGTCTGTGATGCAATTACATTTATGCAGTAAAACGCACGATATTTCACAGACTCAACGCACATCTACGATCATTCTGTCGGCAGAGCTGTAGGGACCTAGATGCTCTTTTTAAAGCGGTCTACTTTGTCCCACAGGTGGGGCGCCTTGCCCACTTGCAAAGTGACTAAATTCCGTTAGAAGAGTTCTATAAAAGAAGTCATGCATATTCCCTATTATTATAAGCGTCTGATCTCAACCTCTTTTACTAATTGATGTAACAATTATGAGTATTATCGAACAGTTTATGTGCCATATCATGTTGACGACAATATTTTACTTCCGTCCAATTTGTTATAGATGTTTTTTGTGACAGACAGTTAATTAAATGATAATTAAAGACAAAATATAATCTAGTATCAAACTACAGCATTTTTTTTTCAAAAGCCTATTGCATGTAACTTGTTCCAAAACACCTTTTAGGTCTAAGTTGCCTATTATAACTTCAGACGACGCAGATCGATCATACTATGACGGTCTGCTTAAGTATGTACCGCTTCACGCCCCGTTTAAAAGACCCAAGATTGTATGAAGAAGGGAAAGGAAATATGTGTGTTTAAAATGGAAATATCCAATAGATAACGACGATGACGTTATGCAGCCTTGCGGTCAGTGGCGGATTAACGTATAGGTAAGCACTACAAGCACGTGCTTCGGGCCCCTGTTCTCCAGGGGCCTCCATCCTCTACTGGCGTTCCATGTTATACCTACATTTTATCGAGATTCATCCACAATATGTCCGAAATCACAAGGCGCGAACAGTCCGGGAGTGTTCCTTCATGCAACCCCTCAGGGCCCTGCCCCAGGCGCTCAAAAAAATACATAAAAAATAGGTACATTTCATGTACGTCCAAGTTAAAGTATGTTTGGCTTCATACAAAAAGGTTCGATGTCTTTTGCACTTTGTTTATTACTTTGTAATAACCTACAACTCCATTCCTTCCATTTCCATTTAAACAATAGAGGGCCTACACAGGCTCGGTGCTTAGGGCCTCGGATTCTCTTAATCCGCCACTGCTTGCGGTCCAGATAGCATGTGATTAGTCAGGGGCAGTGGCGTAACTACAGGGTGGCATGTCGGCAAAATGCCACGGGCCCCCAGCCGTAAGGGGCCCCCGGTCAGAGGAGAATCCAAACTGCCAACATTTATTATTACACATTTAGTGAAAATCTGATGAATTTGCCACGGGCCTCAAATGGTATAGTTACGCCACTGGTCAGGGGCCCTACTACAAAAAACGAAAACGATCGTTCGTTGAACGGATCGTGTATTTTTGCCCCTTAAATCCCTTTCATTGTCCGGATTGCGACCATCGTTTTCGATTTTGGTAGTAGGCGCCCTGATTCGTATAAGGCATTGTGAATATCTTTGCAGATAGGTCTATGTATATGTCACCGGAAAATAGCAAGAATCGTAAGTTGATCAATTTCCTAGGTAGTTGATTAACTTTCGGAATATAACAAACGGTAGTTGAAATGTATTATTTTACGCAATGGATTTCAGTTAGTTGATCAATTTACGGTAGCCTGACAGTCATTTAATAATTTACGATTTTGACACAAGTAAAATCGTCCTCAAATGGGCCAATCGTTGCTCAATGTACTATTTAACGGTGCACTATTACCCGTAACTTAATACACTGTTCCCTGATTGGTTGCCGGGATAACGCCACGTGAGCCATTGAACCAATCAACGTTCACCAAAACCAACCAACGATGATTTTACGGCAAGACCCCGTAAAATGATCAATTTACTAAAATACATACGTTAAATAATACATTTCAACTGCCGTTTATTATTTTCCGGAAGTTAATCAACTACCTAGGAAATTGATCAACTAACGATTCTTGCTATTTTCCGGTGACATATATAAATAGTTTTATGTAGGTATTGTAGGTAAGTTATCATCATAGGGTAAGTAAATTGTAAACACCAATTTGTCGACACAATAATTCTAAAAGAGGTAGGCCATAGCGAATCTTCGCTCGTATTGAGCCGCCCGTCCGGGGAAATACCTCCACCCTATAG
The DNA here is from genome assembly GCA_031163375.1 of Conogethes punctiferalis. NCBI lineage: Eukaryota > Metazoa > Arthropoda > Insecta > Lepidoptera > Crambidae > Conogethes > Conogethes punctiferalis. Next base: position 4,478,127 of record CM062106.1, on the reverse strand, counting down.
AATACCGCAGTCAAATGACCTCAGGGTCGTGTTTCTGCCGGTGAGTAGGGTTTCCGGAGCTCGTGGGGGGTTAGGATCGGGCCGGCATGGCGGTGCCAACTGACAAGTAACTGACCAGTTACTTGCCCGTTGTCACAGCGACTTGGGCTTCTCTTTCGCTTTCCATCAGGCGTAGGGAAGCCATTATGTCGAGCCTCTATAAAAAAAAAAGCATGATGAATATTTTTTGTTTTGATGCACCAATATCAACCCAAAACAAAAATTTGTCATCATGTTGTAGTGACCCCACTAGCTCTACGCTGATCAGGCCTCGTCTGCAGGGCTTCGGCTGCCTGGAGCTGTTCCGCGGCGGGCAGCACCGGCAGCACGCGGCGATGGTCGTCATGGCCATGCTCGGCTTCTACTTCGAGCTGGCGCGCCACGACAGGGACAAGTACGTCAGGGTGCATCTGAGGCACGTCCGACCAGGTAACAAAGGACCAGAAGCGTAGCGTGTTTTGGCGGGGCCCCATATCAAATTACTAGCTGTGCTCGCGACTTCGTCCGCGTGGAATAGTTATTTCTTCCCCTTTTTTTTTTACATTTTCCATTATTTCTCCTCTCCTAATAGCTGCAGCGTGGTGTTATATAGCCTAAAGCCTTCCTCGATAAATGGTCTATTCAACACAAAAATAATTTTTCAATTCGGACCAGTAGTTCCTGAGATTACCGCGTTCAAACAAACAAACAAACTCTTCAGCTTTATAATATTAGTTAAGATGTTTGGGGGCCCTTAGGAAAAGAAAAGTTTCACTTGTGGGGCCTCCATGTTCTGAGGGCCCCGTATAATTGATACGGCAGATACGGCGGTAGCTACGCCCCTGCAAAGGACACTCCTTACTTACTCCGCTCGGCGACACAGCAAGACGCCGTTCTTCCCTGTCTTGTCTTAAGCCAGCTTTGAGAGAGGTAGGGCATAGCGAATCTTCGCTCGAATTGAGCTGCCCGTCCGGGGAGATACCTCCACCCTATAGAATACCGCAGCCAAATGACCTCCGGGTCGTGTTGCTGCCGGTGAGTAGGGTTTCCGGAGCTCGTGGGGAGGTTAACAGGTAACTGACCAGTTACTTGCCCGTTGTCACAGTAACCTTCCCCCTCCTCCCTCCTATTTAGCTGCGGTATTCTGTAGGGTGGAGGTACTTCCCCGGGCGGGCGGCTCAATTCGCTATGCCCCACCTCCCTTTAAGTCAGTAGACTTGTAGCGTACTTATAGGGCATAGCGTCAGTAGTAGGCATATACCACTGTCACTGGCATATGTCAACGTCTTCTTCAGCTGCTAACCGGAATGCAGCCCGTCCATGATGATGATGTCCCTTTCAGATAAGCTCCACCACTTCGAGAAGATCCGGGCTGACGCCACGTTCCCCCTCGCGTACGACTACGAGAGCGCGACGCACCCCGCTTGGCAGTTCTGGCGGAAGGTTGGCAAGACTGGCATCTCTACTGTCGCCACGTACAAGTCCAGGGTAAGTCAGGTTGTCCGTGTGGGTTCCGGCTTTATATACCTACCATACGATCCAGACTCCTCTTTTCTTAAGTCCCAGATTAAGGCATACATTCGGAATTCCGAATTGAAATTCAAGTTCGCAACAAAAATGCTCTATTTGCAAAAGCGCTCCAGCGTTTTATATGTAAGTATAACGTTAATTTTGCAAATCTAAATTTCAATTCGGAATTCCGAATGTATGCGGCCCACCCAAGGACTAAAAAAAGTTAAACATTTTTTTTGGCTTTAAAGATAAAGTCCTTGGGCCCACCTAAGACTTTGATAAAGGTCCTGTCAAATCTGACTACTGTCAAAGTCTTATGGGCCCACCTAAGGATAAGACGTCCCCATCTCATCCCGCGGGTGTCGGAGAAGACGACTTTACTTTTTCTTATGTGTGTGGCTCATTTAGATTCTTATGTAGGTAGTGATAATACAAGAATTGATAATCTGAAAGTATTTAATAACAGAATCCGATTACAAACACTCATTCAACCAGAGAGAGAAAAAAGTAATAATTGGCGGGAGCTCTATGACAGCTGTCAGTGTCACCGTTACGTCAAACTTCAATTGTCAACGTTAGTGCGGTGACTCTTGAGCGTGGCGAATAGTGCTGTGCCCATAGTACAAGCTTAGGCTTAGTTTGGGGCTACTAGCCGGCGGCGTGGCATGTTAGAATATAGGCTGGCATGTATGAGAGGGTTAATTTTTTTTTTAGATTTATGTAAATTACCAATTTCTGTCTTAATTGAATATTTCTACGAATTATTTGATGTTTTTCCAGGACCCAAAGGGTGATCTAATGAAGTCTCTTGGCCAGCATGAGAAGCTGCTTTCTGAACTGGACTTGGTAAAAATAAACAGCGTGTACGGAACCAAGTGCTTCCAGGATAGGGGTCGGGAGCGCGCGTCCCGCGGGAAGAAGGGGCGCGACAGGATACGGACGATAGGCTAGACGTCAAGTTATGTAATAAAAGAAAGTTAAAAATTTTGGTGTCTTTTTTATAGTACAACAGCCTTGTCCCTACGAAAAGTGTAAGTAGGTACAGCCGCCGAGCTAGGTGATCGTGCTCGGGGACCACGGTCCGATGGACCATCTTGGTTTATCGTATTTAAAGCGAGTCGTGTTGAAAGCTTCGCATGTGCGTTGTAGGTCTTCCATAGAACTTGTACGAAGCGATTTCGTACTGTATGGAGATAGCGTGCCGCAGATATTACATCGCCATCTGTGGTTAGCTGGCGGAACTGGCCTGTATATTATAGCGATGTGGAGATAGGTGTCGCTACCGTACACAATTTAAAGGGACGAGCGTACGCTACGGTAGCGTCCAAGCATACGGCCTCATCCCTGTCTGCCCTGGCCAGCCGAAGGTGTCAAGAAGTGGCCCACACTCAACCTAGTAGGTAAAAATTTACGTAAGGACATACGCAAGCTAAGCTACAACAACGGTATTTTCCACTAAAGGCGTCAAAATTAAAAAGTAGAAAAAAAATTGTATTCGCGCGATTTATTATGGTACCAAAGTACGCGATCTGTTCAACGAACGATCGTTTTCATTTTTGGTGGAAGGTCTAACCTAATGCAGTCCACTGCTGGACGTAGGCCTCTCCAATTCTTCGCCACCTAGGGCAAACTTCTGAAGAATATACCTACCCATAATCGCCACGCTGGGCAGGCGGGTTGGCGATCGCAGGGCGTAGCTTCTTGCTCATGTGACGCTGCTGCCCGTCATCGGCCTTCCGCCAAAAAAAAGTATCCATGAAATAGGCAAAGGAAACACATTTTATAGGTAGTGTATACTATTTATGTATCTAAGTTATTCTGCGCGGTGTCTAGGTCGCTCTTGCTGATCGCGTCGTACACGCTGACTGCCGCCGCGTACCGGCGCGCGCGCAGCACGCACTTATCGCGAGATATCATTACGCTCACCGCTGGCAACACAGAAAAAAAAACATTTTTTTTTATAAAAATTGCTCCGATCCCAAAGTCAGTTAGGTACTTCAATGTGTTATGGGTATCAGAACATACGGTCACCGCTGGCAACACAGAAATCATTTTTTTTATCAAACATTACATTGCTCCGATCCCAAAGTCAGTAACTTCAATGTGTTATGGGTATTAGAACAACAATGGTATAGGTATTTCATCATCATGAGCCTTAGGGGGCAGCGCAGACTATGAGACTATCTGTGACGCACTTTTTAGTCTAACCAATGCAATTATATGCAGTAACGCGCACGACGTGCAAAAATCTGTCGCGGATATTGCACAGACGACGCACATCTTCGATCATTCTGTCGGCAGAGCCGTAGGGACCTAGACGCTCTTTTTAAATGTCTCAGACGCAGACTCTATCGCACAAAAAGTCTGCGCAGCCCCTTTTTGTTCTGCTATTTAGTACTATTTAGCGCGTTGACGCGCGCATTCGCGCTTCGACCATCACGATTGAAGGCGTAGCTACATCATAGGTACCACAGGCTGATGACGGGCAGCAGCGTTATCGGAGCGAGAACCTACGCCCTGCGATCGCCAACCCGCTTGCCCAGGGTGGCGATTATGGGTAAAGCCTATAGAGATGTTTGCACAAAGTGGCAAACAATGAGAGGTCTATGTCCAGCAGTGGACTGCGATAGGCTGATGATGACCGCGTACTAACCAGGCCTATCCACTGTTGATATTATCATTCGTTCGATGTTGTGTTCTTCTTTCCAATGGAAAAACATCTTCTTTATAATAGCCATGACTAAAGCTATCATAAATATACTTAGGCCGAATAATATTATGTACAGAGCCATTAATAATTATTTTTGGCCTAATAAAATGCATGTTGATTAATAAATAAAACTATTCTCCCAATATGAGGACGTTACGATACGCCATTGTCATTAAAACTGACACATACCTAAACATCAAGAATAGAAACTTTTTGTGGAAAAAATCTAAACCAAAAGGGTTCTTTTTGGTTTCTATGTATTTTATGTACCTACAATAGACGATGTGACGGTTTGAGTTTAATAGTATGTATTAACAAACTATAATAACTATTCATAACTCATTTTATATAATTTTAGCATTTTGTATTTTTTAAATCTCATGTAGGACTTGATAAAATAATGACATATTCCTTTGCCTGCCATTGAGAATAAAAACCAAGGAGTTACGCATGTTTCTCTTTCAAAAGTTTCGTGGCGCGAAACGCACAAACTTATTATTAATTTATTTCATTTTGAACATATTATCTGCATTATGTGTGTAAATTTGTGAAATGGATTTAAATGAAATGGATTTTGACAAAAGTTACAGTAAGTACCTATAAAGTAGAATATTAATAGAAGAAACATATTGAAAAGACACATTTTATGCATTGCAATGGTTTTTTATCGCCTTAAACTACATTTTTGTTAACTTTTTGACAACATTTGCTTGGTTTTAAATGAAATATTTGTTTTGCTTTTTTGTACAATGTAATGAAAGTCTTATAATTCAATCTTCTTCTTCTTCAATTACATAACATAAAATTAACCAAATGTCTTTGTCTTCTCTCAATACCCAGACCAGAGGCGATTGGCATAATAATTTTAATAGCTGATATACAATTTTATGTATATACCTAGCTTTTGCCCGCGGCTTCGCTCGCGTTAAATTCGGGGTGAATGCTCCATACAAACTTCCATCCCTAATTTAAGGGAAGTGGGGGAAAAAGTGTTAGAAAGGGGCAAAAAGTAGCCATTGTTACTCTCCATCCCTTCAACTATCTCCACTTAAAAAATCACGTCAATTCGTCGCTCCGTTTTGATGTGAAAGAAAGACAAACATACAGACAGACAGATACACTTTCCTATTTATAATATTAGTATGGAAGTATGGATTTAATTTGGCAGATTTAATGCCTAGTTTCCTATATTAGTTGATTGTGCCAAGTAATAAAATATGTACTTACGCTTAGTAGGTAATTAATTAATAAGCTAGTTAAGTCATAAATCTTTTTCTCTTCTTACAGTTCAAATCTTATCACAAAAATATCGCCTCGCGGTAGCCATAGCAGTACTGAAGGAGAAACCGGAACATTTATCTGCAGAAGAATACATTCAACTTTTGAAAAACCGATTAAAAAATGATTCTGATGACGATTTGGATCTCACTGTAGGCAGTGATGATTTCGATCTGGAAAATAATGACAACACGCCTGATGTACATAATGATGACACAAATGGGGAATTAAATGATGTTAGTAACAATAATGAGGCAATTAATATAGATAATGATAGATTTTGTAATGAAAACGATGACACTTTTAATGCTATTGTTGCTGATAACAATGGGGCTTATGAAAGTAATAATGAAATACATGATCGATTTGAAAAAAACGATGGAATTGTTGAAGTAAATAATAATGAAACAAACTGTAGCCACGACAGTGTAAATATTTTGGAAGATTTGAATCGAGATCTCATTTTTGATGGAATGGGAAGTAGTAAAAAGGGCTTGGATGATGTAAATAGGAATGTTAATAACATTGCAATAGAGGTAATTAATTTAAATTTGTAGTTTTTGATCGTGAAGAGTTTTAGAAACATCAATGCAGTGGATTAAATGCGATTGAAACATTGATAAGAACTAAAACTAATAGGATGGATATTGAAACAAATTTAAAAGTGAAAACTAAGAACAGAATTGTATTATAGTATTAACCCGAGACATGCCACGCTGGAGCAAAAAGGTGATATGTCGCTCCCTTACATCCCTTTTCGCTCCAAGCCATCCTCACCTGCCCATGGTGCATCCTGCCGAACAACAAACGAGGCTCTGGCAAACCGACTGGTGGCGGTAAAACCATCACGATAGAAGGCGTAGCTAAATACCACAGGCCGATGACGGGCAGCAGCGTCACCGGAGCAAGAAGCTACGCCCTGCGATCGCCAACCCGCCTGCCCAGCGTGGCGATTATGGGTATATCCTCCAGAAGTTTTCCCAAGGTGGCGAACAACTGGAGAGGCCTACGTCCAGCCGTGGACTGCAATAGGCTGATGATGTTGATGACACGCTGGGCCTCACAATGCTATCTAGTCCCAAATTAATCCTAACGTGTACTAGACGACTGATAAACTTACTTGATACTTTTTTTGAAAATAAATTCATATCATCATCATTATTAGCAGCCTGCGGAAGTCCACAGTTGGACGGAGTCCTATCCAAAAACGCGCCAATCCACACTCATCCAGTAATTGATGCTAAAACAGACATACCTAATTCATGTGCGCAAATGTTTCTACTATACGAGAATCGGACCCGCGGCTACTGTTTGAAAGGCAGCATTCACTACCGCTAAACCAATCTTATCGTCAAATATAATATAACAAGCTATTAAGTTTCAAACGATGAAATCAATTTTATTTAATTTCAGCACAACTACACAACTCAAAACAAAGAACTTCATAAAGCAAGTCTTCAAAATGCTGTGGAATTAGTTCCAACAACGAGTAAAACCGTTATAAATATGGAAATTGAAACACTCAGCAATATGAACGAAAATCAAAGACTTGTCGAAGTTTCTACAGATCGTGTAAATGAAATAATGATGGATGAAGCACTTATTACTCGTTCAAATGTAAATTGTAATGATATAGGAGACAGTAATCATACATTCTACGATTCTCAACGCCCGAAAGTAGTCTGTAATGATGATAGTAATGTAGGAGCCGATAATGAGACATTTTACGATTCTCAAGCTACCGAATTGTACAGTTTTCACGGATACAGCCAAATGAACACACACGTCAGCCAAAGTCAATTTTACGAACAAATCGTTACTAATGAGAAATTTTTAAGAACTAAAACTAATAGGATAGATATTGAAGCGAATTTAGAAGCGAAAACATTAAAAAATATTCATCAAATTGATAAAAATATTAGACTAAATAATAATGAAAGTAATCAAAATATAAATAATCTTTCTATTGAAGATGTAGATAAAGAATTAGACTCTACAAACATTTTATCAACTTCATTAAATCAAGATTCAATGCAAATAAATGAATCTTTTCCACAATGTGCTCAAGACGTAAATGAATCTCAAATATATGAAGTAAATGAAGTTATAGATATGGAAATGCAAGAGAGAGATACGACGGCAATAGTGTCTTTCAAAGTTATTGAAGAGCTAAATAAAGTTAAGAATTATATAAATAGAAGGGTTGAGAGAAGGATCAGTAATGATGGGTCGATAGATTCTGGATACAAGAGTGACAGCCAGAAGAGTTCATTTAGGAGTTGTAAGTATGAATTACAGTAGTTTGTTTAAATTTTGCGTTGGCCGGTGTTGCGACGTATTCGTGGTTTCCACTGAAAACCAGCGTTATGGCAAATAAATATTTGCCATGACATTATAGCTGAGTGGACACCATTTTGGCCACATCGCACATAGTAGCTAGAGTTTATTATTATTATTATTTTTTTTTATTATTATTATTTTTAGTTATAGTGTTACATTGTGTAATTGTGGCCAAATAAAGCTTTTCTTATTCTTATTCTAGTAGTAACCAACCATTTCATGACCGAATTTCGGTCACAGTTTTAGGAGAGGTAGGGCATAGCGAATTTTCGGTCGAATTGAGCCGCCCGTCCGGGAAAGGTCTACCCTATAGAATACCGCAGCCAAATGACCTCCGGGTCGTTTTTTCTGCCGGTGAATAGGGTTTCCGGAGCTCGTGGGGGTTGGGGTTGGGCCGGCATGGCGGTGACAACTGACAGGTAACTGACCAGTTACTTGCCCGTTGTCACAGCGACTTGGGCTTCTCTTTCGCTTTCCATCAGGCGTAGTGAAGCCATTATGTCGAGCTACTATAAAAACCGGTTATACCGCCACCAGTCGGTTGCCAGCGCCTCGTTTGTTATTCGGCAGGATGCACCACGGGCAGGTGAGGGTGGCTTGGAGCGAGAAGATGATAAATCTATCCCTTACATCCCTTAATTCCGGCCTACCTATAACCAATGCTTCCACACCTCATATTTAAACTAACCATAGCCTTGAATTTCCAGCGTTTCAACCTTCAGGCAATTCGCTAAACCAGTCTGCCCACACGTTATATGAATACTTAGCCCGTTGTCCGTTACTGCCCACCGCGCAGGAGATAGTCAACGAAATAGCACAGGTATGTTGGTCACCCATCCACAGCTGGACATGGACCTCAAAGACTCCCACAATAAAAAAAAACGGCCATGTGCGAGTCGGACTCGCGCACGTAGGGTTCCGTACCACTATAAAGCTAAATAAATGTTTTCTTTATTTTTTATTATATTGGAGATGATTGAATGAAATAAAAATTGTTAATTTGATATAAGACGTTTAAAGACAAAACTAGTGTCTAGATCTCATCTAGTCTCTCGCGCATATTATTCACTTTAGGAACAAATTATGTTAGAAACCTCATCATTTTAATATACCTATCCATAGATACCCCACACGTATGTCGTATAGGTTTGATTTAAAAAAAACATTTTTGGGATTCAGTTCTATGTATGGGGAGCCCCACAAATTTTGGTCAGTTTGTAACTGTGAGATCGCCTAATTGTACAATCAAATATCATTTTATATGTACCTAGATTTAATTTGCAGGAATATATATCAATTTTATAACATAGCAAACACCCAGACCAATACAGACATGTTCATGCACACAAATGTTTGTGCTGTGCTGGGATCGAACCCACGATCACTGCGTCAAAGACAGCGTCACTGCATTGAACCAAACTGATCAACCGCGACCATTTCAGGTGCTAGGACAACTTATAGACAAATTGCACGAAGAAGAGAAGTATCCTTCATTCTTAGAAAATTTATTGGAAAACATAGATTTACTAATTCAGGAGGTTTTACATGGGAGCGGCGGAGAAGACACGGTATGTTCTTATACTAAATTAAAATTATTATCAGCCCAGTATATCAGGGGTGTAAGGGAGCGTCACATCATGTCTTCGCTCCAAGCCAACCTCACCTGCCCGTGGTGCATCCTGCCGAATAACAAACGAGGCGCTAGCAACCGACTGGTGGCGGTATAACCATCACGATTGAAGGCGTAGCTAAATACCACAGACCGCTGACGGGCAGCAGCGTCACCGGAGCGAGGAGCTACGCCCAAGATACACAACCCGCCTGTCTCTAGTGGCGATTATGGGTATAACCTGCAGGTGTTTGCCCAAAGTGGTGAGCAACTGGAGAGGCCTTTGTCCAGCAGTGGACTGCGATAGGCTGTTGTTGTTGTATATTATCAACCTCGGCATCTCCACAGTCACCAGTAAGGGTAAGTCAGGTTAAATATGTAAGGAACTGACTGACTGACTGACTATGAAAAGTGGAAGTACTTCCTCCGAGCTAGGTGATCGTGCTTCCGACCATCTTGGTTTGTCGTATAGATGCTGAGTCATGATAAAAACTTCACATGCGCGTTGTAGGTCTTCCATAGAACTTGTATAGAGCATTTTCTCAATGTAGGTATGTAGTACATCACCATCTGTTGTTATTAGGCGGAACTAGTTGTATGTTGTAGCGACATGGAGATAGATGTCAGTATATATACTTTAACCGTTTGTCAACATCCTTTCAGCTTCTAACAAAGGACGAGCAAATGCAACGAATATTCCTGTTAACAAAATCAAAACATATGCAAAAATATACTTTAGACAAAATTGTAAAAATCCTAGAAGATATACAAACCCAGTTGGCAGACCAAGAAAATTCATTAGAAATAACTCACACAACGGAAATAGAGAATCTTTCATACATATTTCATTTACTAGAGACAACATTACGAAATCACACGAAAGGAAAATACACAGATAATACACAGGAAGTACACAGCTCACAGAACGAGTTAAGAAAAACATCCATTGTGGACATTTGGAGGAGAAAATGGAATCCTAATTACAGAGAGGAGTTTGTTGAAGAAGTGTCTACGGAGAAATGCGTTTTGACGAGATGTAACGAAGTCTTGAACAAGTTGGTCGTGTGTTGCATGGGGGGGTACAGTCTGATCGCTTATTCTGCTCTGCAGTGTTTTAATATATTGCAAAATTAGAACTTGCCGTCTTTATTATTTCTATCCAAGTCATGTTCTAGCTAGAAAAAGTACTGTGACGTTTGAATGAACAAAATAAAACCGATCTTTCGCCCGACGGATCAAGTTTTTTTTGTACCAGAAATCACCCCCTGTTCGTGTATATTATGTCACCGTAAAATTGTGAATACCACTAGATTAAAATCCATCTCGCGAAGCTGAAAACGTTGTTTTTTTTTTTATAGTGGCTCGACATAATGGCTTCCCTACGCCTGATGGAAAGCGAAAGAGAAACCCAAGTCGCTGTGACAACGGGCAAGTAACTGGTCAGTTACCTGTCAGTTGCCACCGCCATGTCGGCCCAACCCTAACCCCCCACGAGCTCCGGAAACCCTACTCACCGGCAGAAACACGACCCAGAGGTCATTTGACTGCGGTATTCTATAGGGTGGAGGTCCTTCCCCGGACGGGCGGCTCAATTCGAGCGAAAATTCGCTATGCCCTACCTCTCTTAAACTGTAACATAATGCTTAAAATTTTGATTTTTTTTTAATTCGGGTGTTAAATTATCAACAGTTCCACTTTATTCATGTGATCGATTAAAGAAAATTACCAAAATATACAAGGTGGATTATAATCTAAAGATATTTACAATTTTATGGTGACATACGAACTAACTTCGCAAGAGATTGTTGTTCGTTTTTATAGCAAAAAAGCACGCGATTTCAAGTCGATTGTCATAGTAGACATGTTAGATCAACTTATCTTTACATTTACCAAACCACTATTCTTGTTATGTACCGGGATTCAAATTTTGTTTCAACAGTAGGAATATATTCTGTAATGTAGAAAATGTATAAAGAAATATGTTATGTAGAGGAATTACAAATCAAATAATAAACGGTTATAACTATTCTGCCTTAATTTATTTCTGACCCAATGGAAGGAAATATTATTATTTATTGAACGTGGATAAAGATTACTTTTATTCTGTGAAAAACTTGGTAGTGCCCTTGCGCTTCGCTTGGCTCGTCTCCACCAATCCTAACAACATAAAGCTAAACGGGAATCCTTAATCAGTGTAGGTAGAGTTATCTCAACTTCATACCTACTGAGTTGAAGAAATGGGGCGGTGATATGTAGGTACCTACTCTTTATCATCCATCAATGCACGGACTAATATCGCGGCAGAATCATTCAAAGTTAAGTTTCAATAAATCCGGTTTGTGAAAATGGTGTTCTTACTTTAGATTAACACATAATTTAATCACCATTTTATATATCAAAGCCGCAGCTATAATGATATAGTTAAATAAAAATTCCCTACAGGTACCCTAATGGAAAAGAAATAAAATACCAAACTGCTTTTATTATTAATTTATTTATCAATATAATAATATGTATATAATGTATAACTTACAGCCATAAGTGTGCTAACGGCGACGGTGTAAGAAAATGCTTTAGACAATTCATCAACACCGGTCTGTTACACCGGACATAAAACTTACACCTTAACTCCACACTAGACCACCGGCGCCGCCACACAAAAAAGCAACCTTAAAAAACATCTTAATTATCATCCAAGGGTATACCTACTTATTACTACCACTATGAAACAATCTACTCATTTCTATATTACAACAACCAATTTTTTGTTTTATTTTTTCTATTTACTCAATTTCCGAAAAAAAAAAGAAAATTAAAAAACGAAACAAAAATAACAAAAGTTAATTCACTGGAAAAAAAGAAAATATCCGATTCGCTTCACTAGACCTTATCTGTAAATACCTTACGATTATTATCAAGACTTTTTTTGTATATTTTTCATTTATACAATAGTACTAGTTATTTTTTGTGTTCACATCAGCACAATATCTCCTTCTCCTTTGGCGTACTTATGATAGAAAAAAAATTGCAACAATTAATGACATAGTAACTTAAAAAAAAAGAAAACTTAACAAATACATAACGCTTAGTCCACGCGGGCGCGCACTTTTCAGACAAGATATAGAATTAGTAGCTGCTTTGTGAAAAAATATCAATTAAAAGGAACTAAATTACATACCACCTTTCTTTCCAATTATATTTTCCAAAAATACTTGATACCATGTTGAAAATTCACGATTGATCTCTATACATTGATTTTTAGCATTATAGCAAACACAAGAGTGATTTTGAGTTGTCAAACCAAGTGTACCAAAACTGATAAACGTTTCTTTTTGTTTGCAACATCTGTTTCTTTAGGTTTTTTACAGTGCACACTTTTCAGGGACATTTTCGCTTGTCATACCTATAAATGCACATATAAAAACACCCAAATTGTGCCCTTATGCTAAAAAACAAAGTACAGCCAAGTACCTGAGAATCGTCTGTAGTTTTTTACCCACATTTCAAAAACAAAGGGTCTTGTACAAAAGTGCGAGCCCGCGATAGCTCCTGATCGCTTCGAACCAAACTAATGCTCTATGGTTAACTTTAAGAAATGCAACTAATCTAAACGGGACGGTTGGAAATTAACTACTTTCGTATACGCACTGTAATTTTCCATTTCTATGAAATTCGGAAAAAAATACCTAAAACGGAAGCGTTAGTCAAAATAAAGAAATCACCCTAACTAAAAAATGTGGAATAACGAGTTTAGATAAAATTTTGCGTTAGGGGTGAAATAGGGTTTGGAAATTTATATTTAATTTAAATTATAAATCAGTACAGAAAATTTGTACAGAACATGTGTATGTAATTTAATTGAACTGTACGTGAATTCAAATACATTATGTCTTGTATTGGACTTAAAGATCAAATACACAAGGATTTCAGTTATTTTACAGACAAAAGAAAGACTTTAGAACCCCATTATGAAAATGGAAAAAAACAGTGCAAAAGATTTGAAAAGACGAAACTTGGTCTTATATTTATCGCAGGCATCATGCACATATTTCAGAGAAACCGGGATGACAATAGTGATTATCCTAAATCCATTTAAATAGGTTTCACTCACCACCTTGAAAGGAAAAATATTACCCATACTTCAACTATAAGTTTGCTTCCTTGCCTCGACTGTATGACAAGAGATGGCACTTAAAATAGTCAAAATGCAAAAATTTATATTTTGATGAGTGTATTTCCTTTAAATATATATCTCAGTGTGTATATCAACATGATTTAGTGCTTAAACAAACCGACCCTTGGTTATTGCGACACAGAAATCGTAAATAGTGTACTACTAATCTTTAATATTATGTTTTGAATGGCAAACGCATCTTCATGATCAAATACCTCTTTTATATCACTGGCAAGGAGTGTTTCCATACTATTGATGTAGTAAGGTAAACTATAATATCGATACCTACATCGAGCTTCATTACTATCGATAGATTTAAGTCTCAATAAGACTATCGTTAGTATAACAATATATTAATAGTACCCATACTATGTATATGTTCGATTGCTATCTACTATATATAATAATAAGTCGGGTTTTCCTCCCTGACGCTATAACTCCAGAACGCACAAACCGATTTCCACGGTTTTGCATTCGTTAGAAAGGTCTAGGGCTCCGTGAGTTTTATAGCAAAGAAAATTAAGGAAAAAAAAAATTTACAGCCATCTGGTGGCGAAACGGAGTTCGCCGGGTTTGCTAGTCGTAATATACAGCAGAAATACTAGTTTTAAAGCTCAATAAGTATAGTGTATCAGTATGAGTCATTAAAGATTAAACAGTATTGATGTATTAATTGTATCCATACTATCTTTAAGTTCGATTGTTATTATCGTATGTAGCGTTACTACTATCGATAGACTATCGCGAGGCAACACTATTAACAAGTGTAGTCTCTGTAATACCTATGTTACCGTTGCCGTCCGTTTGCCTCAAACTGGCCAAGCTGTAGCCACAGTTAGTTCGATATTACGACTAAATTAGTTTCAACTACCGACAAATTTCCCTACCGAAAATCTTTTCCAAGATCTTTCGGAAAATCTCAAAAACATACTACTTTTGGTACTTTTTTGACTAAATCCAGAAACATTTCCATTATCATTTTAATATCAGTGTTTCTTTACATGCCATTAACTGATTTGACAGGTGATATTAGGAATTGAAACCAGTTCTAAATAGCAACATAACTCAGGTCTTCCATGAAGATATAGTAAAAAATCACGAAGATGCCTTTCGCATACCTGATGAGAAATCTTTTAAGCTCGATACATAACACCTAACACCGAGTACTGTTCTGTTAATCTATACATTATATCTCATTGGTAATGGTTATATTCGCTTCAATATTTAAATTAATGTTAAGAAAATTAACCTCGTTTATTAATTAATTTGTTTTAGCGACTACTATGTGCATTATTTTTAATCTAAATGAAATATGTTTAACCGTGATCTTAGAAGAGTATGGTATTATAATCGCTTTAATTAAAGACAAGTGAACTACTGGAGAGGTCTATGTCCAGCAGTGGACTGGAATAGTCTGATGATGAGGATGGTAAAGGTATATACTATTGATTCCAACTTCATCGTATAACATGGTTGTAGAGATCAAATACCTATTAATTTATTGACTCTCCGTATGTATAAAGATTTTTTTTTTTTATAGTGGCTCGACATAATGGCTTCCTTACGCCTGATGGAAAGCGAAAGAGAAGCCCAAGTCGCTGTGACAAATATCATCAAAAGTAGAAAGAAAAATATATTCACTACTTAGATATTACTCAATATCATAACAAATAAGTACTCTTCTAAAGATTACGGCTACAATTTAATCATGATGGAATTATTATTAACGCTAATGCTAAAATAAGAAAAAAACGCAATTTGAATGGCCAAGAACTACCTATCTTACCTCAAATAGCCATAGACGATATAAAAATTATGACAGATGATATTTAAACGATTTCTGTGCCAAGAGTTTCAAATAAACATGCTAATTATTTAATTATAACGTATAGGAACTATTTTATATTGAAGCGATCTAAGCATTTTTAGACATTATTTTTAATATTAATCTAGTAGTTATAGAATAAAGTGTGTGCGCGACCGTATACACAGTATTTTGCAGTAAGGGCGTTAAGACAACTGTATTTAGCGAATCAGGATGATTGTAAAACTTTAAAATATGTAGTTAAGAAACGTACGAGAAATCTATACACAATCGTTCGAAACTAACTTTTGTTATTGATGCGTTACCAAAAGCCGACGGAAAGTATGTCCACAGAAAAACCCATTAGAATGTGTAGATCATAATGCTCTCCAATTAAAAGTACACATAATATGTATAATCAACCTGTACATGCCACGCACACACTAGCATAAAAATAAAAGCACGCTTACACACTATAAATCAAAGTATCATTTCGACACACACCTTAAATCGTTTATTTCATTATCAATTAACATTTAGTGTAATATACAGTTTTAAATAAAAATAATAATGGTATATTATCCAAATCCCATCTGTTCGGTGCACTTTTTACTTTTAAAAACTATTTTTATTTATAAAGCGTGCGTGTTTAATCGTCAGCAGATTTGCACATATTCCATAATCACTTTTAATAAAATAAAAACCTATCTTAAAATATTGTAAAAAGACAATAGCAGTTTTTCACAAACAGATTTTTACAAATTTTGAGTTAGATCTTTATTTTATTAGCGATATACGTAACTAATACTTGTCAAAATAATCATAGAATTTACGAAATCAAATTTCTACAACTACAAGTCGTACACAATTGTCTCCGTTTCTGCAATTTTATAAGAAAACGAGAGCACAATAAAGAAAATATGGTACACAGTGGCGAAAACCGATTCTTTTACAGCAAACCCTACTAAGAACCGTCAATAATACAGCAATAGATTTGATTTGGATAATTTACAAACCACGTCAGATATCCGAATACACTCCCGTACAATAAAAAAAAAACCTTAACATTGAGCAAAGTTAGTACTTTATACACGTGAGTCAATTCCATCAATCCCAATCAAGTGCTTAAGTTATTAATTTCGATTGTAACTTAGTTGATGTTGATGTAATCGACAGGATGCTTGAATGCTTCGACAATTGCAGAGATGAACATGATTTGTGTGAACAAATTGAAAAAGGAAAATGTTAGTAAATATTATCACATCATCTAAATAGGCAAGATACTACAGACCACAAAAATAAGTCGTCAGTAAGAAAAAATTAAGTAAAAAGAAATAATACCGCTCTAAAACCAAGGCATATTGAGTTAAAATGATTGAAATGTGAACAAGGTATAAAATTCTGTTCAGAACTAAGTACAAACAATTACTTTTCCATGTGATGAAAACCTCGTGGCAAATTCAAGTACAATTTCTCTGTTTCATACTTTTACGATGGTTTATTTCATCATAGAGAAACAATACAAATTTAGAGATATCACGTATTTTAAATATCTCCGCAATCGTAAAGCGTTCTAAGCATTTAAGGCAAGTAATCACTAGAAATATGTGTGCTCAATTGTGTCAAACATTTAAGTGGCAGTATTTGATGACAGACCCCAAAGAATTGAACTATACATAGTCAATTATTTATGTCAACATAATAATCTCAAGTAGAACGGCAAATAGTCAATGAGACGTAGCAAAAAATCACAACAATCTATTCTTAATTTGTCCTACAAATACTAGAAATTATGAGACATCACGTCTGTATACTAAGTCATTAAAGTGTTAGTTCCTAGTCTTTAGAGGTCTGTTAATAAAAGAAAAATACCAGTCCATACAGTGTCCAAAACCACAAGTTTAAACTTTACACCAAACGCATTTTAATCTTTACATATTTTTTTTTATTATTTAAACATGCAAACAGTCTTTCTCGACTTTTTATACATTTTTGAACTATGAAGTCCTCACTAATATCAATTCGACTACCAGAAAAAATATCAACAACTGTACACCGCTTCGAGTTCGTTCCTTAAAGTACATAATGGCGTGTCGATTGCGCGTTGCGGACTGCGCTTAAATCGGGACTCGATGCGTCCGCGAGCAATGTACGACGTCCGCGCACACAAAATCTTTAGGGTCATTTTATACTTGCGCCGAGTCGAAGCGCATCGAAGCGTCTGTGCTAAATTGAACACAACAAATTCAACCTTAACTCCACAGGGTAACGCTCACCAATCCAATCAGACGCGCGAATTCCGTATCTTAAAAGTAATGTGTGCGTTACGCTGTAGAGTTAAGGTTCAAATTGTTATGTCCAGTTTAGGACAGACGCTTCTATTCTGCGCCACTATCTATCTAAATTGACCCTTACACCGAAACCGGTCCACATTGAGCGACGTTACACCCAATTCGTAATTATTTACAATGAAAGCATTGAAATACAGTGCGATTTCTAACTACAAAAATTGTATTTTTTTTTTCTACAACAATTCGCTAAATAAATTTACCAAGCCTCGCTTCCGTTGCACTATGTGCTAGGAACGTATCTAAATTGACTAAAGCAATTTCGTTGCTCTTTCCGTCTGCCCAACGCGACCGGTCACGAGGATTTCCGAAATGAAACGTTTTACCATTGACAGAAAAAATTAGCCAAGCACCATAGACTTACGTCTTACGTCGGCGACGAATGGGCGGAGTGATGTATATGTCACCGTAAGATTGTAAATACCGTTAGATTATAATCTATCCAGCGAGATTGTAAACTGTCGACAGATTGTGAAACGAACGTACTGCTTACAATTTAACGTATTATTCTCGATAGATCGTAATCAATCAAAACGTGAAATTGTGAACGCATCACGTGCGCTGATTGGTTGTACTGAATATGACCCGACAGTTTACAATCTCGCTAGATAGATTATAATCTAACGGTATTTACAATCTTACGGTGACATATATGTGTACATATAGGACGAAATTCAGATTCTGAATTAGTTCTAGGGGGGCCCCGTCGCTCCCCCAATCCTAGCGGTGAAACTATACCATCTGAGGCCAGTTGCAAATTCTTTGAAGGGGGCCCTACCTCACGACCTCTTGGCCCTTCAAGTCGGGGTCCTGTGGTATTTGCACCCTATACTTACTTCTATCATCTATATATGTGGTGATCTGGAGATTATGTTTCTAGAACTCTAGAGACTACATCTGATTAAAGGCTGGGTTTTTTTAAAAAAGGGGAAGGGTGCTTTTCTACAAAAGCAAGAGTTCAATTGAAAATTAACCAATGATATCGCTAAAATCACACATGTCATTGGTATTGACAGCTTCGCGTAGCATTGTGTAAACGCACCCCAAAAGAAATACCCAGTCATAATTCTTGATATTGCACACCCATCACCTGATCTCAAACTGGTCCTCCCTTATAAAAAGAGTACCAGATGATGACTATAAAGGACCAAAGCTATTTCAGTAAAGTTATCTATAAATTGACCAGACCGGTAATCGAACCCGGATCTATTAATAAATTCGGGCAACACAGATTTTTAGATAACCATTTTGGTAATGTTTTCTAAATTGTCACAACCGGGAATCGAACCCGAAACCATCAGGCGAAATTCATTTCTCAATCAGTATTCATATACTGTAAGCAGCAAGTATACCACAGTTTATCTACCCCAAAGACCGCCAAAAAAAATCAAAATGAAGAATCTGAAGTTTCACCATATACCTTACACCACCCCGCGCATAAATCACCGACCGTTGGCTGACAATTTAAAAAGGAACTTAAAATTACAAATTCAGAAATATATTATATGACCGAGAACTTATTATGACTTGGACATATAGTAGGGCATATAGTTATGTTACATTGTCAAAAATATATAAATATATACGGGTAGGTATACTTACACTAATAGTTATAAGTCATATAATATATGTTATAATTATCCATGATGACTTTGCGCAGCGCTTATTGTCGATGCGTATAAGCTGAAACAAAGGAAAAATTAATTAAGATTTTTTTATGCAGACGGCAGACGAGCTCTCGAGTGAAGCTTTTTCTTCTTTTCTTGAAATCGATTAAATAAATGGTGAAAACCGCATTCATTTCCATGTAGTAGTTTTCGCGTGATGAAACGTGCAGATAAAAATTTTCCCTTTATCCCAACACTTCTCTTCACTGCTCTGTTCCTATTGATTGTAGCGTCATAAAAAGTATACTTTAACCTGCCCAGGAGTATGAAGAATTATTGACCCAAGTTCCGTTAAAATCCGTCCGTTACTTTTTATTTCTATAACGAACATACAGACTGACAGACAAAAAAATTACTGATTGCATTTTTGGCATTAGTATCGATCACTAATCACCCCTGATAAGTTATTTTGAAAATATATTTCATGTACAGAATTGACCTCTGTACAGATTTATTATAAGTATAGATGAATGTGTGGCCGTCTGTACTTTTTTTTATGATAGAGGGGGCAAACGGGCCTGAAGGTCACCTGATGGTAAGTGATCACTTCAGCCCATAGACACCGCAACACCAGGGGAGTCACAGGTGCGTTGCCGGCCCTTGAGAAATCTGTAGGCACGCTTCTTGAAGGTCCCTAGGTCGTATCCATTCGGGGAAATTGCAGCCGGAAGCTGATTCCAAAGAGTAGCTGCACGAGGCAGAAAATTGCACACATACATTTTACCACTTTGGAAGAGTCTCTCGCGCAAACTATTCATCTGAGAAAAAAATGATGTTAGAAACCTCAACATGATTTTCAAATACCTATACATAGATACCCCACACGTATGGGTTTGATGAAAAAAAAATTTCGAGTTTCAGTTCCATGTATGGGGAACCCCAAAAATTTAGATTTTTTTCTGATTTTACTTTAAAATCTTAATGCGGTTAACAGAATACATCTACGTACCAAATTTTAATAATGTAGCTCTTATAGTTTCGAAATAAACTGGCTGTGACATACGGACGGACAGACAGACAGACATGACGAATCTATAAGGGTCCCGTTTTTGCCATTTTGGCTACGGAACCCTAAAAATGGCAGCTGGTACCTTACATAAAAAAAGTGTCAACTCACCTAGGCTCAACATAGCACAAGCCCGCGGATCCGGCCGCCCACTGCACTATCACTCAGCACTAAGTCTTTACAATTATACATTTTTTTGCAACATTTATTTTAATTTTTTTTTTCAACTTTATTTATAAAAAAATGCATATTATATTATATATTTTTTTTGTCGTTTCGTAACGCTAGGGGTTTAAGTAACGTGGTGTCGCGGTCACTGAGTCTTGGCCGGCTGTTTGAGCTCGCTGGGCGGCGCCGCCTCGGGCTTCGATTTGGGCGTGGCTGTAACAACAAATTATTTATTACAATAATGTATTTTTACACATATTTGATTCTGCATTTTTTACAGGGAATATGCATGAAAAATAGTTTCATGTATTTACTAATGTTTCGTAAAATACATAAAAATATACTGCGAACAATGAAAACAAAATCAAAATTGGCTGAAAAATGGGCGAGATACAGTTGTTGAAAGTAAATATATCCGTCTCTCTCACGTGAAACAGATTTTTCTATGGATCTTTCGTTTGTATGGCGCGCACGGTATGTGACGTCATCAAGCATAAATTTAACGCTTTATAACTCGCTTAATAGAAAAGATAATTTAAAGATTCTTCGATATTTATGTATCTGGAAGATAAAAGATCTTAGTAAATTCATAAAAAATGCATATTCAAAATGCAAAAAATGCCACGTGGCGTGACGTCACATGCAACTTTAGCTTGCTATATCACTGTAAATTTAGAAATTAAAAACTACATGTCTTTTATTTTTAAATAATCTAAAAGACGGATTAATTACATTTTTACTGGAACAAGCCTATTATTTTTAAGTTAATTGGATAGATAGATGGATGGATGGATGTTTGTTACTCTTTAACGCAAAAACTACTGAACAGATTTTAA
This sequence comes from Conogethes punctiferalis, assembly GCA_031163375.1. Taxonomy (NCBI): domain Eukaryota; kingdom Metazoa; phylum Arthropoda; class Insecta; order Lepidoptera; family Crambidae; genus Conogethes; species Conogethes punctiferalis. The sequence continues at coordinate 4,456,657 of CM062106.1, read as the reverse complement.
TGAAACTTCACAGTAATACAGCTTATACTTTGGATTAACACATAGGCTATGTTTCATACGAATATTCACGCGGGCAGAGCCGCGGGCAGCAGCTAGTTTTTTTATAATCAAAAATACGGGCTAAATATAACCGAATGGTGTGTAGAGTACTCACGGCGTGGTCTCGCGTTGGCGACGACGCTCTGCGCGCCGCAGGAGCCGGCGCGGCCGCGGTTGTCGCGCGCCTGGCCGCCGCCCCCAGCAACGCCAGAAGACCTCCTGCCGGGGAACGGACAACAGTTAATACAATATATAATAAGAGAAGGTAGGGCATAGCGAATCTTCGCTCGAATAGGCTATTATGGCTAAAAATTGTAATTAGACCGTCTGTTAGCTTATTCAAAAAGAAAAAGCACTTATTTTTCATTTTTTCTTTCAAATAAAAAATAGCAAAGATACAAGGCATCAAAAGTTAGGAGTGGGAGTCTTTGACGTCATTCGCTCCCGTAAAAATGCCTCGCCGAGTGACGTCACGCGTAATTTCAACAGGCTATAACTTTGTAATTTTTAATCTAATTTACAAATAAAAAAATACGTGTCTATTATTTTTGAATAAGCTAAAAGACGGACTAATTACAATTTTTAGCCATAATAGCCTATTGAGCTGCCCGTCTGGGGAAGGACCTCCCTATAGAATACCGCAGCCAAACGACCTCCGGGTCGTGTTTCTGCCGGTGAGTATATTCTCCGGCTCGTGGGTAAGGTTTGGGCCGGTATGGACATTTTAAAAAAATACGAAAATCGTGCGCAAAAAGGCCTTTTATCGAGAAAACTTCTTTTGATTTGAAATTATCATTATTATCATCAGCCTATCGCGGTCCACTGCTGGACATAGGCCTCTCCACTTGTTCGCTACTTTGATCAAGCATCAGGAATTCAGGAGGCTTTACCCATCATCGGCACGCTAGGCAGACGGGTTGGCAATTGCAGGAGAGGTAAGGGTGCGACCCACTATCTTTTCGCCGATCCGGCAGTCATGGGTAAAGCCTACAGATGTTTGTCCACAATGGCGAACAAGGAGAGGACTATGTCCAGCAATGGACTGCAATAGGCTGACGATGATAATAGGTATACAATTTTTTTTTAATGTCATTCATGAAAACTACTAATAGCATAGGTCCAAAGACATTGCCCTGCGGAACGTCTAAGCAAAGTGGTTTATCCTGTTAAACATGTTATTAATCAAGTTACAATGCTGCTGTCCTAATTAATGCCGTCAGAAAATGCCACCAACAATAGCATTACATGTAATTTTCAGGTAGTTTTTTTTATAAGAAGTGTTATAGAGACAGTCTCAAAAGCTTCAGGCGGATCTAGAAATACGCTTATAGTAGAGAAATGTCTCACCTACCCGCGGTGCATTCTGCTGAATAACAGACGAGGCTTTGGCAACCGACTGGTGGCGGTATAATCATCACGATTGAAGGTGTAGCTAAATACAGCAGACCGATGGCCGGTAGTAGCGTCACCGGAGCGAGGAGCTATGCCCAGCGATACCCAAGACGCCTGCCCCAAGTGGCGACTATGGGTATTCTATGTATGGGTATGGGTAAGAGAGGTAGGGCATAGCGAATCTTCGCTCGAATTGAGCCCGTCCGTCCGGGGAAGGACCTCCACCCTATAGAATACCGCAGTCAAATGACCTCTGGGTCGTGTTTCTGCCGGTGAGTAGGGTTTCCGGTGGGGGGTTAGGGTTGGGCCGGCATGGCGGTGGCGACTGACAGGTAACTGACAAGTTACTTGCCAGTTGCCACAGCGACTTGGGTCTCTCTTTCGCTTTCCATCAGGCGTAGGGAAGCCATTATGTCGAGCAACTATAAAAAAAAAAAAATCTGCAGATGTTTCCTCAAATTGGCGAACAACTGGAGAGGCCTATGTCCAGCAGTGGACTGCAACAGGCTGATGATGACGATGATGCGAAAAGGGACCGCTTCCATGCACACTAGGCTCCGCTCCGGCTTCAATTGTCTCCTGAACGTGTTCATGGACCGGTGGGACTCCCCGCTGCTGCGTCACAAATTGGCGAACAAGTGGGGAGGCCTATGTCCAGCAGTGGCCTGTGGTACGCCGACTCACTTGTGGTGGTGCTTGTAGGGGTGGTGGTCGGGCGCACGCGCGGGCCGGTCGCTCTCGGACACGGAGCGGTGCCGGTCGTACGGTCGCGGTGCACTGTGATATGTTGACTCACTTGTGGTGGTGCTTGTAGGGGTGGTGGTCGGGCGCACGCGCAGGTCGGTCGCTCTCGGACACGGAGCGGTGCCGGTCGTACGGTCGCGGTGCACTGTGATATGTTGACTCACTTGTGGTGGTGCTTGTAGGGGTGGTGGTCGGGCGCACGCGCAGGTCGGTCGCTCTCGGACACGGAGCGGTGCCGGTCGTACGGTCGCGGTGCACTGTGATATGTTGACTCACTTGTGGTGGTGCTTGTAGGGGTGGTGGTCGGGCGCACGCGCAGGTCGGTCGCTCTCGGACACGGAGCGGTGCCGGTCGTACGGTCGCGGTGCACTGTGATATGTTGACTCACTTGTGGTGGTGCTTGTAGGGGTGGTGGTCGGGCGCACGCGCAGGTCGGTCGCTCTCGGACACGGAGCGGTGCCGGTCGTACGGTCGCGGTGCACTGTGATATGTTGACTCACTTGTGGTGGTGCTTGTAGGGGTGGTGGTCGGGCGCACGCGCAGGTCGGTCGCTCTCGGACACGGAGCGGTGCCGGTCGTACGGTCGCGGTGCACTGTGATATGTTGACTCACTTGTGGTGGTGCTTGTAGGGGTGGTGGTCGGGCGCACGCGCAGGTCGGTCGCTCTCGGACACGGAGCGGTGCCGGTCGTACGGTCGCGGTGCACTGTGATATGTTGACTCACTTGTGGTGGTGCTTGTAGGGGTGGTGGTCGGGCGCACGCGCAGGTCGGTCGCTCTCGGACACGGAGCGGTGCCGGTCGTACGGTCGCGGTGCACTGTGATATGTTGACTCACTTGTGGTGGTGCTTGTAGGGGTGGTGGTCGGGCGCACGCGCAGGTCGGTCGCTCTCGGACACGGAGCGGTGCCGGTCGTACGGTCGCGGTGCACTGTGATATGTTGACTCACTTGTGGTGGTGCTTGTAGGGGTGGTGGTCGGGCGCACGCGCAGGTCGGTCGCTCTCGGACACGGAGCGGTGTCGGTCGTACGGTCGCGCGTGCGGACCGCGCCCGGGGGCTAGCGGACCCGCCGCCGCTAGCAACTCGTTCAGTTGAGGCTAAGGGAGAAAAGGGACATTTGTAGATAATTAAACGACATTTTTAACAAGATACGACTTTAATATGATGTAAAAGTACGAACTGGGAAGAACACTCGTTTACAAAAAAACATACGGTCGAATTGAGAAACCTATCTCCTTTTTTGAAGTCGGTTAACAAAAGAAAAATTTACCAAATTATATCACAAATATTTAGTCCGTATTTTAGATTATAAAAATGTATTGGACACGTATTTTTCCTTTTTCCATTCAAATAAAAAATATAAAAGATACAAGTTACAAGGCATTAAAAGTTAGGAGTGGGAGTCTTTGACGTCACTCGCTCCCGTAAATTTGCTTCGCCGAGTGACGTCACGTGTAATTTCAACAGGCTATAACTTTGTAATTTTTAGTCTAATTTACAAATAAAAAAATATGTGTCTTTTATTTTTGAATAAGCTAAAAGATGGACTAATTACAATTTTTAGCCATAATAGCCTATTGTATCCACAATATTTCGACAGTTTTGAAAATAGTATTGACAATGTTACGGTGACTTAACGGACTGGCTCGATGGCTCATTTGGTAGTGACCTCTGCCTTCTGAGCCAAGGGTCGTGGGTTCGATTTCCGCACAGTACAAACATTTGTTTTCATGAACATGTCTGTTTGTATTGGTTTGGTGTTTTTTATGTATAATATGCATTTATTTACAAAAAAAAAGTATCTAAGTAAGTTTATCAGTTGTCTACTGCCCATAGTACAGGCTTCGGCTTAGTTTGGGGCTAGATGGCGCTGTGTGGTACAGCGTGGCATGTCTTGGGTCAATTAGAGAGTATTATATGCGGGCTGATGGCTCACCTCCAGCACTCTGAAGTCCTCGATGCTCTGGAACTTCTCGAGGTAGGCTTTGAGCTTCGGCTCCACCTGGAGAGCCGACGCGTGCTTGTAGTACTTGAGGAACGCCCAGAACTTCTCCAAGCCGTACAGCTGGCCTGCAACGACATATTTATATTTAGTATTAATTAGACAGATGATTAAGATAATCATCACCCTATTGCAGTCCACTGCTGGACATAGTATAGGGATGTAAGGGAGCGACCTATCACCTTATCGTTCCAAGCCATCCTCACCTGCACGTGGTGCATCCTGCCGAACAACAAACGAGGCTCTGGCAAACCGACTGGTGGCGGTTAAACCATCATGATAGAAGGCGTAGCTAAAAACCACAGGCCGATGACGGGCAGCAGCGTCACCGGAGCAAGAAGCTACGCCCTGCGATCGCTAACCCGCCTGCCCAGCGTGGCGATTATGGGTATGTATGGGTATGTCCTCCAGAAGTTTGCTTTAGATGGCGAACAACTGGAGAGGCCTATGTCCAGTAGTGGACTGCAATAGGCTGATGATGATGATGGCTGGACATAGGCCTCTCCAATTGTTCGCCGCTTAGGGCAAACTTCTGGAGGATATACCCATAATCGCCACCGTGGGCAGGCGGGTTAGCGATCGCAGGGCGTAGCTCCTCGCTCCGGTGACGCTGCTGCCCGTCATCGGCCTGTGGTATTTAGCTACGCCTTCAACCGTGATGTTTATACTCGTACCGCCACTCTTCGTTTGTTATTCAGGAGGATGCGCCACGAGCAGGTGAGGTTGGCTTGGAATGAAACTAAGCTACATCATATTACAAAAAATTATTAAGTTACATACTGGTTAATCTAATTTACAAATGTGTTTGTGTGTTGTTGGTGTATTGTTTGTGTGTATGTATGTGTATTGTTGCATATCTGTTCTTATTGAATCACTGGGTGATTATCAGAGGTCGGAGTAGGTAGATTGATTTTATATACTTGCGTCTAGATTTTATTATATGGACATGCCATTTTATCGGAAGTACCGGAAAAAGTTCCGGAATTTGAACTATGGAAGAAAATAAAATACATACAGATATGCTAACAAAATCGCTTATTATTAATGTAATTAACAAATATTTTTAATCCTCATCGGATACAATCTCTGTAATATTATATTGGCTGTCAACATTAATACAATTAAAAATAAATGAATAATATTTTTTTTTCAATATTTTCTAATTTTAAGGTATACCTTTTGACGTCTAATATCAACAGAAAGGAACAAAAATACGGGTTCTAAGGTGTTTTTGTATGTGAAAGAAATCAGTATGACAGCTAAAATTGATACTATTAATATATTGTTTACCTTAAGCATAGATTCATGCTAATTTCAAAATTCCGGAAGAAATATCACAATAAATGTGAAGTTCCGGTATTTTGGAGGCATATCCATATTTATCCTATACGTTTGACGTTATCGACCTTAAATCAATCTACCTACTCCGCTCTGGTGATTAGTAATAGGGCTCCTGTATTATTAATACTGATGATGATGATGAAGACTCACCCTTCTCGTAGTCAGCCATGGTCTCCAGCTGGAAGTGGTGGTAGAGCTCGGGGCGGAACTTGCGCTCGAGCCCGTACGAGTAGAAGCGGAACAGGCACTCCAGGCCGTAGCGGAAGCCGGCCGAGGCGTCCTCCAGCGCGAGGCTCCTGCGGGGGGAGGGACGGGTTAGAAAGAAAGAAAGAAAGAAAGAAAAATTTATTGGCCTTTAAATGATACAGACAATACATAGGTACATAGGTTAGATTTTTTATACATTTTTTTAAGGGGGATGTAAGGGAGCGATCTATCATCTTTTCGCTCCAAGCCAACATCACCTGCTCGTGGTGCATCCCGCCGAATAACAAACGAGGCGCTGGCAACCGACTATAACCATCATAATTGAAGGCGTAGCTAAATACCACAGGCCGATGACGGGCAGCAGCGTCACCGGAGCGAGAAGATACGCCCTGCGTTCACCAACCCGCCTGCCCAGCGTGGCGATTATGGGTATATCCACCAGTTGTTAGCCCTAAGTGACGAACAACTGGAGAGGTCTATGTCCAGCAGTGGACTGCATTAGGCTGATGATGATATATTTTTTATCGTAGCTCGACATAATAGCTTCTAACGCCTAATGGAAAGCGAAAGAGAAGCATAAAGTCGCTGTGACAACTGGCAAGTAACTGGTCAGTTACCCGTCAGTTGTCACCGCCATGCCGGCCCAACCCTAAGCCCCCACGAGCTCCGGAAGCCCTACTCACCGGCAGAAACACGACCCGGAGGTCATTTGGCTGCAGTATCCTATAGGGTGGAGGTACTTCCCCGGACGGGCGGCTCAATTCGAGCGATGATTCGCTATTCCCTACCTCTCTTACTCGCTATGCCCTACCTCTCTTTCTCTCTCCTTATTCTCACCTGAATTCGTTGTACATGGTCCTGTTGAAGTGGTCCCGCAGGAAGAACGACCAGAACCTGAACAGTGTGTTCATCTCTTGCGACTGGCCGATGCCCAGCTTCTTGCGCTCTGAGAACAAATATCAAACTGTTAGCGTTCACTTAAATAATACATTTCAAATGCTGTATTTCTAAAAACGTTAGGGATCCGTCCTAAAAGTTTAATAATGTAACCCAAGGTATAAAAAAAATACCAAAAAGCTGCCTTTCAAACTGACGTGTATTGAAAACGTTACCATAGCAACCTAAACCAGGGACTGAAAGCGGTTACGGTATAAGGTTACGGTACCGGTATAAAATAAGTGTACCTTAATAAAATAAAGGTAAGGGTATACCGTTATTCAACCGGTATAAAATATCGGTACCGAAAAGCCGCGACGTTGCCAAACGGCTGCGGATTGTTGGCAACGTCGCGTGCGATGCGTGGAGCGTATCGATCGACACCGGCAAAATATTCTTCCTGACATTGCTTATCTGTCCGTGCATAGCACGCGAAAGACTGCCTGTGCATGGCACACGCGAAAATTCTGGTCAGTGATAGAATGAATGTCGTCTCACTTTTCAATACAAATAATATTTTTTGATGTTGTCTGATATTTAAATTTTTTTTTTAATAATTTTGTTTATTATGTTTAGATACTATTTATATGTATACCCATCACAATTTTAAGTAGTTATTTTGTTTGTAACTTTATTATGTATCTAAAATATATACATAAGTAGGTAATAAGGTACCTATGTGCATTACTTCTTAGTAGTTAGTTTTTAAAATTAGTTGGTAAAATTATTGACTGGTATAGAATGCCACACGGCATCAAGTCCGTCATTTGTACTTTCATCATCATGACGATGATGATGATAGTATAGTTTTCTGACTCGCCCAATGGTTGACTGGTATAGAATGCCACACGGCATTAAGTCCGCCATTTGTACTTTAATCATCATCATGATGATGATGATGATGATGACGATGTTATAGTGTTCTGGCTCGCCCAATGGTTGACTGGTTGAGAGTGCCACACGTCATTAAGCCCGCCATTTGTACTTTCATCATCGTCATGATGATGATAATGATGATGATATCGTTTTCTGACTCGCCCAATGGTTGACTGGTATAGAATGCCACACGGCATTAAGTCCGTCATTTGTACTTTCATCATCATGATGATGATGATGATTGTATAGTTTTCTGGCTCGCCCAATGGTTGACTGGTTGAGAATGCCACACGGCATTAAGTCCGCCATTTGTACTTTCATCATGATGATGATGATGATAGAATAGTTTCTTACTCGCCCAATGGTTGACTGGTATAGAATGCCACACGGCATTAAGTCCGCCATTTGTACTTTCACCATCATGATGATGATGATGATGACTGATGATGATGACGATGTTATAGTGTTCTGGCTTGCCCAATGGTTGACTGGTTGAGAATGTCACGTCATTAAGCCCGCCATTTGTACTTTCATCATCATCATGATGATGATAATGATAATGTTACCGTTTTCTAACTCACCCAATGGTTGAGTGGTATAGAATGCCACACGGCATTAAGTCCACCATTTGTACTTTCATCATCATGATGATGATGATGATGTTATAATTTTCTGACTCGCCCAATGGTTGACTGGTATACTCGTAGAATGCCACACGGCATTAAGTCCGCCAGTTGTACTTTCATCATCATGATGATGATGATGATTGTATAGTTTTCTGACTCGCCCAATGGTTGACTGGTAGAGAATGCCACACGGCATTAAGTCCGCCATTTGTACTTTCATCATCATGATGATGATAATAGAGAATGCCACACGGCACATAATGTTGTAGTTTCCTGACTCGCCCAATGGTTGACTGGTATAGAATGCCACACGGCATTAAGTCCGCCGTATGTACTTTCATCGTCATTATGATGATGATGTTATAGTGTTCTGGCTCGCATAATGGTTGACTGGTATACTCGTAGAATGCCACACGGCATTAAGTCTACCATTTGTACTTTCATCATCATGATGATGGATGATGATGATGTTATAGTTTTCTGACTCGCCCAATGGTTGACTGGTATACTCGTAGAATGCCACACGGCATTAAGTCCATCATTTGTACTTTAATCATCATCATGATGATGATGATGTTATAGTGTTCTGGCTTGCCCAATGGTTGACTGGTAAAGAATGCCACACGGCATTAAGTCCGCCATTTGTACTTTCATCAATGATGATCATCATGAGATGATGATGATGATTGTATAGTTTTCTGACTCGCCCAATGGTTGACTGGTATAGAATGCCACACGGCATTAAAGTCCGCCATTTGTACTTTCATCAATGATGATCATCATGAGATGATGATGATGATGTTATTGTTTTCTGACTCGCCCAATGGTTGACTGGTATACTCGTAGAATGCCACACGGCATTAAGTCCGCCATTTGTACTTTAATCATCATCATGATGATGATGATGTTATAGTGTTCTGGTTTGCCCAATGGTTGACTGGTAAAGAATGCGACACGGCATTAAGTCCGCCATTTGTACTTTCATCAATGATGATCATCATGAGATGATGATGATGATTGTATAGTTTTCTGACTCGCCCAATGGTTGACTGGTATAGAATGCCACACGGCATTAAGTCCGCCATTTGTACTTTAATCATCATCATGATGATGATGATGACGATGTTATGGTGTTCTGGCTCGCCCAATGGTTGACTGGTAGAGAATGCCAAATGGCATTAAGTCCGCCATTTGTACTTTCATCATCATGATGATGATGATGATTGTATAGTTTTCTGACTCGCCCAATGGTTGACTGGTATAGAATGCCACACGGCATTAAGTCCGACATTTGTACATGATGATGATGATGATGACGATGTTATAGTGTTCTGGCTCGCCCAATGGTTGACTGGTAGAGAATGCCACTCGGCATTAAGCCCGCCATTTGTACTTTCTTTGAGCAATAAAGAATACCTACGACAACTGATAAAAAACGGACCCGACACTTGATAAGTGTGAACAGAGGCGCCGACATCCGATTAAAATCCGGACCCGACACCCGTCAAGTAGGAACGGGCTCTTATTGGTATCAGAACAACGAGGGTACCACAAATACATACTTAATTACAAATATAATTTGACACGGAAGAATCACAAATGTTCACATGAATGTTTGTCCCGGGTGGGGATCGAACCTACGACCCAAGGTTCAGAATGCAAGAGTCCACTACCACTTACAACACTACCAATTGCGCCACCGAGCCAGTCATTCTCAGAATAGTTTGTCTCCTCTCCCCGTCTCTTTCATACCGAAATTACCTTTATTTTACGGTACCTGAAAATTTCGGTACCGGTATAAATTTAGATATCGAAATATTCCGGTAACCGTTATATTTCGGTATGACGTCATACCGAAATATAAAGGTACCGTAATTTTTCGGTTATTCAGTCCCTGACCTAAACTACCCGAAGCGAAGCGAGGGCGGTTTGGCTAGTATTATATACAGGTCTTTTTTTATTTGGGTAAAAAAAATAGTTGAAGAGAGATTTAAATTCCCCTATAAAATAAATAACAGGGAGGAGTTCGGCTGACCCTTAAATATTTTTTTTTATTCAAAATCAGTTTGCGCTTGACTGCGATTCGCCTGATGGTAAGCGATATCGTAGTCTACGATGGAACGCGCTCACCCAGCTGAAACCGGTTCACTCTCGCCTTGAACATCGGAAGATTATATATCTCGGGGAACAAGGAGCCCGGCAAACAGTTTCATAGTTTAGCCGTTCGCACTATGAAGGTAGAGGCGAAACGCGCTGTGCGCGTCCTAAGAACTTGCGCCATGTAACGGTGCCTATTCGCCGTATCCCTACTCGCCCGATGATAAAAAGGGGCAGGGATGAATCAAATTAAATAATTCCGTCGCACCCTCTCCAAAATGCGGCTTATTCCAAAAATCCCCTTAGATGATCCCCTGCGCAAGGGATTTTTGGACTTTTTGTCCAGAAATCCCCTTAAACAATATTTTAAATAAGTTAATTAATTAAACACAGCTTGTTTGAGACATATAGGTACATATATTTATCATTGTCCAAGCAATCTGTGATTAATGTGAAATATGATTATGTGTGATTATTACAAGTTTCTTTTGTTGTAACAATATATCTATTAATATTACAAGAAATATAAGCTAAGTTAAACTTCTTAATAATCATGATAATATTTTTTACTTCTCACGTGGTCATTCATGCACTCCTGGTACTTTCAATTAGAAAAACGAAAAACTGATCGATCTCCACCGACCATCGAACCTAGAGAAAACATCCGTATTTTTAAACTTCCCGCGCGATTATGTATTCCTGGTACTTTTTCCACCAAAATTACGTCAGACAGTCGCAGATGATCGCAGGTGATCAGAGTAGCCGTTTTTATCTTCCCATATGCTTATGTACACCTGGTACTTTTCCCACATCAAAATCGTCAGACAATCGCAGGTGACTTAAGTGAACTAGAAAACTCATTTGTGTTTAATTAACTAACTTATTTAAAATATTGTTTAAGGGGATTTCTGGACAAAAAAGTCCACAAATCCCCTTAGCCCAATACGAAGGGGGTTTCTGGACAAAAAGTCCAAAAATCCCCTGCGCAGGGGATCATCTAAGGGGATTTCTGGAATAAGCCCAAAATGGGCAAAATGCAACCGATAGAATACCGACAGACAGGCTACGTTACGACGGTGTTCCAGACTTTGCAGTCTCGCGTCGCAAAGTAAGCCCTTGAACAAGTTGTACTGACCTTTGAGGCACCTGGAGTGGTACTTGTGGTAGGCCTGCTGCGTGAAGTGGTTCTCGCGCAGCAGCCCGTGGCTGGGGTGGTGGAAGGCGGGCAGCGACTGCGGCATCGAGCCGCTCGACGAGCCCAGCGTGGGCGACGTGCCCAGCGACGAGCTGGCAACAGGACAACAAGAGACACGATATACATATATGTAATCTAAATATTGTTAGATCAAGTGAACGCGTAATCGGTCCTTCCAACGGACCGCCTCTGCCACGTGTATAAAAGGCGTGCGCGGGCTGCACGGAGCCCATTTGCTTGCCGACGCCCGCACCGTGCACATCGTAGTCGACGCAACTTGACGGAGTTATATACCTATCGGTATTATTTCTATGTACTAGACAAGGTACCTATTTACTTGTTAATTTCGAGGTTATTTTCGTTAGTAGAAAACGTGTTTAGTGAAATTGGTGATTTGCTGTGATTTTAATGTTATAATTTGTTAATTTAAATCTGTTAAAGTAAAATTAAATACATGTAAGTGTAAATTATGTTTTTTTTAAATAAATCCTAGTTCTGAATCCTAAATATATATATATAATTTGAGACATTTGTAACTATCTATCTAGTTATTTATAGCGTTGGGCCTGGCCCCAAGCTTTCCAGAGGACCGGGAGGGGTAACACTCTAAATGGAGAATACGAAAGTTATTTTATTACTCTGCCCAAAAGGTGATAAACAACATGTATAATGTCTGGTCAATTTGATTATTTGAATAATTGTTATCAAATTGCCTTCTCATATTGGCCATTTATCATAATGCCCGGGCATTATGTATAATGCTACATTTATTACATGGTCCATAACATAATATACCAATTAAATAAATAAATATCAGACAACATCACATACATTGCTCTAATCCCAAAGTAAGTAACATAAGCACTTGTGTTATGGGTATCAGAACAACGAAGGTACCACAAATAAATACTTAAATAAAAAGTAAAAACACCCAGACACAGAACAAACACAAGTATTCATCACACGAATGTTTGTCCCGGGTGGGAATCGAACCCACGACCCTTGGTTCAGAAGGCAGCGGTCACTACCAATTGAGCTAGTCGAAAATAACGGACTTCTATAAAATGGTGCCTTAATTTTAAGTTACACCTTTAGCAATACAGTGATGAAAACCGCATTCATCCGCCGCGTCGGATCTCTCTGTCTAAGCAATAACTTTAACGCTTTATAACTCGCTTAATAGAAAAGATAGCTTTTTTTTTATAGTGGCTCGACATAATGGCTTCCCTACACCTGATGGAAAGCGAAAGAGAAGCCCAAGTCGCTGTGACAACGGGCAAGTAACTGGTCAGTTACCTGTCAGTTGCCACCGCCATGCCGGCCCAACCCTAACCCCCCACGAGCTCCGGAAACCCTACTCACCGGCAGAAACACGACCCAGAGGTCATTTGACTGCGGTATTCTATAGGGTGGAGGTCCTTCCCCGGACGGGCGGCTCAATTCGAGCGAAGATTCGCTATGCCCTACCTCTTTTAAAAATATTATATATTATAGTTTAAAAATTCTTCGATATTTTTGTATCTCAATAAATCCATAAAAAAAAAGTAATGCATATTCCCAATTAAACAAACGTGCGCTCACCCTGTGCTGAGCGTCCTGGGCCTGTGCTCGCGCACGTCCATGACCCAGCCCACGTGGTGCTCCACCGGCGGGTTGAGGCTGTGCCGCGTCTTGTGCTTGCGGCTGGTGCTGCAACAACGGAGCACAGGTTTAGTAAAAGTAACAGTAACAGCATAAGAAAAACACCGACATCAACATGGTGATGATAGGACCAACTAGGAAGTACAACCTTTCAAACAAAACAAAAAAGAATTTTCCAAATCCCTTCACAATTCTCGTAGGTTTAACCCCCCTTTTTTGAAGTCGGTTATATATACAATAGGCATTAGCAAGAAAAGACATAAATAAATAACCCAAGACATGCCACGCAGACTGGGTCACATAGCGCCATCTATCCCCAAACTAAGCCGAAGCTTGTACTATGGGTACTAGACAACTGATAAACATACTTAGATACATTTTTTTGTAAATACATATTATACATAGAAAACACCCAGTCCAATACAAACAGACATGTTCATGCACACAAATGTTTGTACTGTGCGGGAATCGAACCCACGACCCTTGGCTCAGAAGGCAGAGGTCACTATCAAATGAGCCATTGAGCCAGTCAAATTAAAACAATAACAGCATTTTAGGGGAAAAAAAAGTCTTCAATATAGTATACATTAGGTCTGTTGCCGTAAAAATTGTAATTAGTCCGTCTTTTAGCTTATTCAAAAATAAAAGACACGTATTTTTTCATTTGTAAATTTGACCAAAAATTACAAAGATTTCGCCTGTTAAAATACGCGCGACGTCAAAGAGTGGGAGTTTTTTCGCAAATGAGTGACGTCAAAGACTTCCACTCCTATATTTTGATGCCTTGTATTGTATCTGTTATTTTTTTGTTTAAATGAAAAAAGGAAAAATACGTGTCCAATATATATGGGGGAGTGGACGTTTGCAGGCCGATGATGATGATGGTGATGACGATGATGATGATGTACAAACGGTACTCACATGACGTCCGTGGCGTGGGGATCCTTGTTGGCGGCGTAGAAGCGGGCGGTGCGTCGCGGCCTCTTCGACTTGCCGCCGTCCGAGGAATCCGTCTGCTGAGCACACGAATACACATATTAACGCTAAAATTCGTGATTATACAGCTTCTTTTCTTTCTTTTCTAACCCATGTTGTCCCACTGCTGGGCAAAGATCTCCCCCAAACTTTTCCAAAGTTCTCTGTCTAAAGCCAGAGCCTGCCATTCCTCTGATTGACGAACCAGATCATCACACCATCGTTTCTTGGGCCGTCCCCTTCGGCGGTGGCCGTCTTCTGGCACCCATTGTGTGACGATCCTGGCCCATCCCTCCTCCTTCATCCTGCACACATGGCCCGCCCAATCCCATTTTAGCCTGGCAGTTTTAAATCCCACATCGGCGATTCCAGTTTGAGAGCGAATGGAGGTATTTCTAATCTTATCGATAAGCTTGATGCCTAGAATGCTCCGTTCCATTGCCCTTTGGCAAACCTTAAGTTTGGAGTTCTGATTTTCGGTAAGTGACCAGGATTGTGCACCATAGGTTAGAATGGGCAGTATGCAAATGTCGACGAGTTTGCGCTTAAGTGACATGGGAACCCTTCATGTACGCCTTCATGGACCAGTAGCTCTTCCAGGCGTTATCAACTCTGCGGAGAATTTCTTTATCCTGCCTGTTTTCGAAGGAGACTATCTGGCCCAAGTATATGTACTCATCGACATATTGCACTATTTCCCCATTTATTGCTATCCTATCCTTAGTGCTATCCATGCTTATCCATACTAATATTATAAATGGGAGAGTATGTCTGTCTGTATGTTTGTCTTTCTTTCACGGAAAAACGGAGCGACAAATTGACGTGATTTTTTTAAGTGGAGAGAGATAGCGGAAGGGATGGTGAGTAACCTAGGCTACTTTTTGCTTATTTCTAACCGCCCACTTTCCTAAAATTGGTATGGAGCATTCACCCCGAATTTAACGCGAGCGAAGCCGCGGGCAAAAACTAGTTATTTCAATACAAGCTCAATCATAAGTTTAAATACATTGAATATATTTAAAATCATCTATACTTATAATAAATCTGTAGAGAAGTCAATTCTGAACATGAAATATATTTTCAAAATAACTATCAGGGGGTGATCAGGTCAGTTAGGTATACAGACGGGATGTAAGGGAGCGGCCTATCATCTTTTCGCTCTAAGCCAACTCACCTGCCCGTGGTGCATCCTGCCGAATAACAAACGAGGCGCTGGCAACCGACTGGTGGCGGTATAACCATCACTATTGAAGGCGTAGCTAAATACTAAAGACCGGTGACGGGCAGCAGCGTCACCGGAGCAAGAAGCTACGCCTTGCGATCGCCAACCCGCCCGCCCAGCGTGGCGATTATGGGTATATCCTCCAGATGTTTGCTCTAAGTGGCGAACAACTGGAGAGGCCTATGTCCAGCAGTGGACTGTAATAGGCTGATGATGATGATGAGGTATACAGACAGGACAGTTAGGTCTAACAGTTAGGTCAGTCGGGTATACAGTCAAGTCAGTCGGGTATATAGTCAGATCAGTCGGGTACACATACAGTTGGGTATTTCGGCAGGTCGGTCGGGTACATACCTTCTGCGGCCTCGGCGGCGGCGGCGGCGGCTCGGCCGGGTTGGAGTGCCGCTCGTTGGGCACGGCCGCCTCGAACTGCTCCCGGCTGATCAGCGAGACTGTCCGGTACTGATTCTGGCTACCGTATGACTGCGGAACGAAGAGTTTGGTTGAGAGGGGTATCTTCGCTTGAATAGGCTATTATAGCTAAAAATTGTAATTAGTCCGTCCTTTAGCTTATTCAAAAATAAAAGACACGTATTTATCCTTTTTTCATTCAGATAAACAATAGGAAAGCTACAAGGCATCAAAAGTTAGGAGTGGGGGTCTTTGACGTCACTCGTTCCCGTAAAAATGCCTCGCCGAGTGACGTCACGCGTAATTTCAACGGGCTATAACTTTGTAATTTTTAGTCTAACTCGCAAATAAATAAATACGTGTCATTTATTTTTGAATAAGCTAAAAGACGGACTAATTAAATTTTTTAGCCATAATAGCCTATTGAGATGCCTGTCCGGGGAAGCACCTCCACCCTATAGAATACCACAGCCAAATGACCTTCGGGTCGCGTTTCTGCCGGTCAATAAGGTTTCCGGAGCTCGTGGTGGGTTAGGGTTGGGCCGGCGTGGCGGTGCTTGCCCGTTGTCACAGCGAATTGGGCTTCTCTTTCGCTTTTCGTCGGACGGAGGGAAGCCATTTCATCAGACAGGCTCGGTGGCTCATTTGGTAGTGACCTCTGCCCTCTGAGCCAAGGGTCGTGGGTTCGATTCCCGCACAGTACAAACATTTGTGTTCATGAACATGTCTGTTTGTATTGGTCTGGGTGTTTTCAATGTATAATATGTATTTATTTCCAAAAAAAAAAAATGTATCTAAGTAAGTTTATCAGTTGTCTAGTACCCATAGTACAAGCTTCGGCTTAGTTTGGGGCTAGGTGGCGCTGTGTGGCCCTGCGTGGCATGTCTTGGGTTATTTATTTATTTATTTACATTATGTCGAGCAAATATAAAAAATTAAAAAAAAAAACAGTTATATTATAGATTTTTATATGAACTTACCGATGGGTACCCATCTTCGTTCCATAAATCTTCCTCGTAGCGTCTCAGGCCGTCTGTGATGACCTGACAACAAAAAATATGTTTAATTTTATGCTTGCAAGCTTTAAACCACAAAGTCCTGAATTCTAGTTCTAAACCCTTGTAGCTTTTTGTACCAGGAAATTACGCTACTTAGCGAGTCTCAACAGGGTACTATTCTAGTCTCATCGTTATACTTGCCGAGTCTGAAAGTGCTACTTAGCGAGTCTCAACAGGGTTCTAGTGTCACCGCGATACTTGGCGAGTCACAAAGAGCTACTCAGCGAGTCTCAACAGGGTACTAGTCTCACCGCGATACTTGGCGAGTCACAAAGTGCTACTCAGCGAGTCTCAACAGGTACTATTCTAGTCTCACCGCGATACTTGGCAAATCTCAACAGGATACTTAGAGAGTCTCAACAGGGTACTTAGAGAGCCTCAACAGGGTAATTAGAGAGTTTCAACAGGGTACTTAGAGAGTCTCTACAGGGTACTTAGTCTCAACAGGGTACTTAGAGTCTCTACAGGGTACTTAGTCTCAACAGGGTACTTAGAGTCTCTACAGGGTACTTAGTCTCAACAGGGTACTTAGAGTCTCTACAGGGTACTTAGTCTCAACAGGGTACTTAGAGAGTCTCAACAGGGTACTTAGAGAGTCTCAACAGGGTACTTAGTCTCAACGGGGTACTTAAAGAGTCTCAACAGGGTACTTAGTCTCAACAGGATACTTCGAGTCTCAACAGGGTACTTAGAGAGTCTCAACAACCCACTTAGAAAGTCTCAACAGGGTACTTTAGACTCTCAACAGGGCACTTTAGAGAGTCTCAACAGGGTACTTAGAGAGTCTCAACAGGGCACTTAGAGAGTCTCAACAGGGTACTTAGAGAGTCTCGACAGGGTACTTTAGAGTCTCAACAGGGTACTTAGAGTCTCAACAGGATACTTAGAGAGTCTCAACAGGGTACTTAGAGAGTCTCAACAGGATACTTAGAGAGTCTCAACAGGGTCCTTAGAGAGTCTCACCGCGATACTTGGCGAACCTCAACAGGATACTTAGAGAGTCTCAACAGGGCACTTAGAGAGTCTCAACAGGTTACTTAGAGTCTCAACAGGGTACTTAGTTTCTTAACAGGGTACTTAGAGTCTCAACAGGGTACTTAGAGTCTCAACAGGGTACTTAGAGAGTCTCAACAGGGTACTTAGAGAGTCTCAACAGGGTACTTAGAGAGTCTTAACAGGGTACTTAGAGAGTCTCAACAGGGTACTTAGAGAGTCTCAACATGGTACTTAGTTACAACAGGGTACTTAGTCACAACAGGGTACTTAAGAGTCTCAACAGGGTACTTAGAGAGTCTCAACAGGGTACTTAGAGAGTCTCGGCAGGGTTCTTAGAGAGTCTCGGCAGGGTACTTAGAGAGTCTCGGCATGGTACTTAGAGAGTCTCGGCAGGGTACTTAGAGAGTCTCAACAGAGTACTTAGGGAGTCTCAACAGAGTATTTAGAGAGTCTCAACAGGGTCCTATACTAGTTCCATCGGGGTACTCGGCCGGTCTCAACGGGCCAGTCAGCCTCAACTCCACCAGTCTCCGCGTACCTGCTCCAGGTCCTGGGTTATCTTGGTGCGCGTGGCCCAGTCGCCCTGGCGGTCGTGGCCGTCGTGCTTGGCGGCGCGACAAGCGGCCGGCCTGTGTCTCACCGGGGTACAGTGCGAGGCACATTGTGATACTTGTTAAGTCTCATCACGACACTTGGCGAGTGTCATCGCGACACTTAGCGAGTCTCATCGCGACACTTAGCGAGTCTTAACAGGGTGCTTAGAGAGTCTCAACAGGGTACTTAGAGAGTCTCAACAGGGTACTTAGAGAGTCTCAACAGGGTACTTAGAGAGTCTCAACAGGGTACTTAGAGAGTCTCAACAGGGTACTTAGAGAATCTCAACAGGGTACTTTAGAGTCTCAACAGGGTACTTGAGTCTCAACAGGGTACTTAGAGAGTCTCAACAGGGCACTTAGAGTGTCTCAACAGGGTACTTAGAGAGTCTCAACAGGGTACTTAGAGAGTCTCAACAGGGTACTTAGAGAGTCTCAACAGTGTACTTAGACTCTCAACGGGGTACATAGAGAGTTTCAACAGGGTACTTAGAGTCTCAACAGTGTACTTAGACTCTCAACGGGGTACATAGAGAGTTTCAACAGGGTACTTAGAGAGTCTCAACAGGGTACTTAGAGAGTCTCAACAGGGTACTTAGAGAGTCTCAACAGAGTACTTAGCGAGTCTCAACAGAGTACTTAGAGAGTCTCAACAGAGTACTTAGAGAGTCTCAACATGGTACTTAGTCTCAACAGGGTACTTAGAGAGTCTCAACAGGGTCCTAAACTAGTTCCATTGGGGTCCTCGGCCGGTGTCAACGGGCCAGTCAGCCTCACCTCCACCAGTGTCCACGTACCTGCTCCAGGTCCTGCGTTATCTTGGTGCGCGTGGCCCAGTCGCCCTGGCGATTGTGGCCGTCGTGCTTGGCGGCGCGACAAGCGGCCGGCCTGTGTCTCACCGGGGTACAGTGCGAGGCACATTGTGATACTTGTTAAGTCTCATCACGACACTTGGCGAGTGTCATCGCGACACTTGGCGAGTCTCATCGCAACACTTAGCGAGTCTTAACAGGGTACTTAGAGAGTCTCAACGGAGTACTTAGGGAGTCTCAACAGAGTACTTAGGGAGTCTCAACAGAGTACTTAGAGAGTCTCAACAGGGTACTTAGAGAGTCTCAACAGGATACTTAAAGAGTCTCAACAGGGTACTTTAGAGAGTCTCAACATGGTACTTAGTCTCAACAGGGTACTTAGAGAGTCTCAACAGGGTACTTAGAGAGCCTCAACAGGGTCCTATACTAGTTCCATTGGGGTACTCAGCCAGTCTCATGGGGTCACACCAGTGTCCACGTACCTGCTCCAGGTCCTGGGTTATCTTGGTGCGCGTGGCCCAGTCGCCCTGGCGGTCGTGGCCGTCGTGCTTGGCGGCGCGACAAGCGGCCGGCCTGTGTCTCACCGGGGTACAGTGCGAGGCACATTGTGATACTTGTTAAGTCTCATCACGACACTTGGCGAGTGTCATCGCGACACTTGGCGAGTCTCATCGCGACACTTAGCGAGTCTCAACAGGGTACTTAGAGAGTATCAACAAGGTACTTTAGAGAGTCTCAACAGGGTACTTTAGAGAGTCTCAACAGGGTACTTTAGAGAGTCTCAACAGGATACTTAGTCTCAACAGGGTACTTAGAGAGTCTCGGCAGGGTACTTAGAGAGTCTCAACAGGGTACTTAGAGAGTCTCAACAGGGTACTTAGGGAGTCTCAACAGGGTACTTAGAGAGTCTCAACTGGGTCCTATAGTAGTTCCATTGGGGTACTCGGCCAGTCTCATGGGGTCACACCAGTGTCCACGTACCTGCTCGAGGTCCTGGGTTATCTTGGTGCGCGTGGCCCAGTCGCCCTGGCGGTCGTGGCCGTCGTGCTTGGCGGCGCGACAAGCGGCCGGCCTGTGTCTCACCGGGGTACAGTGCGAGGCACATTGTGATACTTGTTAAGTCTCATCGCGACACTTGGCGAGTGTCATCGCGACACTTGGCGAGTCTCATCGCGACACTTAGCGAGTCTTAACAGGGTACTTAGAGAGTCTCAACAGTGTACTTAGACTCTCAACGGGGTACATAGAGAGTTTCAACAGGGTACTTAGAGAGTCTCAACAGGGTACTTTAGAGAGTCTCGGCAGGGTACTTAGAGAGTCTCAACAGAGTACTTAGAGAGTCTCAACAGGGTACTTAGAGAGTCTCAACAGGGCACTTAGTTTCTCAACAGGATACTTAGAGAGTCTCAACAGGGTACTTAGAGAGTCTCAACAGGGCACTTTAGAGTGTCTCAACAGGGTACTTTAGAGAGTCTCAACAGGGTACTTAGAGAGTCTCGACAGGGTACTTAGAGAGTCTGAACAGAGTACTTAGGGAGTCTCAACAGAGTACTTAGAGAGTCTCAACAGGGTACTTCGAGAGTCTCAACAGGGTACTTAGAGAGTCTCGACAGGGCACTTAGAAAGTCTTAACAGGGTCCTATACTAGTTCCATTGGGGTACTCGGCCAGCCTCATGAGGTCACTCCACCAGTGTCCACGTACCTGCTCCAGGTCCTGCGTGATCTTGGTGCGCGTGGCCCAGTCGCCCTGGCGGTCGTGGCCGTCGTGCTTGGCGGCGCGACAAGCGGCCGGCCTGTGTCTCACCGGGGTACAGTGCGAGCCACATTGTGATACTTGTTAAGTCTCATCGCGACACTTGGCGAGTCTCATCGCGACACTTAGCGAGTCTCAACAGGGTACTTAGAGAGTATCAACAAGGTACTTTAGAGAGTATCAACAAGGTACTTTAGAGAGTCTCAACAGGGTACTTTAGAGAGTCTCAACAGGGTACTTTAGAGAGTCTCAACAGGGTACTTTAGAGAGTCTCAACAGGGTACTTAGAGTCTCAACAGGATACTTAGTCTCAACAGGGTACTTAGAGAGTCTCAACAGGGTACTTTAGAGAGTCTCGGCAGGGTACTTAGAGAGTCTCAACAGGGTCCTACACTATTTCCATTGGGGTACTCGTCAGGTCTCAACGGGCCAGTCATCCTCAACTCCACCAGTGTCCACGTACCTGCTCCAGGTCCTGGGTGATCTTGGTGCGCGTGGCCCAGTCGCCCTGGCGGTCGTGGCCGTCGTGCTTGGCGGCGCGACAAGCGGCCGGCCTGTGTCTCACCGGGGTACAGTGCGAGCCACATTGTGATACTTGTTAAGTCTCATCGCGACACTTGGCGAGTCTCATCGCGACACTTAGCGAGTCTCAACAGGGTACTTAGAGAGTATCAACAAGGTACTTTAGAGAGTATCAACAAGGTACTTTAGAGAGTCTCAACAGGGTACTTTAGAGAGTCTCAACAGGGTACTTTAGAGAGTCTCAACAGGGTACTTTAGAGAGTCTCAACAGGGTACTTAGAGTCTCAACAGGATACTTAGTCTCAACAGGGTACTTAGAGAGTCTCAACAGGGTACTTTAGAGAGTCTCGGCAGGGTACTTAGAGAGTCTCAACAGGGTCCTACACTATTTCCATTGGGGTACTCGTCAGGTCTCAACGGGCCAGTCATCCTCAACTCCACCAGTGTCCACGTACCTGCTCCAGGTCCTGGGTGATCTTGGTGCGCGTGGCCCAGTCGCCCTGGCGGTCGTGGCCGTCGTGCTTGGCGGCGCGCGCGGCGGTCTGCGTCACGATCAGCAGCCGCCCGATGTCGCGGTCAGTGAACTCCACGTCCGACTCCTCGTCGGACCTGAACAATAGATGATAATAATAATAATAAATGTTTATTTCAGATAAAGATCCATATTTGTTAGTAAATTGACTTAAATAACTATGTTAGTAAGTATAGAATTATATGAAATCACTTAAATTAAATCAATTAAATTAAATCAATTAAATTAAATCAATTAAACCAAATTAAATCATCCAAATAAAATCAATTAAATTACATTAAATTTCTAACATTATGAATCGTTTCACATTGGGAGGTGCCCAAGGTGCCCCTTATTTGCGTTGCAGTGGATGTGCACCCAACGTCTCATTATAGGGCATGATGGTTTGTCCCTAATTACCATCAGGATGCCGTTGGTACTCTGGCGGACTCGGTCAAGCATCGAGGCAGAACGCTTCCTAATGATGGCGTAAAAATCATCAACTGCTAATAATAATAATGCTATAATAATAATAATTGTTTGTTTATTTCCTCTTCACAAAGGTAAGACAATGGTAACAGTACATATTATATAGTAAGTAATACAATTCCATTACATTTTATTAACGAGAGATAGATAGATATTCTTTAGTGAACTCCCCTCTCCTTTCCACTCCCGAACAACACGTGCCGGACAGCGTTGTCATCTGCATACCATCCAGACGATGGTGGCGCGCACCAAGAGGTTTAGTTCCTCGTTCCTGCCCCGTGCCATTAAGTCATGGAATGCCCTTCCAGCTCATGTGTTTCCTTCCTCTTACAATCCTGGGTTCTTTAGGCGGAGCGTGAAACGGCATCTCAGTGGGCCTTCAGGGTGAGGGCGACAGGCGCAATGGGCTTTATTGTGCCTGTCGACCTAACTTTTGGACCTCACGACCGCTTACCATCAGGTGGAGTGAGGTCTTCCTGAGAGCTCTTCTTATAAAAAAAGAAAAAAAAGAACACCAAATAGCTCACTTAAAACTAGATACAAAGACAAATCGAGGTACAATATAGGCGGCTTTTCGCTTTTAGCGATCCTTTGAGTAGTGGATAATTAAAAACAAGAACAATTATAAGGAAATAAATAAATATATATAGTATACACGGGAACAGGGCCGTCTCTACCAGGGGGTGCAAGGGGCGCCTGCCGGGCGGCAATAAAAGTACGACTTCATATAAGTTATTAATTTACATGATATAGATAGATAGATAGATATTCTTTATTGCGCACCATACAATTGACTTAAATCTAGGTATAACAGACACTCGTTGCACAATTTAGGCAGCCTTATCGCTATAAGCGATCTCTTCCAGACAACCTTAGGGCAGAGGATACTTGAAATATAAGGGGGTGAGGTGAACTACATACAAAACCGGAATTGAGGCTAAACAATAAATATAAATACATAAATAATAATATATACATAATTATATATTTATTTAAATGACATAACAGTTTAAGTTGCTATGGTAACGTTTTCAAGACATGTCAGTTTGTAAGAAAGCTTTTTAAGAGACCGGCGGATGGGTGTGCGTACTGACCAGGCGTCCGTGAAGGTGTTGTGCCTGGGCGGCGGCAGGTCCAGTTCCTCGTCTAGTTGGAAGTGTAGTTCCTCCCGAGTCTCGTCCTCGGGCGGCGGAGGCGGCGCCCTCTCGCGGGACCCGGCCTTCGTACGACGCTTCACCTGCAGAACAAATAAAATAAATAAATAACCCAACACGTGCCACGCTGGGCCACACAGCGCCATCTAGCCCCAAACTAAGCCCAAGCTTGTACTATGAGCACTAGACAACTGATAAACTTACTTAGCCAGTTTTTTTTTGTAAATAAATACAAACATTTATACTTGTGCATAGTAAACACCCAGACCAATACAAACAGACATGTTCGTGAACACAAATGTTTGTGCGGGAATCGAATCCACGACTCTCGGCTCAGAAAACAGAGGTCACTTCCAAATGAGTCATCGATAAACTCAGTCATCAAATATATCATCACCATCAGCCTATCGCAGTCCACAGCTGGACATAGGCTTGTCCAGTTGTTCGCCACTTCGAGGAAACATCTGGAGTCTTTATCCATAATCGCCACTTGTGTCAGGCGGGTTCTGTATCTTGGGCGTAGCTCCTCGCTCCGCTGACGCTGCTGCCCGTCACCGGTCTGTGGTATTTAGCTACGCCTTCAATCGTGATGGTTATACCGCCACCAGTCGACTACCAGAGCCTCGTTTGTCATGCACCACGGGCAGGTGAGGGTGGCTTGGAGCGAAAAGATTATCACTCGAGCCGTTACATCACCATTTTTAGCTAATAATAGGTTTTTTTACATATATATTTTTTAGTTTATACGAATTTATACGAATAAGGTCAAATGTAGCGCCACTTATGAGCCACTCCGCGCACAGACGCGGGCGGTTCGGTTGTGACGCGTCGCTGTCACCCCGGGATAACGACAGTGGCTTGAGCCGCCACCCTCGGAATATGAGGGGTAATGCTAAATCACATGTGTCAGAATTTTAATAAGCATCAGATAGAGAAAGCTGCAGACCACATTCAAGGCAATATTCTCAAAGAAAGACAAAACCAAACCAATCATATTTTATTAAAATGATCAGTTTAAAAAACGTATGAATATACATTACAAATGTTTGTACTGTGCGGGAATCGAACCCACGACGAATGCAGAAGTCACTATCAAATGAGCCATTGAGTACCCTTGTAACTGCGCCAGTAGCTTTTTTTTTTCAAAATAGTTTTATTTGAAAGCTAGAAAGATTTACTAGAAATAAAAATTTAAAAAGCCTATCATTTCGAGCAGTAAGTTTGTTAAAAAAGTAGCTTTTCTTTTTTAATTTAGGTGTGTATCTGAAAAACTATCACTTTGAGGTAACTTTTTAGAATCTTTCATTAAAGTACATGATTTACTCTACACTCTCGGCGAAACACGACCCAGAGGTCATTTGGCTGCGGTATTCTATAGGGTGGAGGTCCTTCCCCGGACGGGCGGCTCAATTCTTGCGAAGATTCGCTATGCCCTCTCTCGTAAATGAATTTAAGAGTATAAATTGGTATAAAGTGTAAAATATAACACATAGTAGGTATATAATATGTAACGTACCTCCGTCCAAACGTCAGTCGCACTCCTCTCGGAGGCGGGGCTGACCCTCTCGTCCTGTTCCGACTTGTCTCCGGGCTCTGTGGACAAATTAATAGGTTTATAATGCTTAGGAATGTTTTATTTAGAACTAGCTGTGCCAGCGGCGTCGCAAGCGTGGATATCGGTTTTCAAAAATAACGGACTTCCATAAAATGGTGCCTGAATTTTAAGTTAGACCTCTAGCAATACATTGGTGAAAACCGCGTTTAATTCCATACAGCAGTTTTCGCGTGATGCGCGATCAAACATACAGATAAAAATTTCACCCGTTTTCCCAACACTTCCCGTTACTGCTCTGCTCCTATTGATTGTAGCGTGATGAAAAGTATACTATAATCTGCCCAGGACTATGAAGAACAAATGTACCAAGTTTCGTCACAATCCGTCCAGTAGTTTTTTTTTATAATGAACATATAGACAGACAGACAAAAATTTTACTGATTGCATTTTTGGCATCAGTATCGATCACTAATCACAGTAATCACCCCCTGATGGTTATTTTGAAAATATATTTCATGTACAGAATTGACTTCTCTACAGATTTATTATAAGTATAGATATAGATAGAAGACTAGCTGTGCCGGCGGCGTCGCACGCGTGCATATCAGGTTTCAAAAATATCGGACTTTTATAAAATGTTGCCTAAATAATAAGTTAGACCTCTAGCAATACATTGGGGAAAACCGCTAACAATTACATTGCTTTAATCCCAAATTAAATAGCTAAAGCACTTGTGTTATGGGTATCAGAATGGTCCCACAGATATATATTTAAATTATATATTATAGATTGTGATTTAAATATCCAAACTACCTATAAACACCCAAACACAAATATTTTTCACACGAATGTCTGTTCCGGATGGGAATCGAACCCACAATTTCGATTCTCACGACCAAATGAGCCACCGGACCAGTTAATAAGGTCAAATGTAGCGTCACTTATGAGCCGTTCCGCGCACGGACGCGGGCGGTTCGGTTGTGCCGCGTCGCTGTCACCCCGGGATAACGACGGTGGCTTGGGCCGCCACCCTCGGAATATGAGGGGTAAACCTACTTACTAACCCTAAGGACACCCGTATTTACAAACAACACTTATCTACAAGATGATTTCTAATCAAACAAAAAAATTTAAGGGGTAATAAAAGGGTTCGGGACACCAATTGTCCCGAACCCTTTTATTACCCCTTAATGAAACTGAATGAGCAGGTTTTCTCACGATGTTTTCCTTCACCGCTAAACTAGAGGTATAATTCAGCACATAGATTTTTGCAAAACCAAAGGTGCGTGCCCCGCGTGGATTCGAACCGACGACCTCACGTGTGTGAACCGACGATGTTACCACTAGGCTACCACGGCTCGCATCGTCTGTCCCCTATTTCATAAAAATAATGATATAATGATTTTAGACCGGCTTGGTGGCTCAATTGGTAGTAACCTCTGCCTTCTGAGTCAAGGGTCGTGGGTTCGATCCCCACACATTACAAACATTTGTGTGCATGAACATGCCTGTTTGTATTGGTCTGGGTGTTTTCTATGTATAATATGTATTTATTTACAAAAAAAAATGTATCTAAGTATGTTTATCAGTTGTCTAGTACCCATAGTACAAGCTTCGGCTTAGTTTGGGGCTAGGTGGCGCTGTGTGGCCCAGCGTGGCATGTCTTGGGTTATTATTATTAATTATTACCTTGCCTACGGGAGAGAGGCACAAACTCTGGAACATCGGGATTCAAGTGGTCCTGTGGCGTGGCTGCGAGGCGGCCAGTGCGAAACATTCTGAAACAACGAAGGAAACGTTTCATTAACACCGCACACGACTTGGGAGCCTTTCAAGAAACGAGCGTACTCCTATTTAAAAAGCCGGCAGCGACCCCTACCACCAAAATCGAAAACGATCGTTCGTTGAACGGATCGCGTACTTTTGCACAATAAATCCCTCCCATTTGTCCCTCCCGTGTTCGAATGTACGAACTAAAATTCGTCAAAGTCGATTTCCATGAATTTCATTGATATTCGAGTACGGGAGGGACAAATGAGAGGGATTTATGAGGTAAAAATACGCGATCCGTTCAACGAACGATCATTTTCGATTTTGGTGGTAGGGGCCCTGAACTCGATTTGAGTTGCGGGTGTCCATGGGCGGTGTCGACTGCTTACGATCAGGCATCACATTTGCTCGTCTGCCGCCTCTTGCATAAAGAAAAAAAACACAATTTGTGAAAACCCTAAAATTTAACGTCAAATGTGGCGTTAGTTTCCAATTGGGCCATGTGCCGTGATAAAATCCGATGACAGTTGACAGTGACAGCTCACGCTGACAGGTGACAGTGACAGCTGATGTACCTGGGCAGGGGCGGCGGCGGAACGGCGCGCAGCAGGCTGGAGACGGGCGCGACCAGGGGACCGCCCATGGTGGCCAGGGGGAATATGCCGACCATTTGTTTTTTGCGTCTGCGGAGTGAAATTAAACGCACATTATAATACATGTCGGAGCACTCGGAGCACAGTTCAGTTCACAGTTCATAGGGGTAGCAAAATGAGTCTCCCGTGCGAAGCCGGGACGGGCTGCTAGTAAGTATATATAAAAAAAGTATATAAGTAAGTTTATCAGTTGTCTTGACTAGTACCCATAGTACAAGCTTCTGCTTAGTTTTTGGCTACATGGCGATAATGGTGGCGCCCTGCGTGGCATCATCATCAGCTTATTCCAGTCCACTGCTGGACATAGGCCTCTCCAGTTGTTCGCCACCTAGGGCAAACTTCTGGAGGATATACCCATAATCGCCACGCTGGGCAGGCGGGTTGGCTATCGCAGGGCGTAGCTTCTCGCTCCGGTGACGCTGCTGCCCGTCATCGGCCTGTGGTATTTAGCTACGCCTTCTATCATAATGGTTTTACCGCTACCAGTCGGTTTGCCAGAGCCTCGTTTGTTGTTCGGCAGGATGCACCATGGGCAGGTGAGGATGGCTTGGAGCGAAAAGGTGATAGGTCGCTCCCATACATC
This sequence comes from Conogethes punctiferalis, assembly GCA_031163375.1. Classification (NCBI taxonomy): domain Eukaryota; kingdom Metazoa; phylum Arthropoda; class Insecta; order Lepidoptera; family Crambidae; genus Conogethes; species Conogethes punctiferalis. The sequence goes on along the minus strand of CM062106.1, from coordinate 4,428,503 downwards.
CCAGCGTGGCATGTCTTGGGTTATTAATTTGTTAAGGTACACTGACCGTTTCTCGCCGGGTTTCTCGTCGCTGGCCTCCGACTGCAGGGGCGGGTCCTCGTTCGACTCGATCTTCTTATCAGCTTCGCTTGTCGCTTCGTCACCGTTCTTTTCCGTCTGAGTTGTCTGGAAGAATTACTAATATTATAAACTAGCTGTGCTCGCGACTTCGTCCGCGTGATTTCTACGCTCCTAATAGTTGCAGCGTGATGTTATATAGCCTAAAGCCTTCCTCGATAAATGGTCTATTCAACACAATAAGAATTTTTCAATTCGGACCAGTAATTCCTGAGATTAGCGCGTTCAAACAAACAAACAAACAAACTCTTCAGCTTTATAATATTACTTAAGAAGTTAAAATTAAGATGCTGAGTAAAATACACAATTTGACAAATATTAACGAGGACATAAAATTAAAAGCAAAAAAAATAAACCCACCTCAACCTTCTCAGCCTCCGGCTCCACTACCCCATCACCTATCCTCTCATCTTCCCTCTCGCTCCGTTCTATACTCGGCGCCTCTTCCCTCTCGCTCGCACGCTTCGCCTCAACCACCAACTCGCTAGCACCAACATCTACAGGTTTTTCATTCTCAACCTCTTTAGGTTTATCGGCTTCCGTAAATTTTTCCACCTCAGCATCCTTTTCGGCTTCTTCGGCGCGCTTCTCGGCTTCGGCTTCGGGTTCGGCCCCGGCTTCGGCTTTGGGGTCGTCCGGCTTCTTCTCGGCTCTGTCGCCGTCCTCGGAATTGGTCCCGGATGTGATGTCGAGTATAGGCCATTTCGTCGGTTCGAACGCTGTTCGCACCTGTTTGAGACAATTGTGGAATAAATAACCGGCACGTGATTGAGGGTTTGTTGTCACCTGATACTATAACTGTGATTTCTGTCACTCAAACGGTTTTTGTTTGCTGTTAGACCACGAATATACAGAAAAAATAAAAGGGAGCTATTTACAATAATGTGATAGAAGAACGATGTGTAATTTAATTCCAATTATAATCATATCGTAATTTATTACTACATTTCGACAAAAGAATAAACTATACCATAATATCGTCAGTACAGACAGCGATCTCTCGTCACTCGATACCTTGATTTGATGCATTTTCCGTAGTTCATAGTGCAGTGACTTGACAGTGTCTTTTATCACTCGCTACCCGCGTAAGGGGTTTCTTCAGTCACTCTAAATAATCACAGTGACTTCCATCAATCTATGTTGTCGTCACATGACATACATCTGCTACCCGATATAAACACCGTGACTTTTGTCACTCTATAAAATCACCGTGACTTCCGTCACTCGATAAAATCACTGTGATTTCCGTCACTCGATACAATCACAACAAACTTACCTTGAACCCAGATATGAGCTGCAGCTTATCCGAATCGCATATCGCGTCCAGCACTAACTGCACGTCCGCCGTCAGCGCCCTCACGCGGTGGAAGGACGCGATCAGCGTGACCGGTATAGTGCCGTCTGCGGCCATTTTGCGGCGCAGGAAGAAATCACGCGCCAAATTGTCGGGGCTGAAGTAGTATTCGCTGTGAAAATATAAAGCCAGTTAATACATCAGGTCAGTGTAATATCAATCTATAATCATACACACACATACACTTAAAAATGCGTACGGATATACGGGTATATCACTCCGTTATTTCCCTTTCGGCTATGTAAATACTTATGAGAAACATTAATTTATTTTTCTCTTAACTCGTTCAAAAATTACTATAAGAGGATCTAAATATAGGTATGTACATTATAATTTAATGTATAAAACATTCTTAGCATAGACAGTCCTGTATTACAGGTTACCAGACACCCACCATCTCAATGGTGCAGGTACTATGTTGTCACAGTCATAAATGAAGAAAATGTTTTCTTTTTTCGTTACCTATCATTGTAAATGTGCAAATAATAAGCGTTACTAGACATTACCAGAGTTTTGTTACGAAATATAGTCACTGCTAATGCCGTCATTCGATATTGTCGCTGTGACCTTTGTCACAGTGACATCCATTACTCGATCTAGTTAGTTCGAACGACGCAACACAACGTCTAAGCGCCTATTTCACGTGTTCACTAATCTAATACTCACATCTGCTTCTTGATAAGATCCTTGAGCGTCGCGTGGTCGAGCCCCATGCCGTAGGGCGTGGCGGTGGCGGCGGCCGCGCCGTAGTAGAAGGCCTGCGCGAGCGGCGGCGCCAGCGGCGCGCCCAGCCCGTACTGCACCACCAAGCCGGCGCCCACGCCCACGCCCACACCCGCGCCCTGCCCCACGCGCAGCTGAGTGAGGAACGGGAGGGGTTGGGTGGGTGTGCCTTCGGTCGGGAGTCACTTAGGTCGCCAGTGTACGAGTTTTTCTTATTTAATTAATTTTTATCTCACAATAAAGTGGTGTACTAAGGGCGGACTTAATGCCACATTGGTATTTTCTACCAGTCAACCATTGGGCTAAGCATAAATTAAATTTTAAGGTAGTGTACCATGACATTGGTCTTTTCATTTTTGTTATGACAAGAGGGGGCAAACAGGCCTGAAGGGCAGATGATGGTATGTGATCACTTCAGCCCATAGACACCGCAAAACCAGAGGAGTCATTGCTGTATGTATTTTATGACAGACGAGCGTCTGACGTTAAACGGTGTCAGCGACGCTGCCTACCGTGAATTTTGTTTATGGTTTTAATTTTAAGGAACTTGTTTAGCTGCGGTTTTGTCTAAATCACAGCATGAGCACCTTTTTTACTGAGGTTTTAATACTCTTCAGAGTAACCGTCAGACCCAAGGTCAAGTCTAGTCACATGATTAACTGTAATACCATTTTGTGATATTATTTTGTACTATATAAAATCACCTAATATTTTAACAGTGATTTTCGTCACACTGTATTGTCAGTGACTTAAATCTGGCGACCGTACAAAAACCAAAGGCACTAAAGATGGATTTCGATCATTTTCCAAGGTCAAGTCTAGTCACATGATTAACTGTAATACCATTTTGTGATATTATTTTGTACTATATAAAATCACCTAATATTTTAACTGTGATTTTCGTCACACGATATTGTCAGTGACATAAATCTGGCGACCATACAAAAACCAAAGGCACTAAAGATGGATTTCGGTCATTTTCAGACATGAATTGATGAAAATGAATGTAACCCATGTTAGTATCATGAATGTTCATACAAATACCATAAAAGCCTTATGGATATTTTTTTTTTTTTTTTTTTTTATACCACTGGGTGGCAAACAAGCCTACGGCCCGCCTGATGTTAAGCGGTTACCGCAGCCTATGGACACCTAAATATGGATATAAATACATATACGTGTTTATCATACTATATCTATATGTAAAAAACTTTCGTCCCATGAAATGAAATTTAAAACACCATGTATAGATTTTGAGTACCATATTAAAATAATTATAAATAACCCAAAACATGCCACGCCGGACCACACAGCGCCATCTAGTCCCGAGCTAAGCCGAAGCTTGTACTATGGGTACTAGACAACTGATAAACTTACTTAGATACATTTTAAGTTAATATGTAGATACATTTTATATGTAGCAAACACCATACCAATATATAAATAGACATTCATGCACACAATTTTTTTTCTTTACCACATTACACATCAAATTGAACAGGTTGTATATATCACCGGAAAATGACAAAACTCGTGAATTGATCAATTTCCTAGGTAGTTGATTAACTTCCGGAAAATAATAAACGGCAGTTGAAATGTTTTATTTAACTATGTATTTTAGTAAATTGATAAATTTACGGGGTCTTGTCGTTAAATAATCCGACGAAGGCGAGGTGAACGTTGATTGGTTCAATGACTCACGTGATGTTATACCGTTAACCAATCAGGGAACAGTGTATTAAGTTACGGGTCATAATGCACCGTTAAATAGTACATTGAGCAACGATTGGCTCATTTGAGGACGATTTTACTTGTGTTAAAATCTTAAATTATGGAATTACTGCCAGCCTACCGTAAGTTGATCTTTTAACTGAAAACCATTGCGTTAAATAATACATTTCAACTACCGTTTGTTATATTCCGAAAGTTAATCAACTACCTGGGAAATTGATCAACTTACGATTCTTGCAATTTTCCGGTGACATATAGAATCATTCACAAAACATAATAAGCATATATACCAGTACATAGACATGGATTATGTTCATACATTCAATGTTTGTACCGTGCGGGGAACACTTTTTCAGGGGCATTGCTTTTACTACTACTACGTACAATGAAAATGGGAGAAAATGTCCAAATTTCATCATAAGTTAAGTGTAAATTACCAGGAATGCATAGATACGTAGGAAGTCGATATGATGTGTTAACTTAACTAATATTGGTTAATAAGATATTACATTTTAGACTTCCTACGTATCCATGCCTTCCTGGTAGTTATCAATCAATCAGTCACTGATTATAGAATAGATCATACTTTATTGCACACCATACAATCAACTTAAAACTAGTAAAATGGACATTAGTTGTACAATTAGGCGGCCTTATCGCTCCAAGCGATCTCTTCCAGGCAACCTTAGGGTAGAGGATAAATTAAACAGATAGGGTGAGGTGAGCTATAGACTGAACAGAGATTGATGATAATAAAACATAAATATATTATGTTACAATGAAAGTTAGAAATTTTTGCAAGTTGCAACATGCTACGACAAAACGATTCATTTATTTAAACCGCATGCAAATGGTACCCAAAATATAGTAGGTAAATGTAAAAATGAGGCGCAAATAGGAACCAATAGGGACACATTTAGGTGCACAAGTCCTTCATAGACAAGAAAGACACGTGCACCATGGACAAAAGAACGCTCAGCCAACGTATTTGCCCAGTTAACAAAATAAAGAAATCATAAAATATAACAAAAATATTTTTTCTTTTTCTAATTGTTGTATAATTTAATTACAAAATTAAATTATAAATATTATAAACTGCAAACGGGCAAACGGGTCTGAAGGGCACCTGATGGTAAGTGATCACTTCAGCCCATAGACACCGCAACACTAGGGGTGTCTGTCACAAATGTAATCTTCAAGTATAAAGGTATTTCAAATGTAATAAAGTTCTATGTTATAGCTATACATCCATATATACCAACATAAACAAAATGACTACGATGATCATAAGGCGATATCATTACCTGGGAACACCCATGGATGTCATAATCACCACACCACGGAGCATACTGCTCTCAGCCCTAAACTATAGTGGTACTAACCTGCTGCAAGTCCGGATGGTGGTAATCCTGCGCATGGAAGGGCAGATGGTGGTGATGGTGGTGCAGGGGGGGTGCGGGCAGGGCGGAGGCGGGCCGCGCGCGCCGCCCGCCGCGCCCCCGGGCTCCGCCGCGGCCTCGCACGCTGCCGCCGCGACGGGAGTCCTCGCCGTTCAGCGACACTGTGTCTGCGGGGAGGTTCGGTCATCAGTATTCAGTCACACATACATAACGTCACGTCTTTCTCCCTACGGAGTAAGCAGAGACCACGTCCTTCCGTTTGCTACGATCCCGGCACACAACTTTCGCTTCATAAATAAATATAAATAAATATCCCAAAGTAAGAAGCGAAGGAACGGTCTATGGTATTTAACTACGCCTTCAATAGGCTATTATGGCTAAAAATTGTAATTAGTCCGTCCTTTAGCTTATTCAAATATAAAAGGCACGAATTTTTCCTTTTTTCATTCAAATAAACAATAGCAAAGATACAAGGCATCAAAAGTTAGGAGTGGGAGTCTTTGACGTCATTCGCTCCCATAAAAATGCCTCGCCGATTGACGTCAAGCATAATTCAACGGGCTATAACTTTGTAAATTTTAGTCTAATTTACAAATCAAAAAATACGTGTCTTTTATTTTTAATTACAATTTTTAGCCGTAATAGCCTATTGTGATGGTTATACCACCAGTCGGTTGCCAGCGCCTCGTTTGTTATTCGGCAGGATGCACCACGGGCAGGTGAGGTTGGCTTGGAGCGAAAAGATGATAGGCCGCTTCCTTATATCCGATACCCTTATTTTACATACATACCCTTACACTCGTACAGTCATATACATAAGTATCAGACAACATCACATACATTGCTCCGATCCCAAAGTAAGAAGCTTAAAAGCACTTGTGTCATCAGAACAACGAAGATACCACAAATATATTAAATACAAATATAAACACCCAGACATGGAACAAACACAAATGTTTATCACACGAATGTTTGTCCCGAGTGAGAATGTCTGATATTTATTTAAAAAATATATATTTATTATGTCTTTCCTACAAATCATATCATAAATTAAAAATAAATATATTATGATCACGATTCATACAAAAATATACTATACCCGTATTGCGTAACCCAACATCTCTATTGAGCAGAGACAAGAGGCCTAAATTACGGGAGGAAAGTTATGGCGAATCTTAGCTTAGCTCTTCGCTCCGGTGACGCTGCTGCCCGTCACCGGCCTGTGGTATTAATGGCGATTTTTTTTTTATAGTGGCTCGACATAATGGCATCCCTACGCCTGATGGAAAGTGAAAGAGAAGCCCAAGCCGCTGGGACAACTGGCAAGTAACTGGTCAGTCACCTGTCAGTTGCCACCGCCATGCCGGCCCAATCCTAATCCCCCCATGAGCTCCGGAAACTCTACTCACCGGCAGAAACACGACCCAGAGGTCATTTGGCTGCGGTATTCCATAGGATGGAGGTCCTTCCCCGGACGGGCGGCTCAATTTGTCGAACACTCACCGTTGTCGGGCCTCGCGGCGTGCTGCGCGTGCTTGCCGGGCCTCGCCGCCTTCACGTCGATGTCCAGAGGGACCCATTTGTGTTTGCCGGACTTGTTGCTGGGCTTGCCCGCTCCTGCGACGAACAAACACGACGTTATTAAACATATAAATATACATATAACCTCAGAATAAGCCGCGCTGGGTCACACAACGCCATCTAGTCCTTTTTTTTTTAAGAGGGGCATGCATTAGGCACCTTCATGCCGTCTCCGGGGGGACGCGGCATGGTGTGTGGGACTCACACCTCCCAAAAGGGAGGGCATACCCACTAAACCCCCCTGTGTAGGCAGTGGGCAGCAAGTTGCAGGGACACAAGCGGCCGGCACTCCTGGTCCGGGGAGGGCAAATACCCCTGCCCCCGGATCCGGGGAGCAATAGAGTGCTCCCCGGGCGGACCTCGTGCAACGGTGGGGCTGCACCCACCATCTAGTCCTAAGCTAAGCTGAAGCTTGTACTATAGGTATGTATCCATCAGCCTATTGCAGTCCACTGCTGGATATAGGCCTCTCCATTTGTTCGCCACTTAGGGCAAACATCTGGAGACTTTACCCATAATCCCCACGCTGGGCAGACGGATTGGCGATCGCAGGGCGTAACTCCTCGCTCCGGTGAGTGGTTAGCTACTCCTTCAGCCATGATGGTTATACCGCCACCAGTCGGTCGCTAGAGCCTCGTTTGTTCTTCGGCGGAATGCACCACGGGCAAATGAGGGTGACTTGGAGAGAAACGATGAAGGGTCGCTCCCTTTTTTATAAGAAGAGCTTCAGGATCACTTCACTCCACCTGATGGTAAGCGGTCGTGAGGTCCAAAAGTAAAATCGACAGGCACAATAGAACAAACCCATTGCGCCTGTCGCCCTCACCCTGAAGGCCCACTGAGATGCCGTTTCACGCACCGCCTAAAGAACGCAGGATTGTAAGAGGAAGGAAACACATGAACTGGAAGTCCCTTACAGCCTATATACAAGAAGACTTTTTAATCACTATCCAAATTTTTATATTATAATCTATGGCGAAAATCACTAAATACGTATTTTTTCTTTTAATACCGGTCAGTACTAAAATATTGAGAAAATAGCATTCCAAGTTGTCTAAAAAAAGACGAAATAAATAGACACCGCGCGCCGCGGGCGCCGCCCACCGCCGGGCACGTCCGTCCCCGCTCCTTTCATTCATTCATAAAAAGCCGCCATTTGCAGAACAGCAAAACACATAGGTACTCGTACCTACATAAGTTGCAAATTTTCCCTTCATATTTTTACGGGCTTAGGACCGTCAGATTTCAAAAATGCCTACCTACCTAATTTTCACCTTATAACTTTGACGCAATCGCCTATCGACAATTGACGAACCGCCGAACACGTTCTCAGCGAAAACTGTCCAATTTAAACGCATTTATCAATGGGTATTTTATTGGGTGACCCAATAGGTGAATACAATATTTTTCAAAGTTGACTTTATGCTCTTGAAATTAAACTAAGACGGCAATAAGTAGGTAGTACATTGTTGCAATAACACGTATTTTAAAAAATTGAATCTACTATGTACAAATTAATTAAAATTAAAATCAACTTACACTAAAACTGATCAATAATTATTGGTAATTTAATAGGTAACTGTTCAAAATGCATACCATTTCTCTCCAAACAGTCTCGCACGTTTTTCCACATTGCCTTTTAATTTGTTAAGGACTAAAGTCTCACTTTTCACTTTATCAAATGCTCTAATAATCTGTTGTTTAAGGGCGTCCAGGCTCTGGATCCCATCCACATACACACGTCTTTTGATTTCCCCCCACAAAAAAGTCACACTTTTGGAAATGATACGGGTGCCAGCCAGCGGTGTTAAGCAGTTTCCATATGGCGTATTGGCTAACCTCAAAAAGCCTCGCCGCGTCTCGAGTACTTGCACGAGGGTTTCTTTGGAAAAAGTCGAAGATCTCTTTTTCGATTTCCACTGGCCCTTCTGCATGTGAAGGTGTAGTAAATTGGCCGTAATCTAACAGCTTTTGGTTGGCAGCTAAAATCGTTGCATGGTTCGGAACTTGACACACCCTGGTTGCGAAGGCGAGGAAGGCTATCCGCTTCATACAGTCTTTGAGCTCCGTTCAAACTCTCTCCACTTAACAAATGACACCGCACCATTTCATAAAACTCACGATTGGAAATGTTTGGAATACATCGCGACGGAGGGGTTTCTTTCTACTGCGACACGTGCGAACGAACACGGAAATGGCGCGCACTCGCTGCGCGGGGATGCGCGGGCGACTGCTCTTGACCTTTGCCATTTTGTTTTGGGTCGCTCGCTCGCTACCCTCCCGCCGCTCCGCCCCGCACCCCATCTCTACCCCGCGCGGGCGCGGGATATCTTTCATTGATGTTTATCGCTTTGCGTAGTAAATTTTTACGCTAGAAATGGTAACCATGCGATATTTATAATTGGTTCGGTACAATGAATTTGTTGTGAAAATATGACCTATATTTTTTATTGCAGAAATGGGCTCTATTAACGATACCTAATGCCCAGAAAAAATTTGGATAGTGATTAAAAATTCACCTTGTATACTGCGAAAGACTGATAACGGCACAATGAACTATGAAAACTTATAACTTTAATTCACCTGCAGCCTTCGATTTGTCCACATGTTTCTCGTGGTGTTTCTCGTGTATCTGGTGGTTCTGCAGCGGTTCCACCTTCTCCCTGACTGGCTGCGGCAGCTGCTGCTGGTGATGGTGCTCCTCCAGCGGCTTGCGGTCCTGGTCCTGGAAGGATGGAGAGGATCCTGTTAATCCATCGTATATACATACATACATAACGTCACGCCTTTAACGCCATAGCCCTAGTAATCTATCTCTTTTAACTATCCCCTTCCCAATGGTTTTCTGGAAGAGATCGCTGAAAGCGATAAGGCCGCCTTATTTGTACGTTGAGTTGTCATTGTACCTAGTTTTATAAGTCATCTGGTTAACCCCTATTTTACCCTTTTAGCGTTGCTCGTTCAGTCAGGACATGTTCTTTTATATATAGTTGTAGATAGATAGATAAATGTAGTTCCATCCGATCGTATCACAAAGTACGAACAATTGATAATAATGACCGATACGAAACATCAATATACCCGTATTGCGTAACCCAACATCTCTATTGAGCAGAGACAAGAGGCCTAAATTACGGGACATTTCGACAAGAAAAAATTTTTTTTTTCTAAATGACTACGATGATTACCAAGGCGGACTTGTCATTATCACCAGGCTCTTGGAGGGGCGGAAAGCCCTCACCCCTAGAGGAAATCATCATCATCGTCATCATCAGCCTCTCCTAGTGCACTGCTGGACATAGGCTTCTCCAATAGGCTATTATGGCAAAAATCTTTAATTAGTCCGTCTTTTAGCTTATTCAAAAATAAAAGACACGAATTTTCCTTTTTTCATTCAAATAAACAATAGCAAAAGTTAGGAATGGGAGTCTTTGACGTCACTTCACTCGCTCCCGTAAAAATGCCACACCGAGTGACGTCACGCGTAATTTCATTCAACGGGCTATAACTTTGTAATTTTTAGTCCAATGTACAAATAAAAATAACCTGTCTTTTTGAATAAGCTAAAAAAAGAACTTGTACGAACAAAATGTCACTTTTGACGTTGGTTTTTGACATTGTAAACGTCAATGTCAGTGTCACCTGTCATCCATATGCCAAGGCATCCCCGTCGGTTTGTATTTTTCATTTTAGCTTGCAATTTGATAGACTACTAAATTTGAGAAACATCGGTCATAAAAGTTTTCTGTTAGCCTCAATAGTTGTAACCAAGTAGTAGACATTAAAGTGACATTTTACAACTGGTAGACGTTCTGCGAAAAGTAAAACCCTGCGTTCTGTATAGGGTTACCAGGCCATAAAATGCAAAGTACACTGTATAAGGCCGGACATTTTTGCCGAAAATATTTTTTTTTATTGCCAAACATAATGTTTTTACAGCTGGGCTGTTGAAAAAAGTATTTAAATGTGATGTAAAGAAGAAAGCCAGACGCGCCGCGCGAGCGAACAGTTTGCTCTTATATCCGCTCGTACGCTCGTCCGCCCATCGTCGTACGAATCGCCACTCTGACAAAAAGCCTGACAAAAGTCGGACATGCCCAACACGTATCTTGCAAGCCTAGTTCTGTAGTGGTCGGACTAGGGGTGTCGATTGATTGATCGAGTATATAGGTACTCACCGCATTGCCGTTATGGTGTGACGAGTCTGCGTCCTGAGGGGGGGGCGTGGAGTGACACCTCGCGCCGGCCACGGCCGCGGTCAGCGTCGGCCAGTCGCCGATGTCGGTGAAGTCTGACGCCTGCGGACAACGGGAGAAGAGAGTCAGCATTGTATTGGGAACAAGTCAAAGTTTTTGGCTAGTTTTGGCGTAGGCTGAGAATCAAGAGAAGTAGGGCATAGCGAATCTTCGCTCGTATTGAGCTGCCCGTCCGGGGAAGGACCTCCACCCTATAGAATACCGCAGCCAAATGACCTCCGGGTCGTGTTTCTGCTGGTGAGTAGGGTCTCCGGAGCCCGTGGGGGGTTAGGGTTGGGCCGGCATGGCAGTGGCAACTGACAGGTAACTAACCAGTTACTTGCCGGTTATCACAGCGACTTGGGCTTCTCTTTGGCTTTCCATCAGGCGTAGGGAAGCCATTATGTCGAGCTACTATAAAAAAAAAAATCAGGCGGCGCAGAACAGCGCAGCGCAAGGCACACAGATTACGTGCTAGGTTGTATGCCCTCCCTGGTCCAGGAGAGAAGACCGTCTGTCTGCGCTTGGCCAGGGCAGCGCAGGGCTGTGCTACCCCGTATTCCTGCAAGTTGCTGCCCACTGGCGAAACGGGGGCATTTAGTGGTCAAATGTTGCAGAACATACTCCTCAACAGCTGCTACATGTACGTGAAGCGGGGCATGTTGCTTGCTCCCGTCTCGTAAGCAAGCAAGCATCATGTCCCGCGTCACGTACATTGATTGTTGCCGTCATGTTGCGAAACAAAATGTCCCCTAGTGTATCCGGGGCTAAATCTCACACACGGCTCCTTTCGGAGGCGGCTTGAAGATGCCTCTAGAGAAAAAACAATGTAGACACAGTATGTAGTCTGATGTAAAATCGTCTAAGCATGTAACACTCTCATTTCTGGTGTAACTGACCTAAACAAGCGTTGCGGTGCGCCCGCGCCGCTACTTATGTTGAGTGACAGCCATTTTGGATGCATATTGTCTTATATAGTAGTTAAGTTACCTAATCATAAGTTTTATACTGTATTATGCTCCAAATAAAATTATATCATTTTCAATTTTTTTTTTTCATAAAAAAAAATAAGTCCTCAAGTATAGTATGTTTCAACAGCTTCAAAGACCACCACCGACCCGCCCCACAATCCTCAATACCTGCCCATCCTGCTCGATCCTGGCCCAGCTCCGCCGCGCCTTGGCCTTCCGGCGCGCCGTCACGCCCGCCGTCATCGCTGGAGCGAGCTCGCGCGTCACGCTGACATCTTTCAGTTTGACAGCTGTCACTACACTGACACTTGCGACAACGCGCGCTTCCACTCAACTCAAAAGACTGTTGAACACTTCGGAACACCTAGCAAAACGGCGAGTCTGTTTAGAAAAGCTATTGCTTGATTGAACACTTGAGGTCTTTTGAGAGACCTAATTAAACGTCAAAGATTTTCTACGAAAGCTTTCGTTTGAGAATTCACTTATACTTCACTTGTGGTTTGTTCTTTTTAGAGTTTAATATGATATCTTTAGTTACATTTATGTACACTTTTCACTTGTTTAATAATTCTATGGTCGTTTTATCACTCCGATGTAAATTCGTCAATTTGTTACTAAATATAATTCCGTCGAATATGTCAACTTAATTCACTATAATGTAATGAGAAAGAGACTGATTAATTATTGAAATTATATAATAAATGAAAAATTTGACACGAAATTCATGAATTTATTTTTATATTGGTTATATGATAAAATTTACTCTTGTAAAAATAGTAATTAAAACAGACGATATTAATTATATTGCCTTCCTACCCAATTTACTGGAGATTTTAATAAAAAAAAAGCCAAGTAAATTATTAATTTTAACAAAATTATTGTTAAAGCTTTGATTGTCAAAAATAGACACAAATGAAAAGCTATTTGTTGCCGGCGCTCATTGCGTTAATATAAAAAAAAAATCTATTTTTATTCAACGACCTATGCCCTCCCACGGTTGGGAAAAGGTATAAACTTTGCTATAAACGAACCATACATTCTTTTTGAGTAATTGTTTCATCTAACCAACATTGTAGTGCAGCACACTTCACATTAATTGTTTCTGCTTAACCCAAAGGTTGACTGCTAGAGAATGCGGTATTAAGTCGACCTTTTGTACACTACTTTATTGTGCTAAGATTTAATAAATAAACTACATTAAGCGGCACAAAACAGTCCTGTTAAACGAATCAGCTCTAAATTATAACTAAACTGGATACGGAATTAATCGTATTTCGAAAAACTCGGACCATTTCCCCTTGAGAAACAAATTAAATCACCGCCTGTGACATTTAATAAGACAAGGAAGTGATTAAACAACCGGTCCTGTACAATTTTGTGTTAATTTAAACACAATAAATGTATAATGTGACACGAAGTGACTCTGGCAAACACAGGTGCACTCTGCTCCTGAGTTATCATTATAATTATAATATAACCGACTGGTGTCTATATAAGGGGACGACAGACTTTTTGCGCGATAGAGTCTGCGTCTGAGACATTTAAAAAGAGCGTCTAGGTCTGCCAACAGAATGATCGAAGATGTGGGTCGTGTGCGTTACTGCATAAAATTGTAAAAAAGTGCGTCACGGATAGTCTGTCGTCTGCGCTGCCCCTAACCATCCCAATTGAAGGCGTAGCTAAATACCACAGACCGATGACTGCCAGCAGCGTCAACGGAGCGGAGGAGCTGCGCCCAAGACACCTAACGGCCCTGCCCAGCATAGCCGTTGTGGGTAAATCCTCCAGTTGTTTGCCCAAAGTGGCGAAAAACTGGAGAGGCCTATGTCAAGCAGTGGACTTCCATAGGGTAATGAAGAATATTTCCTCGATAAAGGCAGGGCTGGTCATGTCAGCCGTCGAAACGAGAATCGGTGGAACAGACAAATCTTGGAGTGGACACTGATTTAGGCAAACCTATGTGTAAGACGCCCCGCAACTAACGGCCCAACGGGGCTGACGACCTTAGAAGGACTGCTGGCAGTGTCTGGATGGGGGAAGCCCGGGATAGAGAAATGTGGCGCGAATTAAAGGAGGCCTACGTTCAGCAGTGGACGGACCAGGGCTGTTGATTGATTGACAAAATTTTAAAGTATCTTAGGCACCTATTTTTTTATGCGAGAGGCGACAGACGAGCTCGTGTGATGCCTGATGGTAAGCAGTCGACACCGCCCATGGACACTTACAACTGTAATCGAGTTTAGGGTCGCTGCCGGCCTTTTAAATATGAATACGCTTCTAGAAAGTGACCTAACATTTTTTAAATCCGTACCAGAACTTCAGAAATCTTAGCAGCACTTTGGACTCAGTATAAAAATATGTACCATGTATATGCAAATCAGTAGCAAACTCTTATCATATAATTTCACGTCCGCAACGTCATACAGATAATTACGATAAAATAACATATTGATACAGATATAATATACATATATCAACTTATGCCATTAAACAGCTGTCCATATACAATTGCGAAAAATACTGTGTAATTATTTAAATTGTCATGGCATAGTTATCACAACAATACAATTGCGCATAAAATTTGACCACCGCTGGGGTAAACAAGTTCTCGAGTGGATATTGCGTATCGGCAAAGGTAGAGAACATCCTCAGGCCAGGTGGAGTGACGAATTTGACGCAAGATGGCTGACTGACTCTATGGCTCATTTTGGTAGAGACCTCTGCCTTCTGAGCCAAGGGCCGTCGGTCCGATTCCCGCACAGTACAAACATTTGCGTTCATGAACATGTCAGTTTGTATTGGTCTGTGTGTTTACTACTATGTATACTCCTATGTATATTTATTTACAAAAAATGTATCTAAGTAAGTTTATCAGTTATCTAGTGTACCCATAGTACAAGCTTCGGCTTAGTTTGGGGCTAGGTGGCGATGTGTGGCCCAGCGTGGCATGTTTTGGGTCTATTTATTTATAGCTGGAACTGGGCGAGACGCTCAAGATCAAAGTGGTGACCCTATGTCCTGCACTGGACTGCAAGATTACGACTGATTATAGAGTCCAGGACACACTAATAACGGACGGCAGACTAGGGTTTCCAAAAAGTCAACACAGCCATATCGGCCTGCAAGATCTAGGCTTATTCATCACAGCCATACTGACCTGCAATTTGCTTCTTCAAGCTTCGTTTAAGGAATCCCATATAACAGAAACGTAGAAACACATGTGCTGTCAAAGAGTTCCACATGTTAACGGTACGGGCACAGGTAGAAGTTGACAAACTTTTAGTTTGCGAAGGAATACTATAGATTTTTAAAACTTTGGTAATACATTAAAGCGTTAAGCGATCATAATAACTTTCATTAACCCTAAAATCGCAACCTATACTATACAAGTACACAGTAGATAGGACTACGATTACTATGTGATATAGAAAATCTGTTCAGGAAAATCCGTACATAAAACATTCGTGAATAGGTACCTACATAAACAAATGCGCAATCATTATATTATTTACCTGTATTCTATATTCCCCGCTTATTTCCTTATATCTCAATTTACATTACATATGAATATAATAAGTTTACTCCTGATTTATTCCGTTTTTCATTAATTTTAAATCCATTAATAGCCGTATACGCGAATTATTACGGTCTATTATTTTTTACAAACCATAACCACAGATTAATAAATAGTTATGCCTTAACGGACTTTGCTTTATGGGCGTTTATCGATTTTTATTAGTTTTAGTTGTTAAGATACAAATAAAAATACTAATTCGAATGTCGAATATTAACAAAGTTTACATCCTAATAACAAAGGATACATTTATTTATATTAATTATAATTATTTTAACGGTTTATGTACACATTTTTTTTTCATCTTTGTTGCTTAGCTCGGGTTGTATTACATACACACGCGACTAATAGATAATACATTTGCGATATTAAGTATGCCTTCTGAACTATTTCCATTGTTAAAAAAAAAAGATTAAAGAAATAAAATTATTTAATGTCTTAGAAAAAGCAAACGAAATAATAATAGTGAACTTATTGGACAATAACTTACAAAAAAGGCTAAAGCTGAAACGCACGACGCCTATTTTTGAAAAATATAGAACTTCATACAAGCAAACGTATCAGCATCGATAATAAAACCGTTCTCTTTCCCGTGTGTTCCCGCGTCTAAATTATGTACTAACAACAAACACAGCGTCATAGTCAATAGATTCGCTTATTATACAACAATAAATGGTAACCTACTAACCGATAATAAAGATTTAACTACGTATGTAATTGAAACTTAAAATTTGTACAAAAATAAAATAAAATTGTTAATGTTTAGCTTAGCATGAGTTTTGAGAAACATTTGAGGACCGAACTCAAAAGTCAGCTTTTTAAAAATAAAACAAATAAATATTTTTCAACTGTAGCATTTACGGGTTAAGTTCATAAAGGTGTCGTGTCACTAGCAAATATTTTTGGAAAATTCTACCTAAAACTATCATTTGTTGTAACAAATATTTCATACAAATTTCGGCATCAAAACAAATACCTGCCAAAAACGAACTTAACATACACACACAAAACACAAACTCTTAACAAAAATCACACACAAAATCTTTTCATTCATTTAAAAACTCATTGTCCATTCAACAGTACTTTCGTTATAATATTCGCACGTAAACAGTGGATGTCATAGCAAGATGGCGCAACTCGACTGGCGCATAACCTCAAAACGGGCCGACGACTGCGCCCGCGTGGTGACCACGTTGCGCGCGCGCCGGTATACCTGTCTCGCTCGCGCGCACCCACCCGCTGTAGGGGTGTCATGTCGGTCGGAATGTTACGCGTGGATTTTTGTATGGAATTAATTAATTTAAACTTTATTGCACAAAATGGTACAAAGGGCGAACTTAATGCTAGGAGCTTCTTTAACAACCTTTGGGTCATGCAGAGAGCATGAAATTGAGTGCGGTGAGTGTACAGAGAGTATAATAACACAATAATAAAACAATTTTCCACAACAGAATATTTAAAAGCAAAAACCACACACTAAATTGAATCTGACAATACAAAAAATAAATAAAAAGTATTACATTTTTACTTATATCGGAATAAAAAATGCATTTGGTGCTTTATAAGATTACATTTTTATTTATTTAGGTAGATAAATAACCCTAGACAATATGCCACGCTGGGCTACACAGCGCCGTCTAGCCTACCTAAACTAAGCTCAAGCTTGTACTATGGGTACTAGACAACTGACAAACATATTTAGATACTTTTTTTTGTAAATAAATACTTTAAACATAAAAAACACCCAGACCAACGCAAAAGCAGACATGTTCATTGGCACAAATGTTTGTACTGTGCGGGATCGAAACCACGACCCTTGGTAAAGAAGGCAGAGGTCACTGCCAAATGAGCAATTGAGCCAGTCAAATTTCGAAATAACAACCGCCTTAAAATATAAATAAAGCTTATTTGCCAAAGTTTGCCTATTGTAAACTTGTTTGTGGATCAATCAATAAATAAAAAAAAGGGTCAACTTTACCTGCGTGTACAATATAATAATGCCTCTAGGATTCTATGAGGGTTGCCCTGGCGATGCAGTGCATCAGGTATATTATCGGAAGGAAATACCACATAGTTGTTAAGTGGATCGCGCCACTACGTTTTAGTACCGTCGTTGATTCTAATTTCAACAATAGTGCTTAAATTTGAGATGGTCATCTCGATTCTCGATCTCGGGTCGAATTTTCATCATAACATTTGTGATTGAATGAGCAAAAAGTACCCGGAGCGCATAGATGCGTTAGAAGTCGAAGAACCTTTGTTTTAAAGAAAATGTAGTAACTCATTAACCAGCATAAGATAAGTTAACGCAACCTATTGACTTTTTACGTATCTATGCGCTCCGGGTACTTTTGCACACAATCAGTCAGTCATGTTGGACGATTAAATTTGGACCTTTTTTTATAAGAAGAGCTTTCAGGATGATCTCACTCCACCTGATGGTAAGCGGTCGTAAGGTCCAAAAGCCACAAACCCATTGCGCCTGTCGCCCTCACCTTGAAGGCCCACTGAGATGCCGTTTCACGCCCCGCTTAAAGAACCCAGGATTGTAAGAGGAAGGAAACACATGAGCTGGAATGGCATTCCACGACTTAATGGTACGGGGCAGGAACGAGGAACTAAACCTCTTGGTGCGCGCCATCATCGTTTCCATCTTTTGCAACTTGGACATTTTGCGATAAGTTTATTGTATTGTCCTCTACCTGAAGGTTGTCTGGAAGAGATCGCTCTCGGCGATAAGACCGCCTACATTGTAACTACTATATGTCTGTATACTTTTTCCTGTATATGTTTGGTTTTGTGCAATAAAGAATATCTATCTATCTATTTACTGTATGTACGCAACCCTATTTTGACATATAGCTATCTCTCTCCCCCCGTACTTCCCGCTCACCGCTGCCCGCCCAAGGCCATCACCGTTCGATTTCAATATGGAATCTTGTTTTCTACACGATATGCAGCAGAATTAATATATTATAAAAATGGTGTATAACGCTTATCGAAATGTAAAACCCGTGATAACATTGTTTGTAGGAAATATGTAACGTTGTATTTATAGTTCATTCGAATAAATTTGAAGCAACTCGAACGACTCTATCGTAAAGTTACCGAACCGAACTGTCACTGTTCCAAATGCGAATGTCAAATTGAGAAAACCAGTATGTTCATGAATCCAATTTCCTCAATTCAAAGATTCGACTCTTTCAAATCGTTATCGGGCTTCGGAAATTTCACTACATTATATCATCATCATCATCATCATCATCGGGATGTAAGGGAGCGACCCATCATCTTTTTGCTCCAAGCCAACCTCACCTGCACGTGGTGCATCCTGCCGAATAACAAACGAGGCGCTGGCAACCGACTGGTGGCGGTATAACCATCACTATTGAAGGCGTAGCTAAATACCACAGACCGATGACGGGCAGCAGCGTCACCGGAGCGAGAAGCTACGCCCTGCGATCGCCAACCCGCCTGCCCAGCGTGGCGATTATGGGTATATCCTCCAGATGTTTGCCCTAAGTGGAGAACAACTGGAGAGGCCTATGTCCAGCAGTGGACTGCAATAGACTGATGATGATATCATCTCATCAGCAGCTTGGGCTGGTCATGTCTGCCAGGCGATTCGATGGCCAATGGAGTAGGCAAGTGTTGGAGTGGACACCTTGTTTTGGTAAACGAAGTGTAAGACGCCCTCCAACACGATGGGACCTTGAGACGAGAGTTAAGAGCCCAGGATGGGAATGGCTGGCGTTCTCTAGGGGAGGTCTGCGTTCAGCAGCAGATCGATTGATTCAGTGGCTAGTTTCCTAGTATGTTGGCTGCTGTGGTCAAAGATCGGGCCGCTCTTTGGGTACATCTACTTTGCGCCACCAAAGCGCCCCACCAGTGGGGCAAAGTAGAGCGCTTAAAAATTGAGTGTGTAATTCGCCCCACTGCTACGATTAAGTGGGGCGCCGTACACAGATTTTACTTCATGTGTATTCTGCCCCACTATTCATATTCTTTATTGCACTCCATAAGTATAAATGATGTTACAAAATAGTTACTTAGGACTAAAGTACAGTTATGGACCCTGCGGGCACGGCAAAGTAAGAGAGGGGAGAATTACTTTTCTTAACTAAATTATCTATTATGAAGTATTTATCTAAAATGTGTATTATTTAACTTTTAAATTTTTTGTGGTATTAATAACAAAAAAGTATATTTATTATAGATATTATACTACATATAAGTCATCTTCGTGCGCATCAGCGCAAACTTGATTAGAAGTCGAAGTTGCCGCCCTGGCCGAAATCCGTCGGGAGCATCATCAGCACACGTTATTAGTAGCAGCTTTTTAGCTTTAAGAGAGGTAGGGCATAGCGTATCTTCGCACGAAGTATCTCCACCTTACAGAATACCGCACAATAAAAAGACCTCCGGGTCGTGTTTCCGGTGAGTAGGGTCTCCGGAGCTCATGTGGTGAGAGCTATGTACTATGTACATAGGCAGCCGGGGGTTAGGATGAGCAAAGCACATGTGATACCAAAGAGAGGTAGAGCATAGCGAATCTTCGCTGGAATTGAGCCGCCCGTCCGGGGAAGGACGTCCACCCTATAGAATACCGCAGTCAAATGACCTCTGAGTCGTGTTTCTGCCGGTGAGTAGGGTTTCCGGAGCTCGTGGGGGGTTGGGGTTGGGCCGGCATGGCGGTGGCAACTGACAGGTTGCTGACCAGTTACTTGCACGTTGAAAAAAAAAAACCTTTGGTATTGCAGACGTCTATAGGCTGCGGTAACCGCTCAACACCAGCCGTCAGCTTGTTGCCACCTTATATAAAAACGGATCGTCAGCAAACTAATACAATTAGTACATTGAACTGCATCTGTTGCTAACGAGGCGGTTACCATCAGGTGCGCGACTTATTCCGTTACACGATAACTGCTTGGCTCTTCATGGATATTATGTATTTAATTTAATTAAAAAGCGCGATAAGACTTGTTGTTGCGCGCAAGCCACGGTTTGTTTCGTTGAACAAGACCGAGGACACGCGAACAACAGTGAAGATAAGACAGACAGAAGACTCGTAGTTTTGTCATGATTATCAGCCTTTCACAGTCCACTGCTGGACATAGGCATAACCAGTTAGCTCTCGCAACTAGCACATGCCAGCCATCTTGTGCAAATCGTCACTCCACCTAGCCTGTGGGCGTCCGTCCTATACATTAGATAGATAGATAGATAGATACTCTTTATTGCACAAAAACACAGACATTACAGGAAACATATTACAAACAACACAAAGTACAATCTAGGCGGTCTTATCGCTTATAGCGATCTCTTCCAGACAACCTTCAGGTAGAGGAAACCAGATTGACTAAGGAAATGGGTAACCCAGTGCAAAACTATCTAACTATTTATATTAAATACGTAAAATTATTACATAAATATACCAAGAAGTATATATTCCATAGACATACACATATACATATAAATATATTTAAATACACTTAAATAAAATATACATAATAATAACATATTACATACATAGGTACATAGTTTAATAAGATACTTTATTATTAATATACATAGATACTTATTATTATTTAATATTATTTGAGTATGAATTTAAGTACTTAGATATGATAGAAGAGAAAGAATGTAGAAATTAAAGAGACAGGAGATGTGATTTAAGCCTAAGCTTAAAAACTGGGAGGGATTGGGAACGCCTGATGGAAAGGGGAAGGGAATTCCACAGACGGATGGATTGGACAGTGAAAGACTGGGAGTAGGATTTAGAGAGATGAGATGGAAACGATAAGTGGAGTTCACGGCAGGAACGCATACCATGATCCGCGGTGGGTTGCAAGAAATTGAAACGCTCTACATTCAGTCTTTCCGAACAGCTACGACTTGGAAACCTTCCAGAAACTAGCGTATTCATATTAAAAAGGCCGGCAGCGACCCCAGAACTCGATTAAGAGTCGCGGGTGTTCATGGGCGGTGTCGACTGCTTACCATCCGGCATCACACTTGCTCGTCTGCCGCCTCACGCATAAAAAGAAATAATTTTCATACATTTTTAATTTCCGAAATTGCTTTTTAAAAGATAAAATCAAAAATATGCCAGACGTCAGGCAACTGTGTAGCAACAATCTGTTTTTATTTTTGCATCATATTAAATGCAAATTAATATCTTAAGTACAGTCACAGACACATCAACCTACCCCCTGTCAAAATTTCCTAATACCAGTTTTGCAAACCAAATAAATAATTAAAAAAAATCTATGTATGCAAGGAATAGAATCCATTATTATATTTTGACAGGTTTATGTACACAATTTGAAATAA
This sequence comes from Conogethes punctiferalis, assembly GCA_031163375.1. NCBI lineage: Eukaryota > Metazoa > Arthropoda > Insecta > Lepidoptera > Crambidae > Conogethes > Conogethes punctiferalis. Next base: position 4,406,484 of record CM062106.1, on the reverse strand, counting down.
TATTTCAATTTTCTGATACCTCAAGGTAAATTGTCTGTCAAAATAGTCTCAGAATATATATACCTATTATAATGTATGTTACCAAGATTTTATAAGCAGAATGTATAATTTTATGGCTTCAGTGGCGCAATATTAAAATAATTAGTAAGTGGTATACTCTGTAAATGATTTCCTTTTGAATAAAAAAACTTACTTATAAAATTACAGCGCCAATGGCGGACGATTTGAAGTTTCCGTACTCAATTCCCGGTCGGATCAATTAAGGAAATGAACTTTCTTTTATTGTTTCGGGCCTATATGATCTAGATCATAGTTCAAGGGAAAACTTTAGTTTGAGACAAAGTTGTCGCTTACCCAGGAAATAACGATTCACCCTAGCCTTGAACACATTTTAATATGCCAAAAATTTGGTGCAATTCATTTAGGCTCCTGTATAAAATACGTTAAACCATAATAAAGATAAAAAAAAAGTACGTGAATGTACAAAAATTTCCTTTTAATCATTCGGAAAGCAACTTGTACAGATAAAATGAGATTAATTATTATCATCATTAAAATATAATAACTTATCGTTTAATACTGCACCGATAACTAATTTTACGTAGAGATTCGATATCTTTACGATAATATGGGAAAACACGAGAGCGATCATATAGCGTCATGTTGAAATGAATATTGAATTGTTTTTTTTTATATATAACGGCTCGGCATAATGGCTTCCCTACGCCTGATGGAAAGCGAAAGAGAAGCCCTAATCGTTGTGACAACGGGCAAGTAACTGGTCAGTTACCTGTCAGTTGCCACCGCCATGCCGGCCCAAGCCTAAACCCCCACGAGCTATAGAAACCCTACTCACCGGCAGAAGCACGACCCAGAGGTCCTTTGACTGCGGTATTCTATAGGGTGGAGGTCCTACGCGGAGTTAATCAACTACCTAGGAAATTAATCAACTTACGATTCTTGCTTTTTTCCGGTCACATCCTACTATCCTATCCTACTAATATTATAAACGCGAAAGTTTGTTTGGATAGATGGATGGATGTTTGTTCCACTTTCACGCAAAAACTACTGAACGGATTTTAATGAAACTTTACAGGAATATAGTTTGTACATCAGATTAACACATAGGCTATGTTTTATACGAATATCCACGCGGGCAGAGCCGCGAGCAGCAGCTAGTATCTATATAATGTTTCATCATCTCTACAAACTTTCTTATCTCCTACAAACAGTCAGCTTCACCAATTCTCATCACTAAGAGCCATTTATCTCAATCTACGCTATCTAAGACAAACCCAAGGCCACAAATTACGCAACTGATATGCATACTCGTTCGAAAAACACCATTAAATGTGGAACAATATATATATGTTGTCACGAAGATAGTTTCATTTATCCTATGTAACAAAACAATGTGTTTAAGACAATAGGACGGACAGTGGCACAGTGCGGGGAGGTGCGGTGAAGTGACGCAATTAATATTTTCCCCTTTTTTAAAGTTATATCAGTTAATATCAGACATCATCACATACATTGCTCCGATCCCAAATTAAGTAGCTTAAGCACTTGTGTTATGGGTATCAGAACAACGAAGGTACCACAAATAAATACTTAAATACAAATATTAACACCCAGACACGGAACAAACACAAGTGTTCATCACACGAATATTTGTCCCGGGTGGGAATCGAACCCACGACTCTCGGATCAGAAGGCAGGGGTTAAATACTACCAATTGAGCCACCGAGCCTGTCAAAGTATTTATTAAGACAGTTATACACGAACAGCTTGAAGCAGATAGTATCTAAACTAAGTGGTCTCTGAAGCGTCTCAATATCGAGTGTTGCCTCGGCGGCGCCGGCGGCGTACCGGACGATGCCCAAGGATGCCGAAGCATCCAGAAGCATGGTCGAGGCTGCCAATACAACATCCTCAAGCATACCGCATATATATTTTTGTTATTACGACCACATATCACGGAAATTTCTACTTTATTGCCATTATGTTATAGTATATTGCTATTTGCCACCAAAAATCGTCAGTCGTGCCGATGCTGATAATGGGCGCCGGGCCGTACTGACATTCGGTCTCATTGTGTCTCTCAGTCACTTGTTTTGTTTACCGTTCAAACAGCACGATCGTTCCGTACCGAAGTAAGTACAGTGCAGTTAATTTTTCTCTTTGCTGCTTCGCCTCTCGACCGTTGGACCAATTTGGCTTCGATCCAACATCCATTGCAATACATTGAAGTCATTATTGTATTACAAATAAATGTAGCAAACGGAATAATAAATCAAAACCTAGCACTGTGAAAGCTTTTTTTGTTAAAAATGTAGTTAGAATAGTGTTAAGTATAATGTTTTTTGAGCGCAATCATTTTAGAAAACAAAGTAGTGATTTCTCCAACAGGTTTTTTTAAATTATCCTCTATCCAAAGGTTGTCTGGAAGAGATCGCTCCCAGCGATAAGACCCCCTACATTGTACCTACTATATGTTTGTATACTCTTTTCTGTAAATGTTTATATTTGTGCAATAAAGAATTACGCGTGACGTCACTCGGTGAGGCATTTTTACATGCCGGAGTGACGTCAAAGACTCCCACTCCTACCTTTTGATGCCTTGTATCTTTCCTATTGTTTATTTGGATGAAAAAAGGGAAAACACGTGTCTTTTATTTTTGAATAAGCTAAAAGACGGACTAATTACAATTTTTAGCTACATAACAGCCTATTGTATGCGTATCGTATTGCGTGTGAAATAAAATAAAGTGCATCTATTCATCTATCGGTGCGATTTGAATGTTTCTTACTTTCTTTCAAAGCCATTAAAGAAACCGCCGTCTAGTCTATAGACGAAAATAGGCAATCCCGCTTCTCTAAGCGATTAGCGTAAACGTGACAATATGCTTACCCATATATATTTTTTTTATAGTGGCTCGACATAATGGCTTCCCTACGCCTAATGGAAAGCGAATGAGAAGCCCAAGTCGCTGTGACAACGGGCAAGTAACTGGTCAGTTACCTGTCAGTTGCCACCGCCATGCCGGCCCAACCCTAACCCCCCACGAGCTCCGGAAACCCTACTCACCGGCAGAAACACGACCCAGAGGTCATTTGACTGCGGTATTCTATAGGGTGGAGGTCCTTCCCCGGACGGGCGGCTCAATTCGAGCGAAGATTCGCTATGCCCTACCTCTCTAAATATGTACCTATACTTATACAAGTCCACTCATACACCACTAACATATTAACATACTGAGCAGATACGGCGACCTTCACCTCTCCGAACGCCAGTTTTGAAGATATATAAGCCAGTTGTGATAGCGACTCGTACAATCGCTCGCGAAAGTTAATTCGTATGATTGTAGTACGAAATTTACATTCTACTAAATTAAAGATTTACTATGTTTATTGTTTTATTTTCATTTTAGGCTATCTAAGTATCATATCTGTATGTTTGTTTGTCAATATCGCAGCACACTACCCACTTAATTGTTTCTGCTTAGTCTAAAGGTTGACTGGTAGAGAATGCCTACGCGGCATTAAGTTCGTCTTTTGTACTCTAATTTTTTATTGTGCAATAAAGATTAAATAAATAAAGATGCGAAACATTTTTTTATGACAGAGAGGGCAAATAGGCTTGAAGGTCACCTGATGGTAAGTGATCACTTCAGCCCATAGACACCGCAACACCAGGGGAGTCACAGGACAGGTACGTTGCAGGCCCTTGAGAAATCTGTAGACTGGCTTTTTGAGGGTTTTTTTAGCGACCTCTTTTCTCTCCAAGCCACCCTCACCTGCCAGTTGTACATCCTTCTGAATAACAAACGAGGCTCTGGCAACCGACTGGTGGCGGTACAACCATCACGATTGAAGGCGTAGCTAAATACCACAGACCGATGACGGGCAGCAGCGTCACCGGAGTGATGAGCTACGTCCTGCGATCGTTAACCCCCCTGCCCAGCGTAGCGATTATGGGTGTTTCCAGGTCTTTGTCCAAATGGCGAACAACTGGAGTTGCCTACGTCCAGCAGTGGACTCAGTCCACTAAATAGGAACGTCATGTCAGACAGCTACGCCTTCCTAACCTAGCCGTGATCGTTACATACCAGTCCCGTACCAGAGCGCCCTGCTTTATGGGGATTAGAATACTACCGTACCGAGGTATACTGTCTGTCGTAGGAGGCGACTAAAAGGGCAAGGCATTCCCGACGAAAAGAAAAAAAAAATGTCGGTTGCTCGTACTAGAAATCATCATCATCCTAGCCTTTTTCCCGATTATCTCAGGGTCGGCTTCCCAAACTGAGAGATTTGGCGAGGGCTAAGCTTTTACACAGAGCGACTGCCATCAGACCTCCGCAACACTTAGGGTAAGCTATACCCATTCCCAGTTTAGGCGTCAGAGTTATCATCATCTCTGATATGATGTAACGACTGCTATCTGAGTTGGTAAAGATAGCACCCGGGACCAACAGCTTAACGTGCCTTCCGAAGCACGGAGGAAATCGGTGTCAAATTTTGGTCACCCATCATCGGATTGACCGCGCCAATGGTTGCACAACGTTGCGATCATTGTTAAGCGAACAAGACCGCGGCGCCACCGAGCTCGTACTAGAAATATTGTAAATTAAAAGTAAATAGTTTCCTTTTGCGACCGACTGTACCTACACATACGTAAATGCAAATATTTGCTACGCTCGAGATAATAATACATTTTTTTTTATAAAAGCATCCATATTCATGTTTGTTCCACTGCTCGCAAAATGTTCCTCATCTTCCGTTCAACTAAAAATTTATAATTTAAATAAAATAAAATAATTTATTTCTGAAACTAAATAAAATGCGAGTTACCTACACAAATCGCACCAACCATCTGGTCTCAAACGATATATTACCATCAGTATCAGAAAATGACACCCAGACCCGAAACCATTTACAAAAGTTTATTTTCTAAATTGAGCTGGCTGGGAATCGAACAAGTAACCGTCGGATCAGCCGGGCCTTAGAGCCATTACGCACTGTCGACTAGTCGCCGGTGACTGTGACTTACTAGAGTTTAAATAGGGCCTTGCGCACTTAGTCGTCAGTCGCCGCGTAGTGTTTTGGTCGCCGAGAGACTGAGTCGCCAGCGACAAGTCGACAGTGCGTAACGGCTCTTAGGTTTAATGCATTGTGTAGTTACTTCTGCAAGTAAATTTTTTTATCGGTGGTAACTAACTACAGGCCTGGGCTTTTCTTCCCATCAGGCGAGGGGAAGCCACTATCCATACTAATATTATAAACGGGAAAGTATGTCTGTCTGTATGTTTGTCTTTTTTTCACAGCAAAACAGAACGACGAATTGACGTGATTTTTTAAATGGCGATAGTTGAAGGGATGGAGAGTAACATCGGCTACTTTTTGCCCCTTACTAACCCCCCACACTTCCCTAAAATGGGGGGTGGAAGTTTGTATGGAGCATTCACCCCGAATTTAACGCGAGCGAAGCCGCCGGCAAAAGCTAGTACTGAACATAAAATTGACCGGGTCAAGAATCAAACCCCAAAGACCTTACAAAAAGAACTAAATCTTCCAATACAGCATAGTAACGAGAACATTATAAATACCTGTGATCATTTACATAAAAGGTTGTTTTTTTTGGGACTTTTGTTTCATTGAAAGATTTTTTTAACTTATTTCTAAATGCAAAAGTAAATTGACAGCTTGACGTTACTTCAGTTAAATATTCACTTCAAAATAAATGGTAAGTCTGAATATTAATTAAAGTGCTGTTAAAGTATTTATAATACGTATTACTTCTTATATTTATCTTCATTATATTCTAGCAAACCGGCCTCGCTTCGCTTCGGATATTTTAGATAAACGCCAAAAAATATCCAACTAATAATATAAATGCGAAAGTTTTGTTTGGATGTGTGTTTGTTCCTGTTCCACGCATTAATTACTGAACGGATTTTAATGAATCTTTACAATAATATAGCTTATACATTGGATTAACACATAGGCTATGTTTTATACGAATATTCACGCGGGCAGAGCCGCGGGCAGCCACAACTATATCCTACTATTTAATGTTATAAATGTGAAAGTTTGTTTGGATGGATAGATAGATGGATGTTTGTTACTCTTTCACGTATAAACTACTGAACGGATTTTACTAAAACTTTACAGTACTATAGCTTATACATTGGATTAACATATTTATAATTCAGTAACAATAAAAGACGTACGTACCGTAATAACGTTTTCAAGACACGTCAGTTTGTAAGAAAGCTTTTTGGTAATTTTTTCACACCTTGGGTTACATTATTGGAGTTTTTATAAAACTTAGCAGTAATATAGCCGATACATCAGAATAACCCATAGGCTATCACCGACATTAACACAGGCAAAGCCGCAGACTGCAGCTAGTCTAAATACGTGTAACTCGAAACAATGGTGACTGACTGACATAGTGATCTATCAACGCACAGCCCAAACCACTGGACGGATCGGGCTGAAATTTGGCATGCAGGTAGATGTTACTACGTAGGCATCAGGTAAGAAAGGATTTTGATCATTTATACCCCCAAGGGGGTAAAAAAGGGGATGAAATTATATTTCACGCGAAGTCGCGGGCAAAGCGAGTATTAGATTATACACCAGGTGTCTGCTAAAAATGCACTATCAAACTATAAATACATCTATTCAATATCAACTGCAAATGTCATACTATGATACAAATTGATCCGCCAATGCATTTTCAGCTCTCGTCAAAACGAAATAAAGTTCAAAATGGTATATCGCTAATTACCATACATTGAGATTCAATGTGAGCTAGATATCCTAGGTTTAAAATTCATTTGGTTCAGACCTAGATGTAGACGTTTAGCCGAGTATGGAATAGGTTTCGACGTCTTGGTTTTTTTTTCCTCGAATTCTCTGAATCCTGGGTTCAAAGCGGCGAACAACTGGAGAGGCCTATGTCCAGCAGTGGACTGTGATAGGCTGATGATGATGACATCTAGAACTGTTCGTTTCCAACGTTCGTTGTTTCCGCGTACGTGTAAGCTCTGGAATGAGCTCCCAGCCGCGGTGTTTCCCGATCGCTACGACTTGTCCTTCTTCAAACGTGGTCTAAAGAGAACTCTTTCCTCACGGTAGGCAGCGGCTAAGCTGTGCCCCTGGCATTGCAGAGTCTATGAGCGGCGGTAACCGTTTAACGTCAGATGGGCCGCTTGCTCGTCTGCCACACACAACAATAAAAAAAAAATGTCTGTAAAGGGTTAGGGCCTTCGCCTTATTTTTTTAAAATAAATACTTTCAATTAGTGAAAAGTACACCGGTGAATTTTAAGAGGGCGACATGTACCCTAACATACTGTAACTTGAGCTTCTCTTTCGCTTTCCATTACGCGCTGGGGAAGGACTACATATATAAAAATGCAGTCATGAACCGTAACCAACATGTAACTGTGGTCATCATCATCCTAGCCTTTTTCCCGATTGTCTCAGGGTCGGCTTCCCAAACTAAGAGATTTGGCGAGGGCTAAGCTTTTACACAGAGCGACTGCCATCAGACCTCCGCAACACTTAGGGTAAGCTATACCCATTCCCAGTTTAGGCGTCAGAGTTATCATCATCTCTGATATGATGTAACGACCGCTATCTGAGTTGGTAAAGATAGCACCCGGGACCAACAGCTTAACGTGCCTTCCGAAGCACGGAGGAAATCGGTGTCAAATTTTGGTCACCCATCATCGGATTGACCGCGCCAATGGTTGCACAACATTTGCGATCATTGTTAAACGAACAAGACCGCGGCGCCACCGAGCTCCTCTGTGGTATTCGCGATTTATCCGCCCATTGAAGCGGCGACATCCGACGCGCGCGCACAATGGTCGATTGTTGACACACGGATGCCTCTTGAGAGGACAATGCGCGGCCAAACGTATATGGGAGAGGATTGAGTGACTGGTGTGTTATATAAAAATAATAATATCCCAAGACATGCCACCCTGGATGCGATAAGCCCAGTATTGAGCAATCCGGTTATGACATACGGAGCCGAAACGTGGACACTCACGGTACGGCTAGTCCACAAATTAAAGGTCACAGCACACTAATCCATTCGGAAAGGGATCGTCACCGTATCGCCTTTCGCCTCGCCGTCAACCAAGCGTCAACCTTACGTACGCACGTAACCAGCGGCGTAGCGTGGGTGTCGGCCGCCCGGGGCGGAAGACAATTTTGCCGCCCTTTTATTTTGAATCGTCAGTAATCAGTGTTGCCGTTCTAAAAAATTAGAAGTCGCCAGATTAACCAACACCCCCCCCCCTCACCCCCTCTCGAGCCTCGCATGATTGATGTGATGATGATGACAAAGGACAGCACGTATCGCCACAATTCAGAAGTCAGTCACGCACTATCGTTGACAGGTTGACTAGGACAGTATAACGTTACGGTGACACTGACAGCTACGTCTAGTTAGGTAATTTACTTTTGAGTTTGACGTCTCTCTCCTCTGGATAAGGTTGTTCATTTGTAAAGGTTGTGGCTCACAATAACCACCCTGATCCCACTCCTGAATTAAGGGCTGTAAATATTGCTCAATAAAATATATTTTACAAAAGTCGCTAGAAGTTGTGGGATGTAAGGGAGCGTCCGGGATCTTTTCGCTCAAATCTTTCACCTGCCCGTGGTGCATCCTGCCGAACAACAAACGAGGCGCTGGCAACCGACTGATGGCGGTATAACCATCATAATTGTTGAAGGCGTAGCTAAATACCACAGGCCGATGACGGGCAGCAGCGTCATCGGAGCGAGAAGCTACGTGGCAGGTGAGAAACTACGTCCTGCGATCGCCAACCCGCCTGCCCAGCGTGGCGATTATGGGCGTATCCTCCAGATGTTTGCCCTGAGTGACAAGCAACTGGAGAGGCCTATGTCCAGCAGTGGACTGCAATAGGCTGGTGATAATGATGATGATGATGCTAGAAGTAGTAAAATATTTTTTTCTCGCTAAAACGATATTTTATCTCGCTAAACATATATAAAATCCGCTAGATCTAGCGATAGCGACTAAGTCGCTAGAACGGCAACACTGTCAGTAATTCTCGCTGTTGTTTTGTTAGTCATAAGCAATCCAAGCATAAAATAAAATACGAACAATCCCCGCAAGTCGTAGCCGGTGTTGGCAGCAGTCACTACAAAATATCATTCAAAGAAAAGGGGATTCCCCGAATCCCTTACAGAAAAATTCCATGCTCTTTTCAATCGGTCCGAATTTGTAGTTCCGTTAAAAATATGAAATGGTTCAAATATTTTTATTATTTAAATTAGTATGGATAGATTATAGTTTGTGAAATTTTGCCGCCCCCTAAAAAGTGCCGCCCGGGGCGGGCCGCCCCCCCCGCACCCACTACGCTACGCCGCTGCACGTAACCGTAGCGTATCAGCAGCTCCTGAACGTCAACTCGGCTACGGCTAGGCGACACCGCGCTTACGGCTCGCCGACCGCTGGCTGACCTGGTTGGCAAGTCGCGGGAGGGGACAGGGGCAAGGGTGGACGAAGAGCCGTGAGCTCGCGTACGGAGAGACGTAAGCGCGGGAACGACGAGCCGTAAGCGCGGGTACTGCAAGTTGACCACGCACCGCATCGCGGTTCGGAGCCTGTTCTGAGGCGAGGCGATTACGTTACGATTCCAATTAGTGTGCGTTGCAATAGGGAGTTTCATTCAAACAATACTGAACGGCTTGAGGCGATACGGTGGCGATCCCTTTCCGAGTGGATTAGTGTGCTGTGACCTTAAAGGTCACTCAGCGAGCTATGGAAAGGGCTATGTTCGGAGTCTCTCTGCGAGATCCGAAATGAGGTGATCCCGCAGAGAACCAAAGTTACCGACATAGCTCACCGGATTAGTAAGCTGAAGTGGCAGTGGGCTGGCCACATCAGCCGCAGACCCGATAACCGTTGGGGTAAACGAGTTCTGGAGTGGAGACCGCGTCTCGGCAAACGTAGTGTAGGACGCCCTCAGGCTAGGTGGAGTGACGTATTGCGCAGGACGGCTGGCAAGTGCTGGATGCGAGAAGCCCAAAATCGAGCACAGTGGCGAACCTTGGGAGAGGCCTATGTCCAGCAGTGGACTGATGTGGGCTGATGATGATTGAGCAATCAAAAATGCGGGGTGTAAGGGGGCCGCCTTACATCTTTTCGCTCCAAGCCTACGTCGCCTGCCCGTGGTGCATCCTGCTGAATAACAAACGAGGCGCTGGCTACCGACTGGTGGCGGAATAACCATCACAATCGAAGGCGTAGCTAAATACCACGGACCGATGACGGGCAGCAGCGTCACCGGAGCGAGGAGCTACGCCCTGTGATACCCAACCCGCCTGCCCAGCGTGGCGATTATAGGTACATATATCCTCCAGATGTTTGCCCTAAGTGGCGAGCAACTGGAGAGGCCTATGTCTATTGCGATAGGCTGATGATGGTATTTATTTTTATTTCAACAACATTTTAGTCTACTACAAATACTACAAAACTACAAACGAAACTACACACCACACTATCGTGCGGATATTATTCAAAATGGAGTCTCAACTTCGACTTACACGGGTCACGGCATCAATTAGTCTTTGGATATCGATAATTTTCCGGTTTACGTGAATGTTATACGATTAAACAAAATGTCACATGACATCTGATACGACCGTGTCGACAGTTAACGGAAACCGGTTTAATAAAACAGACCGCGATGCGATAGACATTTTTTTTTTATAGTAGCTCGACATCATGGCTTCCCTACGCCTGATGGAAAGCGAAAGAGAAGCTGAATAAATATAGCGAAATATTAATGCTCTCCGAATTCAGCCTCAGCGGTCCCAAGAAGAATAGCCAGATACGCAGGAGATATTTAGGTGCAGCGAAGACGACACACTTTTTGTGCGATAGTCTGCGTCTGAGACATTTAAAAAGAGCGTCTAGGTCTGCCGACAGAATAATCGAAGATGTGCGTCGTGTGCGTCGAGTCTGTGAAATATCCGCGACAGATTTTTGCGCGTCGTGTGTGTTACTGCATATAATTGCAAAAAAGTGCGTCACGGATAGTCTGTCGTCTGCGCTGCCCCTAAAGAATATGCGCAAATACAGAGACTCAGTGTTATAGGTGCGATTATAGGCAGTCTCCAGTCATCCGTCCGGGTTTCCCCGGATTTGTCCTAGTTTGAAGGGAGCCCGGGCCGGGGTCCGCCCGGTCGGGGCTTTTAAAAGTGTCCGGGTCAAATCCGAACACTTTTAAAAGCCTCATCCACAATCAAGAAATAATAAAAAATGAATGAAAAAATTCTTAAGTGTCCGGGGAAAACACCATATTTCGCCCAAATTACTGGAATTTTTGCCGTGTTATTAGGCGGCCGCGGCAATTTATGTGATGGCAACCCTAGTTACAAACAACTGGATTGCCATAGGCTGACGATGACTCAAAAATGAGACTTCGTCGCAGGTACAAAAAGCGAGCCTATAGATTTCTCAAAGGCCGGCAACGCACCTGTGACTCCCCCCTGGTGTTGCGGTGTCTATGGGCTGAAGTGATCACTTACCATGAGGTGACTTTCAGGCCCGTTTGCCCCCTCTTCCATAAAAAAAAAAGGTACGCCGGTCTTTTAATAATATGATACTACTGTCCAGTCCATATTTAGTCCAAAAACTTCAATACGGATGATGACAAGGTATGAAAATGAAGAAAATAATTAGTCCGTCTCTTAGATAATAAAAAAATATAAGACCCGTATTTTTTGTTTTGTCGAAATAACAAGAAAATACTTAGATATAGCGCATTAAAGTTACGGAGTGGGGGCTAACTACGTCACGTTAGAGTATATTTTGTACTCTAACGTGACGTCATGTGACATTTAAAATCAATGTATCTTCGTAAGTTTTTGAACAAGAGGCAAAATAAAAAATACGTATCCAATATTTTTCATTAATCTATCTGATGGACATTAAATTATTTTTTAGTCATCATCCCAATTACGCAATCCGCCACTGATCCTATGCGGTTGTAACGTACCCACTGACCCAATGTCTGTGTCGCAACCCGTATAATTATACCGCTAAGACACATTAACGTCGTATGGAGGTCGCCATAGTTCTGCGCCTTATATGGACATATTGGTCCAACACGTTCACTTTGATTTATGTTTTATTTGGGATATTAAGCGGCATTTAATAGGTAGAGAGGTAGGGCATAGCGAATCTTCGCTCGAATTGAGCCGCCCGTCCGGGGAAGGACCTCCACCCTATAGAATACCGCAGTCAAATGACCTCTGGGTCGTGTTTCTGCCGGTGAGTAGGGTTTCCGGAGCTCGTGGGGGGTTAGGGTTGGGCCGGCATGGCGGTGGCAACTGACAAGTAACTGACCAGTTACTTGCCCGTTGTCACAGCGACTTGGGCTTCTCTTTCGCTTTCCATCAGGCGTAGGGAAGCCATTATGTCGAGCCACTATAAAAAAAAAAAAAAAAAATTTCTTTTAATTTTGGACCGAATACATATTGTCTTTACATAGGAAAGAAGGTACACACGGGCAGACATCGCAAGTCTGTCAAATCAATCGTGATGCATCTTGGGCTGAGATGACATTAGCCTATTATGGCGAAAAATTGTAATTAGTCCGTCTTTTAGCTTATTTAAAAATAAAAGACACGTATTTTTCCTTTTTTCATTCAAGTAAACAATAGCAAAGATACAAGGCATCAAAAGTTATGAGTGGGAGTTTTTGACGTCACTCGCTCCCGTAAAAATGCCTCACCGAGTGACGTCACTCGTAATTTCAACGGGCAATAACTTTGTAATCTTTAGTCTAATTTACAAATAAAAAAATACGTGTCTTTTATTTTTGAATAAGCTAAAAGATAATTACCATTTTTAGCCAAAATAGCCTTTTGCCTATTGCAGTCAAGCGTGAAACGGCATCTCAGTGGGCCTTCAGGGTGAGGGCGACAAGCGCAATGGGTTTGTTCTATTGTGCCTGTCGACCTAACTTTTGGACGCTTACCATCAGGTGGAGCGAGGTCATCCTGAAAGCTCTTCTCATAAAAAAAGTCCACTGCTGGACATAGGCCTCTCTAGTTGTCCGCCACGCGCGGCTGATGTGGCCAGCCCACTGCCACTTCAGCTTGCTAATCCGGTGAGCTACGTCGACGACTTGACATGAGTATGCTGCTTGGAAGTAAGCGACCTTAGGCTATGTTCCACGTCAGTCTTCTCTTAGCCCAAGGTCCCATGACGCTTGACGGGGGGACCGGGTTTTTTTAGTGGGTATTCCCTGCCTCATTTCCATCCCGAGGCAGGGTGCCGCCCTTCCGTTCCTAAGGGCGGCGTGAGTCCCACATACCTCGTCACTACCCCGGGTGGCGGGGATGCGTCAAAGCATTTGTCTCTGGAGTCAAAAAAAAAGTTCCACAGACGCGCAATAAAATCCTGACTTGATCTTGAAGTTATGACTATATGAATATATAACCAACAAAATCTTTTTTCCTCTAACCGTCGCCTGCGCAACAAAGTCTTGCTACCATAGACAACAAAAAAAAAAAAGAAAGACACCAAATGTCAAATTATTGAGAAAGATAAAATATATATTAACACGCCGCTAAATCACACAGCTACAAACTTGTGCAACGTTAAAATCGTTCATTACTTAATGTATTGCACAACGCATGCTGTCTCGAGAACCAGCTTTAACGACACATACATGTATGTGAACTTTGATATGATTGAGCTTTGCTGTATATGTCAGCTGTCAGTTGAAGCCTAGAGTTCATAAAGCCGCGAAGTCGCTTTAGAGACGCACTTTTTTTAAATATAATATAGCCTAAAGGGATGTTTCCAGGGTCAAAATAATTACATTATATTTAGTCCGTGTTTTAGACCATAAAAATATATTGGACACGTATTTTTTCTTTCTTCGTATAAACAAAAAATAACAAAGATACAAGGCAGCAAAATTTAGGAGTGGGAGTCTTTGGCGTCACTCCGTGCGACAAAATGCTACACGGCGTGACGTCACACGTAACTTTAGCGGGCTATATCTTTGTCATTTTTGGTCTAATTTACAAATGAAAAAATACGTGTCTTTTATTTTTGAATAACTTAAAAGACGGACTAATTAATTTTTTTTCGGCAACAAGCCTAACGGAGCCTATCCGTATCAAACAAACAATCAAATCTTTCCTCTTTATAATATTAGTTTAGATGATTGAGCTTTGCTATATATGCCAGCTTTCAGTTTAAGCCTAGAGCTTCATAAAGCCGCGAAGTCGCTTTAGATACCAAAAATATAAATAAATAACCCAAGACATGCCCCGCCGGGCCACACAGCGCCACCTAGCCCCAAACTAAGAACTACTGATAAACTTACGTACTTTGACGTCACTCAGTGGCGAAAAAACTCCCACGCTTTGACGTCACGCGTAATTTTAACGGGCTATATCTTTGTCATTTTTGGTCTAATTTATAAATGAAAAAATGCGTATATTTTATTTTTGAACAATCTAAAAGACGGACTAATTAGATTTTTTACCAGGCCTATTGTGTTTATGGATGTAAGGGAGCGGACTATCACCTTTTGCTCCAAGCCATCCTCACCTGCCCGTAGTGCATCCTGCCGAACAACAAACGAGGCGCTGGCAACCGACTGGTGGCGGCAAAACCATCACGATAAAAGGCGTAGCTAAATACCACAGGCCGATGACGGGCAGCAGCGTCACTGGAGCAAGAAGCTACGCCCTGCGATCGCCAACCCGCCTGCCCAGGGTGGCGATTATGGGTATATCCTCCAGAAGTTTGCTTTAGGTGGCGAACAACTGGAGAGGCCTATGTCCAGCAGTGGACTGCATTAAGGCTGATGATGATGATTGTGTTTAGGGCATACCCAAATGGTCCTAAACGACATGATCTTCAAAGCCCCATCAACGAGTAAAACGTATACAATACAACACATAAAGATATTTTCGGCGCTGGCATCCGACCAAACCGTCTGATATGAAGATATTTCGTTAACTCCAAGACAACGGTAACACAAACAAACGCAAAACCGTTTTGTCACAGCGATATGGGCCATTTAAAAACAAATCATTTTTTGAATGGGTCTGTTACATAAAGGCCTATTAATCAAGGGTCGTGGGTTCGATCCCCACACATTACAAACATTTGTGTGCATGAACATGTCTGTTTGTATTGGTCTGGGTCTTTTCTATGAATAATGTATTTATTTACAAAAAAAAAATTATCTAAGTAAGTTCATCAGTTGTCTAATACCCATAGTGCAAGCTTCGGCTTAGTGTGGGGCTAGACAACGCTGTGTGGCCCAGCATTGGGTTGTGTCTTGGGTTATTTATTATTATTGTTACACTAGCCAATTTCAAGGGACCCAAACCCTAAATAAGAGTAGTGTAACAAGATTTAGGGTAAGTGTACCAATTTAGGGCGATCGGATCATCCAGATCTGCCTAGCTACCTAACCGCTCTGCCGATCGCGTTAGAGCGATTATCACGTATCGACTGATATAGGGACCGATTTTCAGATTAGTGTAATAAACGCCGCACTAACTAGGGTACCCGTCCACCCGGCGTGCAGGGCACTTCATACCGTGTGGTGTACTAGGCCTTTTAGCCCTTGATTGGATATGCAGCATCAGCAAATCATGCGACAATGGCGGCGTTGTATGAACAACACACAAGCCACAGTGAAGGATTCATTGGAAGCGCGAGATGTAGTGTCAGCTGAACGCGTTCCTGGAGAACATATTCGTTTCCGACATTCATTTATTTATTAGAAATCAACAGCGTATACACTTGATTACATTAATTAGTATAGGTAATTATTAAGGCCAATTACAGATTTCTTTAAAAAATTAAATTTTCATCGATACCTATAACAATTTCGTTGTGTTTTGTTTGCGTGCGTGCGTGCGTGTGTGTGTGTGTGTGTGTGTGTGTGTGTGTGTATGTGTGTGTGTGTGCGTTTAAGTCAGCGTCAGTCAGACATCGAAGAGGTATCGCGGCTAATTAGTTAGTAATATTAAGTTGTTATTTATCGTTTAAATGAAAAAAGGAAAATTACGTCTCCAATATATTTTTATAATCTAAAATAAGGACTAAATGTAATGTAATTATTTTGACCCTGAAAACATACCTATTACTGTTTATCACGTTATTTTAGTGGCAGAGTAGGGCAGAGTCGGTATTTGAGATCGTAAACAACGTTTGATGGTCTCGGTGGCGCAACGGTTATAGCGCGGACGATCCGAAGGTTCCCGGGTCGGTACTCGATCGGGCCAATTCGGGAAGCGAGGTTTTCTTTTTAACCGACTTCAAAAGAGGGAGGGGTTTCTCAATATGCCAATTTTTTATACATATGTTACTTATCTGCGAGAATTGTGAATCGATTTGGATAATTATTATTTTGTTTAAAAAAAAAGTACTTTCTAGTTGGTCCTTTTGTCATAATATACCCTAAGTCGGTTTATTTTTCTTGTTAATTTTTTTTAATTTAAAACGTTTAAAACAAATTATTCCTAGTTGACAAGACCGAAAAGCCTCAAAACATTGTAACTGAAATGTGTAATGAAACGTTTTGATAAGACTTTAATAGCATTATTTCTTTAGCCATAAAAGAAGAATGAAAAAAGAAAGAAAACATTAAAAAAATCTTTTACCATTCATTTAACACTTCCATGTAAATCGCACGACACTTTAAAAAAAATTACAACACTTCAACGTAATGGCCAATTACAAAAAAAAATAAACAGAAAAAAATAATAAACGCCCGCACAGCAATCCGTGTCACTAGAACCAATCTAAGCAATAAAAACCGCACATTCCGATAATCATAACACCCAACTTTATACCTTGTTTACGTGTAAGAAAAATCTAACCACAAAATAAATTCCGCGTACAAATTATGCGTGGAAGGGAACGCGATAACACACGAGACACTGGCCGGCTCTATTTTGAAAATAGAACGGGGATTATAAAACAAAAAACAATGTGTGTTCGAATTCGACGTTTGAATTATTCGCAATGGCGCGACCGCCCGCGACGCGTTTCGGTCGAGCACTGGGCGAGTAGTGATGTGCCGTGGTTAACGGCAATGCGTGTTGGTACGAAATGTTTAATTAACAATTAATTTTCCTTATTTTTCTAAATTTACTTTTTTTATAACCGAGTGAGCAAACGGGTCTGAAGGACACCTGATGGTAAGGACTTCAGCCCATAGACACCGCAACATCAGAGGAGTCACATGTAAGCTGTCGGCCCTTAAGAAATTTGAGGTCCTAAGTCGTATCCATTCGGAAAAATCACAGCCGGAAACTGATTCCAAAGAAACAAACAATCAGTCATCTGTTTTGTGTAATATAAACTGGTCTACCGGCGGTTGTAACTTGGTACGAACCTACCAACCAAAACGTTCATACCAGAAAACTGGTACGCTTAAAACTATCAACAGCGACAAACCGAACCGAATCGGCTATGCGATTAAAACATTGCTTTATCGACAGGCAACAAAGTGTGTTGTTAGATTAAATTAATAAAGTACACACAACGATAGCCTTGTGAAGCTTAGCAACAGCTAAATTAGATATTATTATTAAGTAACTAGCTGCTGCTCGCGGCTCTGCTCGCGTGAATATTCGTATAAAACATAGCCTATGTGTTAATCTGATGTACAAACTATATTCCTGTAAAGTTTCATTAAAATCCGTTCAGTAGTTTTTGCGTGAAAGTGGAACAAACATCCATCCATCTATCCAAACAAACTTTCGCGTTTATAATATTAGTAGGAAGTAGGATATATAGCTCCTGCCCGGTCTTTGCCCGCGAGAATGTTTTGACACGACAGAATGTAAGAAACTCTTTTTTCATTAAGTATTTTTTTCACACCTTAGGTTGCATTATTCGAGTTTTAGCATGGATCCCTAACTTTAAAAAAATATAATATAGCCTATGTTCACCGGAGATAGTGTAGCTTTCCAACAGTAAAAAAATTACTTATTCAACTTGGTCCAGTAGTTTCGAAGCATATTCAATGCAAACAAACAATCAAATCTTTCCTGTTTATAATATTAGTGTAGATGTGTTAATTAAATGAAGGTATCTTGGTCCTAAGGGATAGCCAACCGGCCGTGGTGCATCCTGCCGAATAACAAACGAGGCGCTGGCAACCGACTGGCGGCGGTATAACCATCACAATTGAAAGCTTAGCTAAATACTACAGACCGATGACGGGCAGCAGCGTCACCGGAGCTAGGGACCCTGCGATCGCCAACCCGCCTGCCCAGCGTAGCGATTTTGGATAAAGCCTCCAGGGCAGGTGTTTGCCCAAACTTGCGAACAACTGGAGAGGCTTATGTCCAGCAGTGGACTGCTATAGGCCAATAGGCATGACGAACGATTTTGAAATCCTCTTCCGTAAAGATGGTACACATTTACTGATTACGAAAAAACCTTTATTTCGATAAAAACTCCAAATTTAACGAAGATTAAAGCTAATTTTCTAATATTTTTTGAATGTGGCTCAAAAACAGCTCGCAGTGTCATGGCGTCGGGTCTGACGTCACCATATAGGAAACGTCAAATTTGTCAAATATGCGTCTAAGGACAATGTAAACAAACATTGTTTAGTTTCGTGTATAGTGTAAGAAATGAATAATAGATGTTAAAAGTGGTGTGCAGTGTAAAAACACGTTAATGAAAAACCCGACAAGGTTTTTGAACATGTCCCTTGTAAGAGATTAATAAGACATCAATGGTTAAAGCTCGCCCGGCGCAACCTGTACGAGGTAAGCACAAATACACCACTTTATTTCTGTGAAGACCACTTTGATGAATGCATGTTATCAATTATCATGTTCTGGTAGGTTTTAAACGTAAAATGTTACGTGAACCAATAAAAAGCCAATGAAATGCGTAAATGCGTAAACTATCATCATAACAACAAAACACAGTGACAGGACTGACAGATGACAGCATGTTTACCAAATAGCGGTGAGACGTATTCATTTTAACAGATATGCTTAACATATATTTATCTATGGAACATCGAGAACTGTTACTACGAAGTAATTTATTGTTTTTGGGCATATCAATACCTATATTTAACTTAACAATACCAACAACATAAATAAACTTTTGTCGTTTTTTCAGCAAGCGTTGTCGTGAGCTGATGAAGTTAAATCAAAGAATAACAGGTGTTATTTCAGAACAGATATTTGGAACTGTTATTTTAAGATAACAAGTATTAAATTTTACCTGTTACGACCCATCGCTATTACTAAATCGTGACGTTTTGCGCTGTGATTGGTGTTTCAATCAGAATGGCCGATTGCTGTATTTTGTAACTTTCATTTATTGAAAATCTTGTTAATCTTAATTTTCTTATGAAAATTAAATCAACGATTTAAATCCTTTTAATATGTATTTTTTCACAAAATCATCAAATCTTATATTATTTGATACTGTCGTCACGCCTATTATAATTATTTATTACTCTCCATACTGTCAAATGCTATATTGTGTCGGAACAAAAGGGAAAGTGTACTAAGGGCCTTTTCATCTCGACGCCTTTTTGTGCCAGTTGTGCCACCGACGTAACTAACTGTCCGTACAAAAAGGGAACTTACATAAAAAAAGCAATGCATCAGTGAACACCAATCACGCAAAGGCATATTGTAAACGGGATAAATAAATATCTTTCAATAAATAACGCAAGCGAAATAGCAAGTAATGTAATGCGTGGGATGTAACCTGTCACCTTCTCGTTCTAAGCCCGTTGTGCATCCTGCCGAATAACAAACAAGGCGTTTTTTTTTTCTTCTAAATGGACTACGATGATGGCCAGGCCGGCCTTGTCATCATCACCGGACTGTTGGGGGAGCGGACGGCTCTCACCCCTAGATAAACGAAGCAACACAGCTAAGGGCGCCCTCTAGTGAGGCTCGGGCCTCGGCTTAGGGCGGTGCTGGGAGGGCCCTACGGACGATGTTTTGAGGAGAGGGGCGACCGGTTGCGGGCCGGTTTCGCGGGCGGGACGCGGAAGCTAGGGGACGATGCGGCGCAGGACCCCGCCGGCGGGGACGGAACGACGAGCGTGAAGTGTTGGAATGTGTCGCGAGCTGTTCGGCGGCTGCCAGCATGGCGAGGGTGATACAAACGAGGCGCTGGCAACCGACTAGTGGCGGTATAACCGTCACAATTGAGCTAAAGACGTAGCTAAATACCACAGACCGATGACGGGCAGTAGCGTCACCGGAGCAAGGAGCGATGCGAGATTTTGGGTAAAGTCTCCAGTTTGAAGTATGGGCGTGTGTACCCTTGCTGTGCTCTGTATCGTTTACATGTTTATTGCTTGACTGTATCGTTTATTACTTACTAGCTGTGCCGGCGGCGTCGCACGCGTGGTTATCGGGTTTCAAAAATAACGGACTTCCATAGAATGGTACCTAACGTTTAAGTTAGACCTCTAGCAGTACATTGGTGAAAACCGCATTTAATTTCATGCAGTAGTTTTCGCGTGATGTGCAATCAAACATACAGATAAAAATATCTCCCGTTTTCCCAACACTTCCCGTCACTGCTCTGCTCCCATTGATTGTAGCGTTATGAATAGTATACTATAACCTGCCCAGGAGTATGAAGAATAATCGTACTAAGTTTCGTTAAAATCCGTCCAGTAGATTTTTTTATAACGAACATACAGACAGACAGACAAAAATTTTACTGATTGCATTTTTGGCTTTAGTATCGATCACTAATCACCCTCTGATAGTTATTTTGAAAAAATATTTCATGTACAGAATTGACCTCGCTACAGATTTATTATAAGTATAGATTAGGTATGTTGCCAATAAACGTTTTTTCTTTCTTCAGATGTTTACCCAAAGTCTCTACATGGTTAATTAAATTCAACGGGACACGAATCATCGCTCCAAGCATAAGCTAACAGGGACAAAGACAGAATGAAGAAATTCCACCACATTTATATCATAGAGCAAACATGTCACGGACCAAACAACACTTTGAGTGCTAACTAGTAAATGACACTAGATAAGCCGTATTATCTTATTTACAAGTAAACATAGTGCTTACAACATAATTTTAAGATTAACAATGTATTAAGTTGAGTTTTAGGGGCGTCCACGCAGTAATTATATATATATACTAGCTTTTGCCCGCGACTTCGTCCGCGTGTTTAGATTTTTACATTCAAAAGTTTTTTCCCAATAACTCCCATTCCCGTTGGAATTTTGCAATATCGCGTTGCATGTAATTTTTACCTACATTAAGATACCTGCATGCCAAATTTCAATCATCTATCTTACGCGATTTAGATGTTTTCATACAATAGGTTTTTCCCGCTCACTCCTGTTCCCGTGGGAAGTTTGCAATATCCTGTTGCAACTGAGCTTAAAGTTCACTAAGGTACCTGCATGCCCAATTTCAAGCGTCTAACTTAAGCGGCTTAGATTTTTTATACAAAAGGATTTTCCCGCTTATAGGGAATATGGATGACCTTTTTTATGAATTTAAAAGATAAAAGATCTTATCTTTTACATATATAAATATCGAAGAATTTTCAAACTATCTTTTCTATTAAGCGTGTTATAAAGCGTTAAAGTTATTGCTTAGACAGAGAGATGCGAAGTGGCGGATGAACTCCATAGAACTCCATAGAAAAATCTGTTTTCGTGATATATTAACTTTCAACGACTGTATCTCGCCCATTTTTCAGCCAATTTTGATTTTGTTTTCACTATTTATAGTATATTTTTATCTATTTTACGATAAATTAGTATATACATGAAACTATTTTTCATATTCCCTATTCTCGTTCCCGTGAGAATTTCGGGAATTCCTTTCTTAGTGCACCTCTACGGTACCTAAGCTACGTCCCTTCTAAATTTCAAGTGCCTACGTTTAGACATTTACGCTGTGCGTTGATAATTATGTCAGTCAGGGAGTTTCTCCTTTTATATATTTAGATTTAATTTGACCGGTAACGCCATTTATTGAGAGGAATCAGTAGTTTTGGGCTATTTTATTTCTCGGTCTTTCAAGTTGTTTCCCTATTTTATCCCGTAAAGGGTTGATTTAAAAATTTGAAATTTTATCCCTTTCGGAGTGGAGTTTATTGAAACCTTTTCTTGGCAATATCATGGTATAGCTTTGTGAATGCAGTCTCAGCCCAAACGGTTTAAAATTGATAAAGTTTCATACAAACTTTTATCCCCTTGGGGCTAGAAATGATCAAAACCCTTTTTAGTTTATAGTATATTTTTATCTATTTTACGATAAATTAGTATACACATGAAACTATTTTTCATATTCCCTATTCTCGTTCCCGTGGGAATTTCGGGAATTCCTTTCTTAGTGCACCTCTACGGTACCTAAGCTACGTCCCTTCTAAATTTCAAGTGCCTACGTTTAGACGTTTACGCTGTGCGTTGATAATTATGTCAGTCAGGGAGTTTCTCCTTTTATATATTTAGATTTAATTTGACCGGTAACGCCATTTATTGAGAGGAATCAGTAGTTTTGGGCTATTTTATTTCTCGGTCTTTCAAGTTGTTTCCCTATTTTATCCCGTAAAGGGTTGATTTAAAAATTTGAAATTTTATCCCTTTCGGAGTGGAATTTATTGAAACCTTTTCTTGGCAATATCATGGTATAGCTTTGTGAATGCAGTCTCAGCCTAAACGGTTTAAAATTGACAAAGTTTCATACAAACTTTCATCCCCTTGGGGCTAGAAATGATCAAAACCCTTTTTAGCGGATGCTTAAACGTCATAGTAGCTTTATACATGCAAAGTCTTAGTAATTGGCTTAAAATTGCCAACATTTTATACAAACTTTTATCCCTTATTTTATCCCCTTGGGGGTAGAAATGATCAAAACCCTTTTTTAGCGGATGCCTACGTCATAGTAGCTGTATACATGCAAAGTCTTAGTAATTGGCTTAAAATTGCCAACATTTTATACAAACTTTCATCCCTTATTTTATCCCCTTGGGGGTAGAAATGATCATACCCCTTTTTAGCGGATGCCTACGTCATAGTAGCTTTATACATGCAAAGTCTTAGTAATTGGCTTAAAATTGTCAAAATTTTATACAAACTTTCATCCCCTGTTTTATCCCCTTGGGGGTAGAAAAGATCAAACCCCATTTTTAGCGGATGCTTACGTCGTAGTAACTTTACAAATGTAAAGTCTTAGCCCAATCGGCTTAAAATTGACAAAGTTTTATATAAACTTTCATCCCCTATTTTATCCCCTTGGGGGTGGAATTGATCAAAATCCTTTCTTAGCAAATGCCTACGTCATAACATCTACCTGCTTGCCAAATTTCAGCCCGATCGGTCCAGTAGTTTGGGCTGTGCGTTGATAGATCACTATGTCAGTCAGTCAGTCAGTCAGTCAGTCAGTCAGTCAGTCAGTCAGTCACCTTTGAGTTTTATATATTTAGATATATAATATACATATATAGATATTTAAAATATTATTAGTATAAGTATAGTAAATAGCTATTATGTTTATGTAATTATGTACCTATGCTATGAATCAACATTTAAAACATTTTTTTTTTTATTCTTTATTAGTCCTTTTTTGTTTTGGGTCTTCCTATTTACTTCATATTTACTTATTTGTTTGTAGCACACTACCTTCTTACTGTTTCTGCTTAGCCCAATGGTTGACTGGTAGAGAATGCCTACGCGGCATTAAGTCCGCCTTTTGTACAAATTTTATGTGCAATAAAGATTAAATAAATAAATAATTCATCAAGGAAAGAATGAATGGGATATAATGGCTATTTGACTCGGTGACTCAATTGGTAGTGACCCCTGCTTACTGAACCAAGAGTCGTGGGTTCGATTCCCACCCGGGACAAACATTCGTGTGATGAACACTTGTGTTTGTTCCGTGTCTGGGTGTTTATATTTGTATTTAAGTATTTATTTGTGGTACCTTCGTTGGTCTGTTACCCATAACACAAGTGCTTAAGCTACTTACTTTGGGATTACAGCAATGTATGTGATGTTGTCTGATATTTATATTTTATTTATAATGGAGCGGCCTATCATCTTTTCGCTTCAAGCCACCGTTACCCGGTAGTGCATGCTGCCGAATAACAAACGAGGCGCTGGCAACCGACTGAAATTTGGAAGGGGTGTAGCTTAGGTACCGTAGAGGTGCATTAAGAAAGTAATTCCCGAAATTCCCACGGGAACGGTAGGTAGTTAGTGGAAAAAATAGTATTGAACCCGTGCGAAGCCTGGGCGGATCGCTAGTATAGCGGATAAACTGTAGACTCATTTAGACATTAATATAAAGAAGACTGTCTAAATACGACATAAAATGTTTTAAAGTATGTTTGTTTTTGTAAAATAATTAAAAATGCTTCCGAAAGACCGATATACCAAGTCGAAGATGTCACGGGTGTCGCTAGTTCGAAACAAGCTGAAACAAACATGGCGACACTGTATACACGCAAGCAAATATGGACTCACCTTCTGATTGATTTTGGGCGCCTTCGCCTTCACGACTGCCGGCTTCGGCGCTGGTGGTGGTACAGGTTCTGTGGACAAAAAGATCTGTTATAGATTTTTTTTATAGTACATCGACATAATGGCTTCCCTACGCCTGATGGAAAGCGAAAGGGAAGCCCAAGTCGCTGTGGCAAGGGGCAAGTAACTCCAGGGGTTTGCCCTAATAAGGGTTTCCTATGTATAAAATGTATTTATTTACAAAAAAAAAGTATCTAAGTAATTTTATCAGTTGTCTAATACCCAGAGTACAAGCGTTAGCTTAGTTTGGGGCTAGGTGGCGATGCGTGGCCCAGCGTGGCATGTCTTGGTAATTTATAATAGCCCTGCAGAGGTACAACTTCGCTACTGACCTGGTGGGGGCTGCGCCCTGCCCTGCTGCTGCGGCTGTAGGGGCGATCGCTTCTCCTCCGCAGCCGGAGCCGCCGGGGGCGGAGCGCCAGTACTCCCACCTCGGACCTGTAGACAAGCAAGGAATAGTATAAGTTTCTGGAAGTTAAAGCGTCTTGTAATCTCGTGCTGTCGTGTTACCATTAGGTTCGGCAGAAGTAAGATTTACTGTACTTTACTTTATAGTACCCACGAGTGCTGATTGAGAAAATGATCTCTCTACGAGTATGACGACCAAGAATAGTCACCTATACCCGAACAAACGCATATGTACCGCCCACCAGCTCACACTAATTGGTTTAAAAAAACCAAAGTACATTAATTACAATAGTAAGCCTTAAAACGCCTCAGTAATCTGATGCGTCACCTGGCCAGAAGGCGTCCTACACAGTCCTACACTACGTTTGCCGAGACGCGGTCTCCACTCCAGAACTCGTTTACCCCAACGCTTATCGGTTCCGCGGCTGATGTGGCCAGCCCACTGCCACTTCAGCTTACCTATCCTAGCTCACCGGATGTCGGTAATTTTGGTTCTCTGCCGGATCCGATCCCGCAGAGAGACGCCGAGCATAGCGCTTCAAAGACTGCTTTTCAATAAATTTGTGTGTTTCAACAAACATTTCACATCAACAAAGGTTCAATTGCATCGTTCAAATTATCATGCATCTATCGGAAACGAAAACAATGTTGGTTTATTATCAGGAAAACGCATTGAGGAAACATGGACCGATAGCCAGGTGACTTGTCGAGTCGCAAACACGATTTGGAATATACGTAGCGAATAATGAATGTGTACTTTTAAGGTTTTCCTCGAACAAAACAATTATTTGTATCGTCGGTATTGGGTACATCCCTTTTTTAATTTTTTTTATAGTAGCGCAACATAATGGCTTCCCTACGACATAATGGAAGCCCAAGTCGCTGAGACAACGGCTAAGTAACTGGTCAGTTACCTGTCAGTTCCCACCGCCTTGCCGGCCTAACCCTAACCCCCCCTATGCTCAGGAAACCCGGCAGAAACACGACCCGGAGGTCATTTGGCTGCGGTATTGTATAGGGTGGAGGTCCTTCCTCGGACGGGCGGCTTAATTCGAGCGAAGATTCGCTATGCCCCACCTCTCTGCTCTTTTTTCGTCTGGAATGCCTTTACCTACGCATACACCAGGGCCCTGAGTACAGGACACTTAGGTTATGTGGGGCTCACTCCTATTTACCGGAGAATACCCACTCAACCCTACGTTGGTCCGCTACAAGCGCTGTCTGAGGGGGTTGGTATGGCCCAAAGGACTCAACGCAAGCCCCCACAGCCTGCTCGTGGGCGGCACACCTCGGAAAGAAGGCGTGGTGTCCTTCCCTGGTGGTGCACGACACCACAGGCCGAAAGCACGTGTCTTCCTTCGATACGCTGACCGAAGCTCAAGGCAACCTGACGATGAGGACATGCACTATTCCTCCATAGCCAGCCCCTGGCTTGAATAATGAGCTCGGGTTAAATAGCTCTGCAGTTTGTATGGACTGCATTGCATATAGTGGACACCGCTTGTCCAGATGAAGTGGTTAAATGGCGTATAATAGGCCTGTTGCCGTAAAAAATGTAATTAGTCCGTCTTTTAGATTGTTCAAAAATAAAAGATACGTAATTTTTTCGTTTGTAAATTAGACCAAAGATATAGCTCGTTAAAATTACGCGTGACGTCAAAGAGTGGTTGTTTTTTTGCCACTGAGTGACGTCAAAGACGCCAACTCCTACATTTTGATGCCTTGTATCTTTGTTATTTTTTGTTTAAATAAAAAAAGGAAAAATACGTGTCCAATATATTTTTATAATCTAAAATACGGACTAAATATAATGTAATTATAATGACCCTGGAAACACCCTATTATTTACTTATTTAATGTACATCACGGCATCACCCAAACCAACTTCGCCATATTGGTGGCAGAGAAAAGTCGAGCAAAGGCGACAATTACATTTCCAACTTCGAGTTTCGTGCCCAAACCAGTTTTACGTATCAAAAAATATTGGCGAGCGGTGTAAGTCACGAAATAGTAATCTTTGTATTTTTTTTTGTTGGGAATGGACTAGCACGCGTGTAGAGTTTACGCGGATAATTCGCCAATGTCAAGTGTTTAGAGAGACGTCAAAACGCAGTTGGCCGGTAAACTGAGGTTATACTTTTCTACCTTGCCGCTAATAATAGGAAAAATATACTTAAACATCCTACTAATATTATAAACGCGAAAGTTTGTTTGAATAGTTGGATGGATGTTTGTTCCACTTTCACGCAAAAACTACTGAACGGATTTTAATGAAACTTTACAGGAATATAGTTTGTACATCAGATTAACACATAGGCTATGTTTTATACGAATATTCACGCGGGCAGAGCCGCGAGCAGCAGCTAGTACATTAATATAATTACATAACTTAGAAAATTAAATAGAGAAAAGGTACATACTATAAAGGGAATTGATAGTGTTCGTGATGGGACCCGTCATGCCTAATGACAGTTGCAGTAAGAAATGAATTTACCAAAGGAAAAGGATATAGTGTGTAGCATACACGAACATACAACAGACACACACAACTACACACACTGTCAAACATCTGACAGTGACATCTGACATTGACATCTGACACTGACAACTGTCGTCTCGTTCCTACACTTCACGCAAGGTGCGGGGTGGGAGGACAGTCAGTCTGTGTCCCACCGCCGCCGAGTAAAGACGTGTTCGTGTGAGGATAGCGAGCCGATATCATTGGTACCATCACATCGTTCATTACTTTATTGTTCATGGTTATTTCATATGTGGATTAGTGTCTACTACATTTTGGCGACGACGGAAAAACTGTAAGTAATTTTACTGTTTATACTGATAGGAAAACTGTATTTAATAAAAAAAAAAAAGAAAAATAAGGAAGAGTAATGGGTTTGGCTTCGTAAATAAAGAAACATATTCTTTCAATGTAAGATTTCTTAGATACGTAGCAATGTTTATTTATTTCAACTGCCAATAAAGTAAAATCAAGCGAGTGCTCGGATAGGTAGTTCATATTTTATGTTTATTATTGTATCGTAGCTTCAAGCAAAAAAAAAAATACGTTTAAACTGTTTTATTTCAATCACTGTATGAACGTTTAATTGCACTAAAGAATATAATAAATAATTTTGCGTACCTACCCATCAGTTAACGAAATAATTATCCATGGTGGAAAAAGAACAATGTATCTTTACATTGTGTGTGTGTGTATCTTTACAAGTGAACGGGTACATATTTTGATTTGCATAATGCTGCAGTAATCTAAAATATATGAGCAAAGTTGCTTAGACAATGTATTTAAGCATACATACAAAAATAAAAGAAGCTAAATCATATTGTTTTCAGTACACTATACTATTCGGTATTTGACCCGTTCAATAATCGCGGAATGGAACAAAGGTAGTAAAGTAATGGAGGTGTTAGGTAATTCACACACAATAAACCATGTTTAATTATGCAAGTACCTCGATTTCCGCGCATTATCAGAGCGTAATAATGACAAATAAACTTATTATATAACTTGCCTAGTTAACCAAAAGTATGGTATTAGGACAGGCACATAACGCACAGCTGCTACTTTTGCGTAGGGATTGTTACTGTCAGTTAGTTAATGACGTTATGGGTAAAACATAAACCGAGATTAAGTTTTAACGTAAAACGCTACGCGTGTATCTTAACAGTAGCAACAGCAGTAGGTATCGTTGTAAACAAAGCCACATTTTGATATTGTATGTAACAATCATTTAGGCTTGCCAGGTTTATTTATTTATTTATTTAATAGGTTTACCAGCGTTTGTATACACCAAAGCTATACTATACTAGTACATGTTATCTTATCAACTAAGTGTAACAATCTTTAAAAGCCGCATGCATATAAAGACAGATGGGTTGAAGGTCCTGGATTGTTCCAGAATTTTGCCTCTTGACCTGTGCCCAATAATTAGACCTTGTTGTCCCGAATTCCGAAATCATTTACTACTAAGGTCTTGGTCTTGATTTCATCTATAGAATAAAGGATAACTCTAGCAGTGTAAATATGTCAACAAAGGGAAAGTCTGACCAGTTAAATACTATTCATCAAAGTATACAAGGCTTACCTGGCAAAGAACTTGAATTAGAATTATATTTACATGGAAAATATACTACATGTGTATATATGACCGCACATTGGTTAAGATAATTTGAGTTATTGATTAGTATTGTTAATTATAAAGTCATTAGTTCGTTCACTAGGAATGCTGCGATTAGGGGTAGGTCACCGATATTAGTTGAAATGAAAATAGTCTTTTATATAATACTGGAATCAATGGTTGTCTGTTCAGTTTTAATTGAAGCCTCTGTTTGGTGATACTTCAGCCAGGACACGCTTGAATCAGGCCTGTGAGCTTGGTGAAGCTTAGGCCAAAACAAGCTTAAGGCCTTTGAGTGGTGGAACTTCAACTGAAACAAGGTTAATCGTAGCCTCTCGAGTTGCAGCCAGAACAAGGTTAGTTAGATTATATTAATTATTAAATTCTTAAATATTTACCCTTAAGAATGAATACATTTATTTAAATAGTAATAAAAATACATTTATTTAAATAGTAATAAAAACGTAAAACTCTTGACTGATTATTGTTAGAAAATTGAATACTGCTGAGACACCATATGTGTTGCGCTGCGTCTGGTTCACTGGCAGCGGGTGAAGCGGACTAGTATGACTAAGCATTCAGTAGAATTCCGCTTAGCGACCTTTTGTATGGTACTGGTCTGGCCACTGGCAGCTGGTGGAGGGGACTGGTATGGCGAAGCAACTGGTCAGGTCCCGCTGGTGGTAATCACTTGCATTGTGCAAGCCTAGCCCACTGGCAGCGGGTGAAGAGATGGCTTGGTACAACTGGGTATTTATTTATAACGTATTTATTTTGTATTTTGACTAAATTTACTTTCTCTTCTCAGTTCACTCTTGACAGAGTGGTCGTGGTCATGGGGAGTCGTCTGCTACTGTGGTTGCCGCTTTCGCGATCAGTCCGCCGGTCCCTGCGGGTGGCAGGAGAACATTCCACCACAGGTGTCCCGGTGACGGACTTGATGGTGTCTGTCCAGCGGGTAGGCGATCGACCCCGTGGTCTATTACCTTTGACTCTGCCCTGAATCACCAACGCTCCATCGAATTATTATTACGGGTAACGTGTCCAAAGAATCTGAGTATTCGTAATTGCTCAAGTGACGATTTCTTTGTAATTTTGTCTTTATTTTGTTCCAATCTAATTCAATCACCCTAAAAAAAAAAAAATTGGTTATGTGCATGTAAAACTGTAATTCATCTGATAACGCCAACCGCGTTTCGCAAGTCTAGCTCACTAGGATGGCGAGTGGAAGGGGCTCTGCACAACAAGGCATTTGACTAATTACAATGTAAAGACACTGGTAACAATATCAATATTTTTGGGGGGTCGCTATCAGTCAATAACCCTTTGAAAGCAAAATACTGGTCAGTATCGTAGTGATAGCGTTGCTTTAATTTTAGGATATCGCACATCGATTTGTCTATTCAATTATCCCGGGAAAAATAATTATTATATTATTCTTGATAGTTAATTGTAATTCATCTGTTGAATTATGTTATATTGAATAAATATCTAAAATGAATTGGACGAAATATAGAACTGCTCATTCTTGCTTTGTGCAGCCTAGCTCACTGTGTGAGCGAGTGAAGGCGGTTTGGCATAACTAAACATTTGACTCATGACGGTGAAAAAATAATTATTCGACTTACATACTTACTAAAATCCTGCACTTAGTAAAATCTTGGGAAAAAAATATTTTTAACTAATTAGTATTTCACTTTAAGGAAAAGAAGTTATTGCCTAAAAAGCAATTTGTTTTACAAAAGGTAAGTCCACTACTGATGCAGGAGTGGCCCTGATGAAACATAATATATTCGATGCTTGGGAAAGTAAGCAGGATGCAGTGGGTGTTTTCTGTGATTTATCATAGGCATTTGATTGCGTTAATCATGAAATCTTACTTCTGAAGTTGCGGCATTATGGTGTCTCGAATGTTGCTTTAAGTTTGAAGTCCTATATTGACGGAAGTGATTCTTCTGGCGCCCTACTACGTACGGGAGTGCCCCAGGGCTCTATATTGGGACCATTGCTGTTTTCAATATATATTTAAATGACCTTCCCTATTTCGCTGAGGCGTTGGCGGATGACACTTCTCTAATTATTGAAACTGACAAGTATCTGACGAAGTAAATAATGATCTCTAGCAGGTATTGGTTTGACACAAATAATTTGCTTTTAATTCTCATAATTAGTTTTATAGTGTATTAAATTTATGATGTCTAATGTGAAGCAAGTAAATAAATACTCGTACTAGTATATTTATATAAATGGGGAACACATTGAGCTTGTTGATTCTACGACCTTTTTAGGGATTGCTGTGGACTCTTAAGTTACAATAGGTCCCTCATATAGGAGCACTGGTAGGGGGACTTAGTTCAGCTACATAAGCATAAAAAAAAAAAAAAAAAAAAAAACTGGCTACTTACTGATCTCGCGAATCACTTAGGGAGTTAGCGTCCTGACTGTGGCATCACAGTATTTATTTGAATGCATTATGGTTGAACGTAAAAATATAAATTTATATAGTAAAGAACTCAGATCTTCGCCGGTGCAATCCTGGAGGTAGGGGCAGGCTTGCTGTTTCCAATATCAGGCTTCTTACGGCTGGTAACTCATTCATAGGACAAAGTGAAAAAAAATAATTATGTTCAACAAAATTGACTGGGCCTTCTGAGCTAGGGGTCGTGGGTTCGGTTCCCGCGCGGTGCAGACATTGTGTTCGTGCATTCATAATTTTATTGTATCTATATATTAAAAAAAAAAGTCTAACTGTTGAGTTTATTTCGGCACTTCTTCTCAGCAGGCTGCATGTAGCAGTGCTAGCAGGAAAAAGTGCCACGTGCAAAGGTATTGCGGGTGAATCTATTTACAGAGGGAGACTATTTTATCTTATTATATTATTTATCCTAAAGTTATAACTGGCGTTAATTACCTACTGAGTATGTACATAGCTATCTTATAAAAGTATGTGTTTGAGAATAAATATCAATTTCCTCTTTGAGTACAAATATTTTACAAGGGCTACCGCCCGCCACTGTTGTCCTGGAGTTACCCCAGATTTAACCGAGTTCTATCTGGTAACCCTACTAACATGGCATTGAATTGCGAATAATAGAGTTGTGGCTTTAAATTGCGATGACATAATAAGACTATGCATTTCATTGCGTTAACAGTAATAATAATAGTGCATTGAATTGCGATCTAAGGAATAAAGAAATCAATTGCAGGCCGCTCAGTTAGTAATAAACACAGGAATTTATGAAATGCATTAAATTGCGTAACACTATATCATATTAGATAGATAAAAAATTTATTTGCAAAGGTACACACATTTACACCAACGAATACACAGATAACATAACAGAAAAATAACATAATAACAGAAAAAACACACAAATAGGGGAGACGTCAATGGGTGATTTTCCATGTTATTTGATGGTTGCCGGAAGGAACCATTAAAGTAGTGCTTATTTGAGAAATCACAACGAAGTTGTTTTGCGGATTGAGAGCGCAATAGGCCTTCAAGGTTCATCGGCAGAGTCGGTTCCAGAAGTGTAAAATTAATCAAAAATCATTATAGGTAAATTAATTAAAACATATTTTGATATGAAATTCATAACATAAACGCATTATTCAATATGGCCATCAAACAAGCTTCTTAAACGAGGCATACAAAACACCGCGCAATACCGGTTTGCATAAAGCGTTTTGGGCGAGTTGATATTTGTGATTTTGAAATTGTCATAGCTCGGGGAATTTTCATACAAGCGAAGTAATTCTTTCACCAATGTTTCTATGGTTGGTTGATGCATTAATATTAATCCAAAACAAAAATTAAGTCGTCATACCTATTATCTACAGGTAAACTACAATCGGTATTCATACTTGACAAATTCGAATGCGAAGGTGATATAGGGTTGGTCGCGGTCCGATGGGAGCGATAGAAGCGCGGGGTGTACACATCTACTTGGAAGTAGCGAGTATAGAAAAGAGCATGTTTAATTCATTTCGGTGGAGCTGATTTACAAGAGGTATTCTACAATATACTCGGAGCGGACGCAAAGCCAAATATTATATACTGGAATTACAACTAATACTAATGATTCGGATATATATACAATATCTAAATAAAGTTGATTACAAATACATAAATAAGTATAATTAACTAAAAAAAAAAAAATAAGGGAGAGATGTAGCATACACGAACATACAACAGACACACACAACTACACACACTGTCAAACATCTGACAGTGACATCTGACATTGACATCTGACACTGACAACTGTCGTCTCGTTCCTACACTTCACGCAAGGTGCGGGGTGGGAGGACAGTCAGTCTGTGTCCCACCGCCGCCGAGTAAAGACGTGTTCGTGTGAGGATAGCGAGCCGATATCATTGGTACCATCACATCGTTCATTACTTTATTGTTCATGGTTATTTCATATGTGGATTAGTGTCTACTACATAGTGATAAGTAAAAAAAATATATACAGACGAATTGAGAACCTCCTCCTTTTTAAAAGTCGGTTAAAAATAATAATTGGCGATCGCAGGGCATAGCTCCGTTGACGCTGCTGCCCGTCATCGGTCTGTGGTATGTTGTATCTCACGGCAGGCGGCTCATTTGCGAGCGGAGCTTAGATTCGCTATGCCCTACCTTTTTTTTTTAACCGGAGAGAATGCATTTGCGCATACCACGCCACTCGGGGGAGCAGCGGGCTATGTGGGACTCATCACCGCCTCGGAATGATGGAAGTGAGGCGGGAGATACCCACTAAAAACTCCGGTCCCTTCTGCAAAGCGCCCCAAAGATGGTGCCGTGGATCCTAAAAATATGTCCTCCACGACCTATGCCCTACCTCTCTTAAGCACTCCAAGCTTCTCACTTGCACCACACGCCAATTGCAAGCGATGTATCAATTTGCGCGCTTATTACGTACACATTGCCACATCACACGCCACACAGTATCCTTTATCCTCAACAGAATAAGGTCTACATTTCCTCGATTACAGACAGACACTTTTTCAGCGGTTAACGGGTTTCTTTTTTGTACAGCGCCCGACGGCAAATGTCATACCGGGCCGGTGCGTTTCAAAATGGCTACCTGTCAAATTCGAAAGGAAGTCTTTCTATATGTACAATATGGCGATATATGTCTAGATTCGGCAACTTTGGGGATGTAAGGGAGTCATCTTTTCGCTTCAAGCCAACCTCACCTAGCCGTGATGCATTCTGCCGAATAACAAACGAGGCGCTGGCAACCGTCTGGTGGCGGTATAACCATCACGGTTTTAGGCGTAGCTAAATACCACAGGCCGATGATGGGCAGCGTCAATGGAGCGAGGAGCTACGCCCAGCGATCGCCAACCCGCCAGCCCAGCGTGGCGATTATTGCTATATCCTTCATACGTTTACCCTAAGTGGCGAACAACTGGAGATGCCTATGTCCAGCAGTGGACTGCAATAGGCTGATGATGATGATTGGCAAACTTTGAACCTACCTACCTGCCTCCTGAACCAATTAAAGATTTTATCCCTATCATCTTGACTAAAAGTCTTTCATGGTGAGTTTTGCGGGCAATTTTCTGCCTCGCGCAACGATTCTTTGGAATCAGCTTTTAGCTGCGACTGATACGAATAAGGGACCTTCAAAAAGCGATCCTACAAAATCCTCAAGGGCCGGCAACTCCCCTGGTGTTACAGTGTCTATGGGCTGAAGTGATCACTTACCATCAGGTGACCTTCAGGCCCGTTTGCCCTAATGCCATAAAAAAACAATGATCGTGGATTCTAACTCCACCTGAGAATCATTACAGACATTCACGTGATAAACATTTGTGTTTGTTCCGTGTCTGAAAGTTAATATTGTACCCAAGTAGGTAATTATGTATTCTTGAGCACCTTCTTCGTTCTAATTTCCATAACACACGTGTTTGAGCTAGCAACTCTTTTTTTTTGTACCGAAACCATAATCCATATTTATTTCTGCTATTTATTGTTACAAAATTACACAAATTTGAATAAAATATGACGTCAACTGTCAAGTTTATGTCAAATGAAGTGACAGAAATGTGATACAAACAAAATTGGTGGATCGCACGATAAACTTGTCAAGATATTTCTGTTAATTTTTTGCATTATATTTACTCAATAACTGATGGTATAATAAATATATATTGTATGTTTATGTATTATATTTACAAATTAAGTTGATGTTATAGTTCGATAGCTTAATTTTCTTTTACCAAGTGTAACAATCACGGGAGGAAAACGACCAATGGAGACGAAGGAAGAACATGGTGAAGTCAATCTGCCAGAATTCATAGCCAAGGCTAGTAAGCTGCCTCAGTAAAATAAATAAATAAATAACCATGCCACGCTAGGCCACACAGCGCCATCTAGCCCCGAACTAAGCCGAAGCTTGTACTATGGGTACTAGACAACTGATAGACTTACTTAGATACATTTTTTTTATGTAAATAAATACATATTATACATAGAAAACACCCAGACCAATACAAACAGACATGTTCATGAACTCAAATGTTTGTACTGTGCGGGAATCGAACGCATGACCCTTGGCTCAGAAGGCAGAGGGCACTACCAAATGCGCCATCGAACCTGTCAATAAAGTAAATAACAATAGGATTAAAAAAACAATTAAACATCAGTTAGTGTTCTATATAACTGCAGTGTCCACTCGCC
Organism: Conogethes punctiferalis; assembly: GCA_031163375.1. Lineage (NCBI taxonomy): Eukaryota > Metazoa > Arthropoda > Insecta > Lepidoptera > Crambidae > Conogethes > Conogethes punctiferalis. Next base: position 4,370,659 of record CM062106.1, on the reverse strand, counting down.
ACAATTGTGCGAGCGAGACGGCATCAGTCTGAATAAAACAACTTTTTTTTTCACAGCACGCCAAAGCAGTTTCACAAAAAGGCGATGAGCGTACGCAGTTTTTGCTTATCGTCCACGGGCCACGAAAACAGCGAATGGGAACACTTTTATTATGATTGCAATCAATTAAATCTTGAGCTAAGTTCAGTAAGTCAGTCTGTGTGGTTTTTTATTCATTGAATTAATTTTGCAATCTATTAAATCTTAAGCTAAGTATCTTATAGTTAGTGTGGTTTCCGGATTTAGAATAAGAACACTCCACCTCTAGGATGTAACACATAATCTTTTCGCTCCAAGCCAACCTCACCTGCCCGTGGTGCATCCAGCCGAATAACAAACGAGGCTCTAGCAATCGCCTGGTGACAGTTTAGCTAATCACAATTGCAGGCGTAGCTAAATACTACAGACTGATGACGGGCAGCAGCAGTTATCGGAGCGAAAAGATACGCCCTGGGATCGCCGACCCGCCTGCCCCACGTGGCGATTATCGGTATATTCTCCAGATGTATGCCCTAAATGGCGAACAACTGGAGAAGCGTCCAGCAGTGGTCTGCAAAAGGCAGATGATGATGATGATTATTTATTTATAAAAGAAAAAAGAAGGATAATAAAAAATGTTTTATTTTGACTGGCTCGATGGCTCATTTGGTCGTGACTCCTGCCTTCTGAACCAAGGGTCGTGTTCGATCCTCACCCGGAACAAACATTCGTGTGATGAACATTTGTGTTTGTTCCGTGTCTGGGTGTTTATATTTGGGGTAACTTCGTTGTTCTGATACTCATAAACTAAGCTACTTGGATGTTGTCTGATATTTATTTAAACCAAACGCCTTTTTAATGACTACACAACAAGCACCATCCGACAGAGTTTGAGTCTATCGATAAAAATTCAAAATGGCTGACGAGTTTTTGCCGCCAAATATTGAATGAGTGGTCGTTGACTCTGGATTAGACGGTGAAGTAATAGATAAATAACTATGGGTCCAATTGGAGCGTTTAATAAGGCTGCTAGAGGCTGTAGGTTAGCGAGTGGGCAGTGGGTTCAATGTTTTATGTATAGTGGAAAAGTCTTTACATATGAAATTAGAAACAGTTGTAATGTAAGGGAGCGGCCTATCATCTTTTCGCTCCAAGACAATCTCACCTGCCCGTGGTGCATACTGCCGAATAACAAACGAAGCGCTGGCAACCGACTGGTGGCGGTATAAACAGTACAATTGAAGGCGTAGCTAAATACAACACACCAATGACGGGCAGCAGCGTCCACCGGAGCGAGAAGCTACGCCCTGCGATACCCAACCGATGCGATGCCCAGCGTGGCGATTATGTCCAAAGCGGCGGACAACTGGAGAGGCCTATGTCCAGCTCTGGACTGCGGTGACACTGCTGCCCGTCATCGGTCTGTGGTATTTAGCTGCGCCTTCAATTGAGCTGGTTATATCATCACCAGTTGTTTGCCAGCGCCTCGTTAGTTACTTGTCATGCACCACGGCGGGTGAGGTTGACTCGGAGCGAAAAGATGATAGGCAGCTCCCTTACATCTAACGTACAGCTAGTACTAAAGACTAGTCATATCTGCACACAAGGAAGGCGCAAGGCATTCGAGCGTGATCGATGGGCTAGGCACCGTTATCAGCACTGATATTGTCCAAGGCCGCTTACCAATCGGAATTGCCTTTACATAACACGATACGACTGGTCGACGTATAGCATATGCAGGGAAGTAAGGTCATTGCACGAATGAAATAACCCTAGACATGCCACACTGGGCCACGGGTCCCCCTACGTAGCTTCGAACGCCGCTGTTTCGAATTTTTTTCCACTTTTTTTTTTATAAGAAGAGCTTTCAGGATGACCTCACTCCACCTGATGGAAAGCGGTCGTGAGGTCCAAAAGTTAGGTCGACAGGCACAATAGAGCCCATTGCGCCTGTCGCCCTCACCCTGAAGGCCCACTGAGATGCCGTTTCACGCCCTGCCTAAAGAACCCAGGATTGTAAGAGGAAGGAAACACATGAGCTGGAAGGGCATTCCATGACTTAATGGCACGGGGCAGGAACGAGGAACTAAACCTCTTGGTGAGCGCCACCATCGTCTGTCCACTGGCTCATTGGTTATGATGCAGTCGCAAAAGACGCTGATTCGATTAACATTTTCACTGCCTCTTGTCGAATGCTTGTGTTTTTGATTTATTACTTTACTAGATGTGCCAGCGGCGTCGCACGCGTGGATATCGGGTTTCAAAAATAACGGACTTCCATAAAATGGTGTCTAAATTTTAAGTAGACCTCTAACAATACATTGGTGAAAACCGCATTCAATTCCATGCAGTTTTTGCGTGATTCGCGTTCAAACATACGATAAAAAAATCTACCGTTTTCGCAACATTTTCCTTCACTGCTCTGCTCTTATTGATCGTAGCGTGATGAAAAGTATACTATGACCTGCCCAGGAGTTTGAAGAATAATTGTACCAAGTTTTGTTGGTGTTGACGTTTCATTGCTAGAGGTCTAACTTAAAATTTTTACTTCCTATGCGTAATAATTTTCTTATTTATCGAGCGCGTGGGCTGCATTACTCGTCATCATATCGTATAAGGATTATTAACTTCGAATTTGCCAACCAAATGGCACATTATTGGTAAAAAGTAATGATCGATGTTGTATTATCGCTGATACAGTCCAAGGCTGCGGTAATCAGTCTAGTTGTTATACGGTTAGTGTATTTCGATAATGGTCGTATAATTTTATCAATACATTTAATTCATACGAATTAATAAAAGGCATTTTATCTTGATATTAATATTATAATGTAATGAGACGACCAATTCAGTGGTAGTGAACGTATAAATCAATATATATATTTTTTTTATAGTGGCTCGACATAATGGCTTCCCTACGCCTGATGGAAAGCGAAAGAGAAGCCCAAGTCGCTGTGACAACGGGCAAGTAACTGGTCAGTTACCTGTCAGTTGCCACCGCCATGCCGGCCCAACCCTAACCCCCCACGAGCTCCGGAAACCCTACTCACCGGCAGAAACACGACCCAGAGGTCATTTGACTGCGGTATTCTATAGGGTGGAGGTCCTTCCCCGGACCGGCGGCTCAATTCGAGCGAAGATTCGCTATGCCCTACCTCTCTTATCGTTGAGTTGTTCGCCACTTTGGTCAAATATCTGTAGGTTTACCCATAATTGCCACGCTGGGCAGACGGGTTGGCGATCGTAGGGCGTAGCTTCTCGCTCCCATGACGCTGCTGCCAGTCATCGGCCTGTGGTATTCAGCTGCGCTTTCGTGATGGTTATTCCGCCATCAATCTGTTGCTAGTCTTGTTTGTTATTCAGCAGGATGCACCACGAGCAAATATGGCACAGGGCATGTAAGCAACCTATAATTTTCACCTAGGATTAGTACGCTGAAGTGGCAGTGGGCTGGTCATGTCTGCCGTAGAACGGATAATGGTGGAGCAGACGAGTCTTGGAGTGGATTCCATTATTAGGCAGACGTAGTGTAAGACGCCCAGTAACCCGCTGATGACCTTAGAAGAACTGCTGGCAGTGGCTGGATGAGGGAAGCCCGGGATAGAGAAATGTGGCGCGAATTAAAGGAGGCCTACGTTCAGCAGTGGACGGACCAATGCTGTTGAATGACTGAAGCCACCTATACTTTATTAACGTAAGTCACTATATCAAGTATGGGATGTAAGGGAGCGGCCTATCATCTTTTCGCTCCAAGCCAACCTCACCTGCCCGTGGTGCATCCCGCTGAATAACAAACGAGGCGCTGGCAACCGACTAGTGGCGGTATAACAATCACAACTGAAGGCGTAGCTAAGTACCACAGGCCGATGACGGGCAGCAGCGTCACCGGAGCGAGAAGCTACGTCCTGCGATCGCCAACCAGCCTGCCCAGCGTGGCGATTATGGGCATATCCTCCAGATGTTTGCCCTGAGTGGCGAGCAGCTGGAGAGGCCTATGTCCAGCAGTGGACTGGACTGCAATAGGCTGATGATGATGATGATGACTATATCAAGATCTTGCTGTGTAAATGCCGCAAAAGATAATTAAATTTTCTTAACACCTTTCGTTTTACAACGGTCATTGTGTTACGTCACAAACTAAGCACATTGCACTCCAGTGTACGTTCAACGCACACTACTCTATATGTGCAGTCTGATAAACATTGTGCAAGATAACAATGTATTGAGATGTAAGCTTTTCGCTCCAAGCCACCATCACCTGCCCGTGGTGCATGCTGCTGAACAGACGAGACTCTAGCAACCGACCGGTGGCGGTATAACCATTGCAATATGGATGTTTCCAGGGTCAAAATAATTACATTTTATTTAGTCCGCATTTTTGATTATAAAAATATATTGGACACGTGTTTTTCCTTTTTTCATTTAAGTAAATAAAATAAAATTTATTTCAGAACATAGTAAAGTCTGTAAAAGTACATTTTGTAACTTAACCGTTAAAAATAGTCGACTCGTTTAACCTAGACGATTAGCCGTCTACGATAGTAGGCACCTTAATTCGCGCCACATTTCTCTATCCCGCCGTCCAATGCCAGCTGTTCTTCTAAGGTCACCAGGTCACCGTCAGGGAGGGGGGAGCCAACTGCCCTAAACATTAAACTACGCTCTTTCGCTTTACCATACCAACGAGCAAAATTATTTCAATAAAAAAAAACTTTCCCAAGAAAACTGAATGGAATGTAGTGTATTAATTTTGGCCCAAAGTCGGCCGGTGCGAAGGGCCCAAGGCGAGCGGTTGAGACACCTAATTAGGGCATTGCGTGCACACCTGCGCGCGCGCAACGTACACTGTGCCACTACGATAGCCGGTACAGGCTTTAGCAGTTGCCAACATAATTATACATATATATATAAATATCAGACGTCACAATTTTTTTTTTCTAGGGAAAAATGCGTTTATGTATCCCAGCCACCCGGGGGAGAGACGGGGTATGTGAGACTCACACCCGTCGGAAACGGGAGGGCGCCACCCTGCCTCGAGATGGAAATGAGGTAGGATACGCAATAATAACACTGGTCCCTCCGTCACGTGATAATAGGATGCTGTCACGGAACGTGGAGTCTACTCCAGGTTCTGTTCCGGCCTAGGCTCTAACCTAGGAACTTCCGTGGTATCACAAGCGCGGCCCGTCTATTTCGACCCCGAAATTTCGGTAATAATCTTCAGGATAGTTGGTTGGTGTGAAGTCCCTTGTTTTTTTTTTAATGGAGATCGCAAATCTCTGAAACGACCTCCCAGCCGCGGTGTTTCCTGATCGCTACGACATGTCCTTCTTTAAACGTGGATTAAAGAGAGTTCTTTCCACACGGTAGGCAACGTGCTGTGCCCTTGGCGTTGCAGATGTCTATGGGTGGCGGTTACTGTTTAACATCACACAGGCCGCTTGCTATTCTACCACCAATCATCATCATCCTAGCCTTTTTCCCGATTGTCTCAGGGTCGGCTTCCCAAACTGAGATTTGGCGAGGGCTAAGCTTTTACACAGAGCGACTGCCATCGGACCTCCGCAACACTTAGGGTAAGCTATACCCATTCCCAGTTGGGCGTCAGAGTTATCATAATCTCTGATATGATGTGACGACTGCTATCTGAGTCGGTAAAGATAGCACCCGGGACCAACAGCTTACCGTGCCTTCCGAAGCACGGAGGAAATCGGTGTCAAATTTTGGTCACCCATCATCGGATTGACCGCGCCAATGGTTGCACAACGTTGCGATCATTGTTAAGCGTACAAGACCGCGGCGCCACCGAGCTCCTCGATTCTATAGCTATTCTACCATCAATATCAAGGAAAAAACGGAAGAAAATTCAAAGTAATTAGACAATATCTCTTCAAATTCACTCTTTCCGTTATCAATGCCAAATCTTATCGTCCATTTCCTAGCTAGCAAGATGACTTGACCTCGAAACTACTCGTACGCAATTAGCACATGTTCAAACAATAGTTTACGAAACGCGGAAACACGTCACAAGTGATATGTCGTGAAAAATGTGAGCCAATAACGTACACATATCGTATTAACAATGTATCAAGGTTACTGTCATATCTATGACCGTATATGTACATTATTTAGTAAGATACACCACGGATGGGGTGCAGCCACACCGTTGCACGAGTTTCGCCTGGGGAGCACGCTTTTGCTCCCCGGAAGCCGGGGGTAGGGGTATTTGCTCTCCCCGGACCAGGAGTGCCGGCCGCTAGTCATCTGCGGCTGGCCAGGGCATGCAGGGATGCGGCGGTATGCCTCGGCGTTACCCGTGTCCCTACAACTTGCTGCCCACTGGCGACACTGGAGAGAACAACTGGAGAGGGCTGCGTCCAGCAGTGGTCTGTTATAGGCTGACGATGAAGTGGATAAGCTCTTCAACCAACTTCATTTGAAGGTAAAACCACCGAACTTCTAATCCTCATACAAGGAGTAATTATGGGTAAATCTTCCAGAACTTCTACCAAAGTGGCGACAACTGGAGAGGCCTACGTCCAGCAGTGGACTGCTATACGCTGACGACAAAGTCCATAAGCTCTTCTACCATTTTCATTTGATGGTAAATCTACCCAACTATTAATCCTCATACAATATAATAATATCAGACAACATCACATACATTGCTCCGATCCCAAAGTAAGTAGCTTAAGCATTTGTGTTATGGGTATCAGAACAACGAAGGTACCACAAATAAATACTTAAATACAAATATAAACACCCAGACACGGGACAAACACAAGTGTTCATCACACGAATGTTTGTCCCGGGTGGGAATCGAACCCACGACTCTTGGTTCAGAAGGCAGGGGTCACTACCAATTGAGCCACCGAGCCAGCCGAATACAAGAAGTGATTATGGTTAAATCTTCCAGAAGTTCGACCTAAGTGGCGACAACTGGAGAGGCCTACGTCCAGCAGTGGACTGCGATAGACTGACTATGAAGTCGATAAGCCTATCTTCTAGTACTCACACGTAACGATACCAAATGTTACATCAGCTTTACCGTACGCCATCGCCGCGTCGGCAAACCTCGGCCGGCTGGCAAGCGGCCAAAACTGCTGTCTGAACTCTGATTGTATATTTGTATTTACTTTGCTCCACCTATCGGTAGATGACCGAATACTTAACAAGTCGTAGAGCATTGAATTGAATTAGTTAGATAACTTAATGTAAGGGGTCCCGTAGAGCATACGCTTCAGCATTGCCCTGCCTGGGCCAATGAGCGCTCCGTCCTCGTCACTGTCGCACAGGACCTCGATCTGCCGCAACTCTTGCGGCAGATGACGGCGTCGAAGGAGACCTGGCGAGCGATGCTCGCATTCTGCGAGACAGTGATCTCGCAGAAGGAGGCGGCGGAAAGAGAGCGTGAGGCTGCGGTAGACGCGCCCGCTCTACGCCACCCCCGGCCCGGGCGTCGCCGGAGGGCATACAACGCATCGTATGCCCTCTGAGCCACTCCTTCGTGCCCCGAGTGGTGAGTGCGGGGGCACGATCCACTCATAGGGGCGTAACGGTGTGGTGGGTGCAACCACACCGTTGCCCGAGGTCCGCCTGGGGAGCACCCTTTTGCTCCCCGGAAGTCGGGGGTAGGGGTATTTGCCCTCCCCGGACCAGGAGTGCCAACCGCTTGTCATCTGCGCTGGCCAGGGCATGCAGGGATGCGGCCGTACGCTTCGACGTTGCCCGTGCAATTTGCTGCCCACTGGCCACACAGGGGGGGGGGGGGTTTAGTGGGTATACCCTCCCATTTCGGGAGGTGTGAGTCCCACACACCATGTCATCTCCCCCCGGAGGTGACATGACGGTGCCTAATGCATTCCCCTCTAAAAAAAAGGGGTCCCAGTCTTCGTCGGAATGGAGTAGGCTGGCCCTTCAGGCCGCGGCTCATTTGGTAGTGACCTCTGCCTTCTGAGCCAAAGCTAGTGGGTTCGATTCCCGCACAGTACAAACATTTGAGTTCATGAACATCTGTTTGTATTGGTCTGGGTGTTTCCTATGTATATGTCACCGGAAAATAGCAAGAATCGTAAGTTGATCAACTTCCTAGGTAGTTGATTAACTTTCGGAATATAACAAACGGTAGTTGAAATGTAATATTTAACGCAATGAATTTCAGTTAGTTGATCAATTTACGGTAGCCCGACAGTCACTTAATAATTTACGATTTTGACACAAGTAAAATCGTCCTCAAATGGGCCAATCATTGCTCAATGTACTATTTAACGGTGCACTATTACCCGTAACTTAATACACTGTTCCCTGATTGGTTTCCGAGATAACGCCACGTGAGCCATTGAACCAATCAACGTTCACCTCACCTTCGTCGGATGATTTTACGGCAAGACCCCGTAAAATTATCAATTTACTAAAATACATACGTTAAATAATACATTTCAACTGCTGTTTATTATATTCCGGAAGTTAATCAACTACCTAGGAAATTGATCAACTTACGATTCTTGCTATTTTCCGGTGACCTAAATAATATGTATTTATTTACAAAAAAAAAGTATTTAAGTGTGTTTATCAGTTGTCTAGTACCCATAGTACGAGCTTCGGCTTAGTTTGGGGCTAGATGGCGACGTGTGGCCCAGCGTGTCATGTCTTGGGTTTATAAAAATGCATTCGAAGCATCTTTCAACAACGCACACCACATCATTGTCTCATTCCCAGTACACCCTATATCGCGACCTTAACCGGCAGATAATCCACCGATATCCGGCGCCCCGCGCGTGACCTTGACCCGCCGGCGCAAAGGTCACCGAGCTCGTTCGACCTTCGAGCATAACGTCCGAGTCCTGAAGGGGGTGGGAAATGTTTAATGTTTTATTTGGATGAGGTGAGAAGTAACGGTGAATGACTGTTTTAAGCAAATGTATGTAGTCATAATAAGTAAGAGAGGCAGGGCATAGCGAATCTTCGCTTGAATTGAGCCGCCCGTTCGGGAAAGGACCTCCACCCAATAGAATAGATAGATAGATATTGCACCAAATACAAACATTTATAGACAAGGTATTACAGATAACTAGTGGTACAATTTAAGCGGTCTAATCGCTAGTAAGCGATCTCATCCAGACAACCTTCAGGTAGAGGATAGACTAAACAGAAGGAGTGAGGTGAGCTATCGACTGATGAAACAGATTATAGTCAAAATATAAATAAATGAATACATAAGTAAAATACTGCAGCCGAATGACCTTCGGGTCGTGATTCTGCCGGTGAGTAGAGTTTCCGGAGCTCGTGAGGGGGTTACTTTCCGTCATCGGCCTGTGGTATTTAGGTACGCCTTCAATTGTGATGGTTATACCACCACCAGTCGGTTGCCAGCGCCGCGTCTGTTATTCGGAAGGATGTACCACGGGCAGGTGAGGGTGAGCGAAATGATGATGGGTCGCTCTATTACGTCCCTTTTGTTAAGTTAGTTCATCATCATCATCAGCCTATTACAGTCCACTGCAGGACATAGGACTCTCCAGTTGTTCACCACTTTGGGCGAACATCTGGAGGATATACCCATAATCGCCACGCTGGGCGCGGGTTGGCGATCGCAAGGCGTAGCTTCTAGTTTGTTCGTAAGTAATTGTTGAAATTGTGCAGCCTTGTGTATGTGTGAATAGTCCCGATGATCAATGGTTTCGGAATGCACAGACGACGAAGATGCAAACACTGACAGATCCAAACTCTGACAACTTACCATCACCGTAATTGATAGCTATCAATTAACGAATGCCAAAAGGCGTGGTAAACACTAGTATTGCCAATTAATTGACCTACGCACTACGCAACACTGATAACGCTTTCTCACTATCCAACATTGTAGTTATAAACGAGAGTGACCTTGTGTGGAGCATACGAGGGCGAGTCTTCTCACAAACATCGCCTTAGACAGAGTCTGGCACTATTAATAACCCAAGACATGTCACGCTGGCCCACACAGCGCCATCTAGCCCCAAACTAAGCCGAAACTTGTACTATGGCTACTAGACAACTGATATTGACTTATATGAACTATTTATCTTAATTGTAATCAGTTCTGCACTTATTTACCCCTCTCTTCAGCATACATACCTCTACCTGAAGGTTGTCTGGAAGAGATCGCTATAAGACCGCCTACTATATCTGTATAACATATTTTTCCTGTACATGTTTTATTTTGGTGCAATAAAGAGTATCTATCTATCTGATAAAAAAAAAACCCAAGACATGCCACGCTGGGCCACACATCGCCATCTAGGCCCAAACTAAGCCGAAGCTTGTACTCTCGAGTTGTGTATAGAGTTTCTTGCCTGTTCTTAAAAAATCTGCATTCCGAATCCGGTGGTACTTGAATTCCTTTTAATGTACTGCTGAATACAGCATTGACGATTTATAAGTTTCTCAAGCCTATATGAATAAAGAGATTTTTGATTTGCGAGATTTCAGAATCGCCAAGTCAGAAAATCTTCGTCATAAATCGTTTCAAGCCATATAATTATATGACGTATCACATAGTATGTAATATGATTGCACAATTGTGACCTTGACATCACAGAGAAGGTTAAATCACGCTGTTGCATAATCTCTTGCAATATACAATTAATAACTAGATCAGATTATATTGAACCGGTTATTTAAATATTAATTATTAAAGTGTGAATAATAGGTTCCTGAACTAGGCTATGCCCCAGTAGTGTCCGGATTTAGAATAGGAATATATAGAATACCGCAGCCAAATGACCTCTGGGTCGTATTTCTGCCGGTGAGTAGGGCCGGTGGTAGGCGGTGGCAACTTACATGTAACTGGTCAGTTACCTGTCAGTTGCCACCGCCATAACGGCCCAACTCCAACCCCCCACAAATTCCGGAAACCCTACTCACCGGCAGGAACACGACCCGGAGGTCATTTGGCTGCGGTATTCTATATGATGAAGGTCCTTCCCCGGACGAGCAGCTCAATTCGAGCGAAGATTCGCTATGCCCTACCTCTCTTCTCTAAAAAGCATCCTCCGCATCCCTGCCTGCCGTGGCCAGTCGCAGATGAGTGATAACACGCCGTCTGACCCAACATTGTCATGAGGCCATTCGTATTTAAAAAGCGAGTGTGACCTTGACATTAGTTACGGTGCGTCATTATTACGCAACTACTGTTGTCTATAATTAACGCGGATTATTCGTTGTTCGCAAAAACTGCAAATGTGTCGCTTAAAACTGGTGGATTCAATCTTCATCATCAGACTATTGCAGTCCACTGCTGGATATAGGCCTCTCCAGTTGTTCGCCACTTAGGGCAAACATCTGGAGGACCCATAATCGCCACGCTGGGCAGGCGGGTTGACGATCGCAGGGCGTAGCTTCTCGCTCCGATGACGCTGCTGCCCGTCATCGGTCTGTAGTATTTAGCTAAGCCTTCAATCGTGATGGTTGTACCGCCACAAGTCGGTTGTAAGCGCCTCGTTTGTTATTCGGCAGGATGCACCACGTGCAGGTGAGGTTGGCTTGGAGCGAAAAGATGATGGGTCGCTCCCTTACATCCCTATTAAAGATTAAAGCATTACTCATCCACATACCTCCAATATAAATGATAATATACGCGTCTCTCGTAGTTAGTAAAACCTTACACTTGGCCGTTATGCCAAGTAATTCGTCAGAACGCGAAACCGTCACGGTCAGAACCACGACGCCACTATATTTAGAATTATAGCATGTTTTCGTGGCCCAGTACTGTGCTTGCAACCAGTGTAATGCACTTTGGCGCGTACCACGTCATACATGACCATTGACCTGGTTTTCTGAACGTGGATCGTCAAAATCGTGAATCTCTCGTAGTGAAAATCTATTATTTTGTGAGAAGTCTCGCAATAGAATAGAAAAATTGTTCATGTGATGCTAAAATCACGTTACATAAGATGATCAGCCTATTGCAGTCCACATCTGGACATAGGCCTCCCCAGTGGTTCGTCACTTGAGTCAAACATTGGAGGCTTAACCATAATCGCCACCCTGGGCAGGTAGATTGGCGATCGCAGAGCGTAGCTTTTCGCTCCGATGACGCTGCTGCCCGTCATCGGCCTGTGGTTTTAGCTACGTCTACAATCGTGATGGTTATGTCGCAGTCATCTGGTTGAATCTGCTATTCAATTGAATGACTAGCGCGTTCATTGAATGACGACATTTAATTGAATGCCTAAAGGACAACTCGTCAAGTTATTGAATGAAACGTTCAACGTCTTGACTGAACGTCATTTTAGCGTAGTCGTTGAATGGGTAAAAGCCGACTGTGTAATGTTTAGTTTATAATTTTTCTTTAAAAGTATCCGGAGGCGGCGTATTAATAGGTAAATCCATGCTGTCACACTATTTTATTACGTATAAGTAAGTTTAAAGTAAATCTAATCAAAAAAATATCAACACTCAGGTGATCATGTTCGACGCCATATTTGTTTTAGTGACTACTAACGCCGCGCGGGAAAAAAATGAGCTAAATTACAATCACTTGACTGCTTTTACGTCCGCTCTTTTCAAAGGGCTATGTTTCAATCCGCTACCTAGTTGGACTTTAAGTGACGCGTGTTTAGTCAACGTTCGGTCTAGTCATTCAATTGAATGTCGTCATTCAATGAACGCGCTAGCGATTCAATTGAATAGGAGATTCAACCAGATGACTGCGACAGTTATACCGCCACCAGTCGGTTGCCAGCGCCTCGTTTGTTATTCGGCAGAATGCATTACGGGCAGGTGATGGCGGCTTGGAGCGAAAAGATGATTGGTCTGCTTCCTTTAATCCATGAAGGGTCGCTCCATTACATCCCAAAGCGATTAAATAACTTCTACATTCTCAACATAAAAAAAAACAATTTCATTAAACCTCGCAAGGCCGAGAAAAGTAATTCCACAGATATAACAATAGCGTTTTTTTTTATTATAAAATTAGGCAACATTGTTAAGCTTGATTACCCTGGACTGAAGCCAAAAAGATTCTGTTTATAAATACAATGTTACAAAACTGTGAATTATGTGTTTATTTATAGTTTAAAGTTAACTGTAGGTGTGTACATTGTATGTTTTTTTTATAGTAGCTCGACATAATGGTTTTCCTACGCCTGATGGAAAGCGAAAGAGAAGCCCTAGTCGCTGTGACAACTGGCAAGTAACTGGTTAGTTACCTGCCAGTTGCCACTGCCATGTCGGCCCAACCCTAACCCCCCACGAGCTCCGGAAACCCTACTCACCAGCAGAAACACGACCCGGAGGTCATTTGGCTGCGGTATTCTATAGGGTGGAGGTCCTTCCCCGGACGGACAGCTCAATTCGAGCGAAGATTCGCTATGCCCTACCTCTCTTAAAACGTTTTGATGTGGTGTTGGGATGTAAGGCAGTGACTCATCATCCTTTCGCTCCAAGCCACCCTCATCTGCCCGTGGTGCTTACTGCTGGATAACAAACGAGGCTTTGCCGACCGACTGGTGGAGGTCATTTGGCTGCGGTATTCTACATATAGGGTGGAGGGCCTTCCCCGGACGGACAGCTCAATTCGAGCGAAGATTCGCTATGCCCAACATTTCTGTTCCATATGTAATGGACGGGTAGAAAAGCCCTATTTTATGGGTAATTTATACCATGGTAACAATTGGCACAGGGCCAAGATACGTCACTAGGTGTCAACAGCCTCGTCACATGACGGTCATGTTTTTTTTGTTAATAAACCAAAATATAACGAACAGTACAGGACTAGCGACTGAATGACTTGTGGAGTCACCTTTGGGGGATGACATGAGTTATTAATGAAACCACGAATCATGGTTCATCATCAGCCAACATCACCTACATACGTCTACTGCTAAACGTAGGCTCTTTTTTTTTATAGTAGCTCGACATAGTGGCTTCCCTACGCCTGATGGAAAGCGAAAGAGAAGTCCAAGTCGCTGTGAGAACTGACAAGTAACTAGCCAGTTACCTGTCAGTTGCCACCGCCATGCCGGCCCAACCCTAACCCCCCACGAGCTCTGGAAACCCTACTCACCGGCAGAAACACGACCCGGAGGTCATTTGGCTGCGGTATTCTATAGGGTGGAGGTCCTTTCCCGGACGGGCAGCTCAATTCGAGCGAAGATACCTCTCACTCTTTTTTTATAGAGCGGTATTTTTATTCCCGCCGCCTCCTGTAAGAGACTACGTGGTTTGTGGGACTCACATCTCCCACACTGGGAGGGCATGTACCTACTAAACCCCCCTGTGTCGCCAGTGAGTAGCAGCTTGCAGGGACTCTGATAGATCAGAAGCATACGGGCGCATCCCTGCCTGCCTGGGCCAGCCACAGATCATAAATAAATAACCCAAGACATGCCACGCTGGGCCACACAGCGCCGTTTAGCCCCAAACTAAGCCGAAGCTTGTACTATGGGTACTAGACCGACCGATAAACTTACTTAGATATTCTTTTTTTTTGTAAATAAATACATATTATACATAGAAAACACCCAGACCAATACAAACAGACATGTTCATGCACACAAATGTTTGTAATGTGTGGCGATCGACCCACGACCGTTGGCTCAGAAGGCAGAGGTCACTACCAATTGAGCCGAGCCAGCCATAGTACAAGCTTTGGCTTAGTTTGGGGCTGAATGGCCATGTAACCCAGCGTGGCATGTCTTAGGTTATTTATTAATTACTTTGAGGTAGGCTCAGTTTCGGTTCACTTTTTTTAAAATACATCGTTGTGCAATAAGAGTTTGACCTTATAATGACCACACATGCAGTTTCCTAGTGGTTACCGCGCCTCGGTAAACCAAGTATAGGACGCCCTCAGGAGAGGTCATCATCATCAGCCTATTGCAGTCCGCTGCTGGACTTAGGCCTTTCTAGTTGGTCCATACCCATAATCGCCACGCTGGGCAAGCGGGTTGGCGATCGTAGGGCGTAGTTTCTCGCTCTGGTGACGCTGCTGCCCGTCATCGGCCTGTGGTATACAGCTACGATTGAAGTCGTGGTGGTTATGCCACCACCGGTCGGTTGCTAGAGCCTCGTCTGTTATTCGGCAGGATGCACCACGGGCAGGTGAGGTTGGCTTGGAGCGAAAAGGTGATAGGTCGCTCCCTTACATACCACATACATTACATCAGGACAGGTGGAGGAACGATTTGCGCAGGACGGTTGGCAAGTGCTGGATGCGAGAAGCCCAGGATCGAGCTGGCGAACAATGGGGGAAGCCTATGTCCAGCAGTGGACGGCGATAACGCTTATGTATGGGTGAAAATAAGCGGTTTTTTATTAGTATGGGTGTCTGCTATGTATAATATGTATTTATTTACAAAGAAACAAATAGGTATAAGTAGGTATATCAGTTGTTTAGTACCCATACTACAAGCTTTGGCTTAGTGTAGGACTAGATGGCGCTGTATGCATGGCATCTCTTGAGTTATCCATGTACTGGATAAACTAGGTACACAAAAACGGTATGCGCGAAAAATATTTAACTAGACCTGGGAATTAAAATGAACATTAGCTCGGTCTAGGTACAGTATTAGGTCGTAAATGAGACCTGGGTTGTACGTAACAACGGACGCGCTTAACGACCCATTTGGCTCAGGGACGCGGGTTCAATTCCCGAAATGGGACCTCTAGGCCTCGACGATAACGGCCCGGCTTACTTCTGGATCGGACTGGCAAATTAGGATGGAATTGTGGCTATTTTTAAATCGCCCGATGGCGCATTTTGTGTGACCTTTCCTTCTAAATCGTCGTTTCTAATCCACCCCCTTAAAAATCTCTTCACAACCTATTTGAAAGACCCCATACTGTAGTCTCGCAGTCAGCCTATCGCAGTCCAGTGCTGGACATATGCCTCTCCAGTTGTACGACTCTTGGATCAAACATCTGGAAGCTTTATCCATAATCGCCACGCTGGGCAGGCAGGTTGGCGATCGCAGAGCGTAGCTCCTCGCTCCGACGACGCTGCTGCCCGTAAGCGGCATGTGGTATTTAGCTACACTTCACCAGCCCGTGGTGCATCCTGTTGAACAACTAACGAGACTCTGGCAATCGATTGGTGGCGGTATGACCATCACGATTGAAGGCGTAGCTAAATACCACAGGCCGGTGACGGGCAGCAGCGTCACCCGAGCGAAGGATTGCACCCTGCGATCGCAACCCACCTACCCAGAGCGTGGCGATTATGGGTAAAGCCTCTCCAGCTGTTTGCTCAAAGTGGCGAACAACTGGTGAGGCCTACGTCCAGCAGTGGACTGCAATAGGCTGATACTGATGATGATAAACATTTTTTTCTTATAGTAGCTCGACATAATGGCTTTCCTACACCTGATGGAAAGCGAAAGAGATGCTCAAGTCGCTGTGACAACGGACAAGTAACTGGTCAGTTACCTGTTAGTTGCCACCGCCATGCCGGCCCAACCCTTACCCCCCACGAGCCTAAAAATTGTGCAAATAAATGAATATCTTCGCTCGAATTGAGCTGCCCGTCCAGGGAAGGACTTCCACCCTATAGAATACCGCAGCCAAATGACCTCCGGGTCGTGTTTCTGCCGGTGAGTAGGGTTTCCGGAGCTCGTGGGGGGTTAGGGTTGGGCCGGCATGGCAGTGGCAACTGACAGGTAACTGACCAGTTCCTTGCCAGTTGTCACAGCTACTTAGGCTTCTCTTTCGCTTCCCATCAGGCGTAGGGAAGCCATTACGTCGAGCCACTATAAATGGAAAGAAAATATGAATAGTGTGTTTGCGTACACTCTGTATAATATGCGCGGGCGCTGATAAAAAGACGAGTTTAAAAAGACACTAGTGGGGGGTCCAAACAAAGATGCTAATTATAGTTATACGACAGACTAGACACGAATGTACCATAGCAACAATTAGCACATATGCCGTATGACATAACTGAACATGTGGCCGAATTTTGAGGTTAAGTCCGTTATCTGTCGTGATAACGTTTCGTAACGCTGATAAGGTGACATGTTGGACGAGACGTGTCGTATTATCGTGATTTTGGTAGTATTGTAGATAACGTACCATGTCTTGTACGTTTTCGCAATGATCATTGGATCATGGATTAATGATAAAAAATAGGATGGACTGTGATTTGAGGGCGAAATGCTGCACTGGTCACATGCACATTTGACAGGCTCGATGGCTCATTTGGTAGTGAGCTCTGCCTACTGAGTCAAGGGTCGTGGGTTCGATTCCCGCACAATGCAAACATTTGTCTGTTTGTATTGGTCTGGGTGTTTTCTATGTATAATATGTATTTATTTACAAAAAAAAAAGTATTTCAGTAGTTTATCGGTTGTCTAGTACCCATAATACAAGCTTCGGCTTAGTTTGGGGCTAAATGGCGATGTGTGGCCCAGCGTGGCATGTCTTGGTTATTTATTTATTTTGTTTATTAATCATTATTCATCGTCATTAGTCTGCCGGATCCGCACACCTCATCTGCCGGATATAGGCCTTCCCCAAAGACAATTGTCATTTGGTGTATCTGCCTTAGTCACCGCGCTTGTAAACCGCATTAAGATTTTAATCATCAGAAAAAAATCCAAAATTTTTGGGGTTCCCCATACATAGAAAACTGAAACTCAAAAAAATTTTTTTCATCAAACCTATATGTTTGGGGTATCTATGGATAGGTCATAACTTCTAAAATATTGTCATGATAAAACTGAAAAAAATATCATCATCATCATCCTAGCCTTTTTCCCGATTGTCTCAGGGTCGGCTTCCCAAACTGAGAGATTTGGCGAGGGCTAAGCTTTTACACAGAGCGACTGCCATCAGACCTCCGCAACACTTAGGTAAGGTATACCCATTCCCAGTTTAGGCGTCAGAGTTATCATCATCTCTGATATGATGTGACGACTGCTATCTGAGTTGGTAGAGATAGCACCCGGGACCAACAGCTTGACGTGCCTTCCGAAGCACGGAGGAAATCGGTGTCAAATTTTGGTCACCCATCATCGAATTGACCGCGCCAATGGTTGCACAACGTTGCGACCATTGTTAAGCGAACAAGACCGCGGCGCCTATATGATGTGTATTACTATGCAAACTACTAACGAAAATTGGTTTGAATGAAATCTAGACAGTAGTTTTTTTTAAACGTTCAAATTACCTATTTTTTTAATTCCAGTGGTACATCTCATGTGTTCCCATTTGCTGTTATCGCTAGATAGTTTAGATTTACTACATACCTAACTAATTAGTCTGGAACTAGTTTTCATTAGAATGCCCCAAATATAAGCCCCTTTCAGGTTATGCAGTTCCACTCCTAAGGATATATCTAGTCAACCATAGCCACTGCTGCATTACAAGCAGTGTCATACAAATTGAGCAACAATATTACAATTGCATTGTAACGTTAACAATCAACTCGAATTGAATGCAACTTTAAATGCACTCTTCCATATAAAAAGACCTACATTCTAATCACTAATCATACTAGTCCTGACAGGATTAAAGTACCCATAAGTAGTTGGTTTACTAAAATCTATACTAATTTGGTTCAGCTAACGAATAAAATAAATAAATAAATAACCCAAGACATGCCACGCTGGGCCACACAGCGCCACCTAGCCCCAAACTAAGCCGAAGCTTGTACTATGGGTACTAGACAACTGATAAACTTACTTAGATAAATTTCTTTTTTGTAAATAAATACATATATATTATACATAGAAAACACCCAGACCAATACAAACAGACATGTTCATGAAAACAAATGTTTGTACTGTGCGGGAATCGAACCCACGAACCTTGGCTCAGAGGGCAGAGGACACTACCAAATGAGCCACCGAGCCTGAAAAGAGCTAACGAATACGAATAAAACCGGTTTCATTTGTGCTCAGGCAAATGCTAAATACCACAGGTCGATGATGGGCAGCAGTGTCAACGGAGCGTGGAGCTACGACCTGCGATCGCCAACTCGCCTGCCCATCGTAGCGTTTATGGTAAAGCCTCCAGATGTTTGCCCATAGTGGCAAACTTTAGCAGAAGGAATAGTTGTTGTACAATAAATAAATATTATTATTATTTATTACACAAAAAGATCCAAGTAAGTTTTTCAGTTGACTAGTATAAGCTTTGGATTAATTTGGGATTAGATGGCGACGTGTAGCCCAGCTTGGCAGCAGCGTCATCATCATCTGACGCTAGGATAATCCGTAGATCTGATTCTTGGTCAGGTCAATTTAGGAAATTATCTTTTCTAAATTGCCTTTTGAGAGTTGCCACCAGTGACCATCACCTAATTCTCATTATTATGAGAATCTTTCGAAAGTACAAAACTTGTAAACTGTCGAAAGTACAAATTGAAAGAAAAGAAATCTTAGAATATAGACTACATAACATGATGCTATGATATACTTAATAATATACTATAGATCTGAAATCTTTACGATAATCCAAAACGAATCACTGCACAGCATTCAAACGGAAAACGGTCTTTAGTTACAGTTGGCTAAACTTTATTTGCGATGTGGCACAAATTGAAGACTGCATCGCAATGAACAATTGTGAAGAATAACATTACACTAGGTATATCCCAAATAAGATTATGTACTTATGGATTATATGTGTGAATAACATCTCTGAACAATTTCATTATGCCAACCCTTGGCTCTTTAGGCGAGGCATGAAACGACATCACAGTGGGCCTTCAGGGCGAGGGCGACAGGCGCGGAGGGTTTGCCCTAATGTGGCTGTCGACCTACTTATTTGCACTTCACGACCATTTACCATCAGGTGGAGTAAGGTCATCTGAACACTCTTTTTATAATAAAAAAGATGGAAAGGGAAAGAATAAGCCTCAACGCTCTGTGAAAGAAAACAAATTCGGTACTGTTGCGGTGACCGCTACCATTTTGACATGGTTGGGATCAAAAACCAATGTCCGTTTAGTACAAACAAGTCTGCATGCTATGTATTTATTCACGTCAACATCATCATCAGCCTTTGAATGTACACAGCCAAGAAGAATTGGGGTGATCTGATTCTGTTGCAAGTTGCAAGGGCGGGTTGGTGACCGCAGTAGGTTTTATTTGTATCCAGGTGAATGTTGTTTCTGCAAATAGAATCACGAGTAATACTTTTGCACATCAAACATTTTTTCCCTACTAGCACTTAGACGTGATAAGGATGAGGCCTGATGAGAAGAAGTGCCGCAAGAAATTCATCAGTTTGCTTTTTTTTCAATGGGATTTATACACAAAAAAAATCAATTGTCTATCCTAGACATGTCTTGGATTACCATGATAGGATAAATTGTGATTTTAAAGTTGCTGACAACAGGCAGGTAACTGACTTAGTCACCTAGTTGCCATCACAATTGATGACCTCATTGGCAATAAATGATCTGAAGATTTCAGGGTTTGATTTCCATTTGGGTCAATTTAGGAAATTATAGGTCATATTTAAATTCTCCCAAATCTGGGTGTCCTGGGATACATTTGTCATCAAAAACCTTAGTACAAGGAAAGACTTTAAAAACAGGTTGGTGTGAATTGTCTAAATACACATTTATTTAATTCCTTACATAGCCACGAAATATTAACACTTTACATAATATTTGAGTAGCAACTATTGATTCTATTGCACAATCACAGTAATATTTTACACTGTGCAAACATCACGTGATATACAGACAAAACTTTAATTCATAAACATAACCTATAAAGTCATGTGCCTGTACAAAGTTTGGTCATTCTGACGTATAGAAGCAAGGTCAACCAATATAATAATAAAATTGTTATTTTTCTTATTACATCAAATACTTAAGAAATATTTAGGAATAAAACTAATTTCATTGAATCTGCAATTTGATTGTGAGGTTATGTGTGGTAATAGATATTCATTATTGCACAACAGACTGGTGAATTAAAACCAAGCTGACATAACTGTTAAAGTACAATTTATAGTTTTAAGAGTCTCATTAGAGACAATTATTGGGTAGAGAATAATCAAAATTGATGATTTAAGTATTATAAATTATTATTGTGCTTAGGAAGTGTGAAGTAAGGTTTAAAATGAATCAAGTAAAAATGCTTGCTTTCATTTTTTAAGCTCATAAATAATAATAAATAAATAAATATCAGACAACATCACATACACTGCTCTAATCTCAAAGTAAGTAGCTTAAGCACTTGTGTTATAGGTATCAGAACAACAAAGGTACCAAAAAAAATACATAAATACAAATATAAACACCCAGACACAGAACAAACACAAGTGTTCATTACACGAATGTTTGTCTCCGGTGGGAATCGAACCCACAACCCTTGGTTGAGAAGGCAGGGGTCACTACCAATTGAGCCACCGAGTCAGTCAATAGTTTTAATTTTACACAACAAACTTATTGGTGCATTATGTATAATAATAATAATAATAAATAACCCAAGACATGCCACGCTGGGCAACACAGCGCCACCTAGCCCCAAACTAAGCCGAAGCTTGTACTATGGGTACTAGACAACTGATAAACTTACTTAGATACATTTTTTTTTTTGTAAATAAATACATATTATACATAGAAAACACCCAGACCAATACAAACAGACATATTCATGAACACAAATGTTTGTACTGTGCGGGAATCGAACCCACGACCCTTGGTTCAGAGGGCAGAGGTCACTACCAAATGAGCCACCGAGCCTGTTCATGTATGATGTTCACCTAAAGGCCTAGGTGGTAGGAGTCCTAGGTGTGATGCCCAGTTATGGCATACACTATGCATGAATCTATATGGGTAGATAGATTTGTTCCTCCTTACACCACAATGAAGGAGGGGGCGGCCAAGAGTGAGATGGAGGGATCAAATCCGCCTAACTCTGGGACCATACTGGACCAGGGTGGCGGAGGACAGAGCCCAATGGAGAGACCTTAACTTTCATTATCATTATATATTTTTTTTTTATATATTTATTATTAATTGTTAGTTAAGATAATAGAAGCAGTGTATTAATTAAGCTGGGAGGAAGTCGCTGGCAACTGTGACACAGTGTAAACACTAGTATGGTTGTCAAGGAGCATCTCATACCTACATTGTATATTCATGTATGTACCTTGTATAGTTCGAGGATGTTATGTAACCTTAAGCTAAAAATAAATAAATTATTATTAAAAAAAATATATTATTACCTGGAGGAGGCCTATGCCAAAAGGCACGCCGAGACAAGGGATATTCTCTAGTCTCTCTCGGATTAAAAGGGCTATCATCATCACACCACAATGATAAAACAAGTTTCCCAGGAAACCCATTTGACTGAGGATTGATAGGGATTAATCGTCATCATCCTGTCTGCCTGCCAACATCCACTGCTGGACATAGGTCTTCCCTAATGACAATTATCATTTGCCTTAGTCACATTGTAAGGGATGTAAGGGAGCGACCGATCACCTTTTTGCCCCAAGCCATCCTCACCTGCCCGTGGTGCAACCTGCCCAACAACAAACGAGGCTCTGACAAAGCAACTGGTGGAGGTAAAACTATCACGATAGAAGGCATAGCTAAATACCACAGGCCAATGACGGGCAGCAGCGTCACCAGAGCAAGAAGCTACGGCCCCCAGCCCAGTGTGGCGATTATGGGTATATTCTCCAGCAGTTTGCCCTGGGTGGCAAACAACTGGAGAGGCCTATGTCCAGCAGTGGACTGTAATAGGCTGATGATGATGATGCCTTTGTCACCCCGCTTGGCAGGCGGGTAGATGACGGCAGAAGGTTTTATTTGTAGCCAGGTAAATGCTGCTGCCTGTTTCCTGATATTCCCACAGGATGAGATGAGGTAGTCCTATTCTAAATCCGGAACCCACACAAACTTGTGGTGGGAAGGTTTAAAATCAATAGGAAATGGCTATTAACTGGTATTATTTGTTATCAAGTAGGTATGCAGTCTGTAAATAAGTAAATATTATTTGTACCATACAATGTTCAGGCAAATGGTTCTACAGTTATCTAAGCTGGGTGACTGACCCTGTGGCTTATTCGGTAGCAATTCTGCCTTCTAAACCACAGTGTGTGAGTTCGATCCGCACCCAGTTTTGTTCATGTTATGAACATTTGTGTTTGTTCTGTGTCTGGGTGTTAATATTGCATTTAAGTATACATTTGTGGTAGCTTCGATGTTCTGATACCCATAACACAAGTGCTTAAGCTACTTACTTTGGGATCGGAGCAATGTATGTGATTGTCTAATATTTATCTATTTGTGTCTGGATTTTAATATGACTGTTTTGCACTACAACAAAACAGGTATTATGTGTTGAATAAAACACACAGCGTTAGTATGAAGAAAGCTGATGTGAACATGCCTTTAAACCAGTTGTCTATGGCCGAAACTTACCAAATTGTCTATGTTTCCTACCAGTGTGCACCTAACGAGGGTGCCTGTCACTAATGACATCTCATAGTAGTCTTCAGATCACCAGCAAGAGCATTGCTGCAACGCTGTGTGTTTTATTCAACACATAATACCTGTTTTGTTGTAGTGCAAAACAGTCATATTATGTGTCTTCTAAAACACACAGCGTTAGTATGAAGACCTGTTTGGTATCTGCTGGTGGGAAACACAAACGCTATGATGAATATGTTTATAAAAGTATTTAGAACAATTTGTTTATTCAAAATTAAAAACAAATAACAACTTAATTTATTTCTTCTGATACATCCACATACCTTGGTCTATATGAACTACATATTTTGTATTCATATACATATATGTATATTTAATTAAAATCAACATACTTACAGTAAAAGCTGTAGGTGAAACTATTAACAGTTTCTAAATGAAATGAGATCAAATGTCTCAACAAGGCTAAGTGCCCTGCAAAGAAGCAAGTTTGTTATAATTAATAAGAAAAATAACAACTTATTTGCATATTAGAATAGCTGGCACAGTAAATAAATACTGTTTGAATTGGTACTAAGTACACTATTCATTGGATGACCATTAAATAATACTCCTTAATTGCCTGAATGCATTTCAGACATTCTAATATTTTCTGGACAGGTAATCAGACAATACCCTAGCCAACTTCTTGAGGCTACAGCTGATCTGATACTGCCTGGTGAGGCATCACTCTTAGCATCCTTTAAGATACTACAATCCAGTTTGCAATAATAGTTCACCATTCTGATAATGGTATGAACAAACTAGTCTTCTGATCTGTACCCTTTCAATAGTTAGATATCCTTATGGGTCATTCTAAGTTAAGATGTACTTTCGACGGCAACGACAAAAAAATACATTTTTTTTAAATAAACTTCATAAATAACCTATTTATCATTTAAAACTAAATGTTTTCAACGTG
Source organism: Conogethes punctiferalis (assembly GCA_031163375.1). Lineage (NCBI taxonomy): Eukaryota > Metazoa > Arthropoda > Insecta > Lepidoptera > Crambidae > Conogethes > Conogethes punctiferalis. The sequence continues at coordinate 4,346,309 of CM062106.1, read as the reverse complement.
GTCACTAAAATTCATTGCAGAAATGTACGTAATTAAGTCACAGTAAGCTCTAATATAAGCAAAATGTCTCTCCCCTGTGCTGTCCCCAAACCGACTTTATTTGTAAATCAGTAATTATGAGTGTATTCAAATTCAATAATTACTTTATCATCGTTAATTTTATAAAGATAGTTAACTTAGTAATAGTATTTTACAAGTAAAAGTGCTTATATTTCAATTATTAAAAAAATATATTAACACCAAAATTTGTCCACCGTGTTTCGTGTCTCGTCCCCTGGTCTTTTGTTTTAATTCAAAAATCAGTTTTGTATTCCTAGTTTGAAGAAGTTGTGATCTTGAATGCATAGTGTGTAACGTGAAGTTAGCAGCAAGCGGCGCATAAGCAACTGCGCAGCCATATTGACAGAGATTTCGATCACGCAGCTCGCTGGGCGCAGAAGTGTTTAGTGAATGTAGTCTTTCCTCTGGTAAGTTTTACTTTGCAATTATTTGTGAAAATAATAACATATACTTAAATATTTACTATAAATAATGTGTACATTGTTACATTTGTTTGTGAATTACGTGTGAGGAATAGTTTTAAGGCTTTTTTAGATTTCTATTGAAAATATATCTCCCCTGGCGTATTTCCCCTGGCTCTTTTGATGGCAGGGGAGATACTTAATGTTCAGGGGAGATACATTTTTACGCGATTCCATTAATACTTACTAGTTTTCTCTAAACCTTTACTTGGCGTTATCTCTATCTTAGCTTTACAATACAATACTACGTATTTTTTACAGAAAAATGGCACAGCTAAAGTTTTTAAGCGATGGCACTGTCACCTAATATCGTAACAAAACGATGTTCAAGGTTTTGGCGACAATGTTGGATGATTTTTACACCAACCTTCTAAATTTGACATGGAGCAGGTCACAGTAAGAGTGTTCCTGATGGAATGGGTGCAACTTGCAAGAGCTGCGTCATCGACTAATTGCTAGTGGCTAGTAGATATTTCATCAATAGATGACTGATGATATTAAAGTTTTCACCGTAGATGATGCGGACATAACGAAAAAAAACAGCAAAATTGGGATCTACAAGGTAAAAAGACTTTTTAGGCACACTAAAGGTTCACCAAGTTAACGGTTGCGTATTCGTACCCTGCCTGTACGCCTGATATTAAAAAGTTTGAGCTGCTTCTGTGACTCTTGAGTTATGTCGTAATTTTCGGTTAGGTACTTTAGATTCTCCACAAACACATGCTAAGCTAATGATTTAGATGATGAGCCACTAATTAAATTCGTATGTCAAAAATGTATAAAGAAGCCTCAAGAAATACAATTTTCTGTACCTACAACCACAAGCAACCAGACTACACAGAGAAGATCCAAAGCTCTCAATATCTGGATAAAAATCTTTCTACAATAGGGATTTTGTACTGGTTAAACTTTAAAATTAATTATGACAATATTTCTTTTATCACCTGGGATCAGATTATATTAATAACAAAAAACTGATTTTAAATAATTCATAATTCAAATAAATAAAGATGATTCTTAAAAATAACCTTTTGTTTTTTGTTTATTTATGTCTTCCCTATACATAAAGTATCCTCCCCTGGACTTTGTATTTCCCCTGGTCACCTATAAAACGTGATAAATCCAATTAATTGACTGGCCACTTTGCAAACATTATGATCTTAGCAGTTTCCATAATAAAAATGTATACTTAAGTAAAAATTTATAAAAAAATGCCATGCCGCCATTTCATACAACGAATTACATCTTAACTTAGAATGACCCTTATATCATCATATAGGATTCGTATCCTTGATGTGACATCATCTGTCATCACAGGACAAATCTGTTGATTCGGATGCCGCCGTAGCAACCATGCAGAATGCCTGCTGGAATCAGTCTTGAGAGTCAAATTTAGACCCTATAGTAGGTTTGTCTGTCATATCTATTCGATTTTAAGAATATATATTAAGTAAGGTGAGATCATAGACTCTATGACCTGAAACACGAGGCAGAACTAAAAGGCTGCCCATCTAAAAGCAATATTTAGCAAATATTGCAAAAAATATTTAGATATTTAACAAAATCTTAGTGTCCGACACAAGTAATTTTGTTGTTCAGATCAGGCAGGAGAAAATGCTCTCAATACCTGCTGGATAAAGAAGACAATTTTGAAAACTACTTCTGATGCCATACAGTAAGTAGATACAGCTGATTTGTGCATACTGATAGTTCTGTATGCTAGCTTTTATTCTAGTCTAGAAATAATCTTGCTAGAAATTGGGCAATTTGTTAGCCCTCAGGCCATTGAGAAACCACTTGATAATTCCCACACTAAGTCAACTTAATTGGGGAACTATATGATGTTAAGGTAGATGTCCACCAACTACTTTTAAGTTTGTTCTCCTATGGATTCAGGGCAACTCGTTTAGTCTACCCTCAATCTTCTAAGTCAGAAGAGACAACATGTCTACTTAAAGAGGCCAGGTGCCCGTGGTGTTCTCTATTAAGACCCTCCGCAGGTCAAGTATTGGCAAAAATTGCCTGCTTCTTATGGTCTGATAACCAAAAGCACTTGGTTCACTCCGGAACAATTAACTTAGTATATAAATTCCTTTGATCCAGTATTAAGGTATTCTTGATACAAATACTAAGCTGGGTGGGGGAAATGCCCGTCCCAACATAAGGTCCCATTGTCGGCTGATTTATTTATTTATTAATTTATTTAGAACAACCAACAAGTTTACACTGAAACATGACATTTTTTGCTTAAATTAAATTCTAACTAAGTGTCAACTTAATTACAGGCTGTTACGGCATTCAATGTGAAGCTTTTATACTAAAAAATATATTTATTTTATATTAGTAGAAATTATTTTAATATGTGCGCTTAAGAAACTTCAGAGCAGAAAATCTAAATTTACCAATACTGTCCGAAAATATATCAATTTCAGTGGATTTGGAAATCACATTGTATTGTCGCTGCAACCTATTTAGAATTGAGTGGTGACCTAGATTACTTTTTGAACACTGTGTTGAGAAGGGAACAAATTTATTGCGTCTAACCGATTTAATCGGTACATTAAAATTAATTTGGCTCAGTAAGTTAGGACAATCCAGGTCACCCCTAACCAACTTGTATAGGAACATCAGATCCAAAAACTCCCTTCTATCCCGCAAGCTTAGCATACCAAAATGTGACAATCTCTCGGCGTACGATGGCAACTTCCGAGCAAGACCACACTGGAATGAAAGATGCCACAGGAATCTTTTTTGGATTCTCTCTAGGCTAATCTTTTTTGGATTCTGATGGGAGTTGCAAAAAATTTGCAAGCCATTTCTGGAGTTATATACTTGGGTACACCAGCCGACTCTCGTGACGCGAACAAATCTACGTCTGGGACACCCCCACTCTCTGAACATAGCCTCCGCGGCTGGGGGAAAAATGCCACTCTGGTACTTTGCAACACCTTGTCCGGCAGTCTGCAATTTTGTGTAATCTCTCCGGGAGATGGGTGGCTGAGAGTATCATGAGAAGCCTCTCGGTCAGTTTCAGTAATACTAGGGATTGTTTCCCTTCTGATATCTGATTCGAATAAATCATGTGCTCTGTTTAAAGTCATCCGCTGACTTTTTATTGTTGCAAATATAATTATAATTTGTAAACTTTATTGTACAAAATGGTTCAAAAGGCGAACCCAATGTTAGGAGAATTCTCCACCAGTCAATGTCTGGGTCATGCAGAGAGCAGAAAATATGTGCAGTGAGTGTATAAAGAGAACACAGTACTTATAAGCAAAAACCCCACCTATAGTATACAGGGGAGCTGGTATGGTGCTCAAATCTCTGATAGATAACTGCTCAAACGAGGTCCCTAGTCTGCATCCGCTGCATTTGTTATCAGGAAATGAAGCACTACTATCAGTACTATTGATATTGTACTTAATATTCTCTCAGTTAAAGGAAACCAGAGTAAAGAAAATTGGAGACTTGTGTACTTGCGACATCAAGGTCTACTATTCAAAATTATGTAAGTTGTAAAAGTTTTGCAAACTAAATAAGCCCTGAGCTTGTTTTAGTGAACTGTTTGTGCAACTCAATATCTTGTTGATTAATTTAATTCTTTGTTACCTTCCCTAAGACTCCCGAAGTCTTATCTTGTTCTGGTCTAATGTTCCATGGGGAATAGGAACACCTGGGATATTTTAGTTCCTGAACAGGCTTTAGAACTGACTTTGTTATACACATGCTAGCTCACTCATTAGGTTTCCAGTTGTTCTCAGTGTCTCCGAGACCCGAGTAAGAAGTTTGTCAGAAGGTCTTTCACAAGCTTAATATAATCTAGCCAGGTATAAAATTATATGGAAACCTTGAGGTCATAGGGTCTCCGCAACCCAATTAAATATTGTGGCAAACATTCTTGGAACTGATAAGAGATCCAAGGGGCAAGCAATGAACTAAGGACTTTATTGTCCAGCCACTCATTGGTCTATAAAAAAGATCCTCTCAACTCCAGTTTGAGATAAATAGTACCTAAGAAAAGTTGATAATGCTTGGTTATACAGGAGTTTCACTTGAGGTTAACATTATAAACCTGATTATTGGGAAACTGCAAAGGGGGGTTCCTTTAGTTTGCCCCACTTGCAATGCTCCCCCCCCCCCCCCCCCCCCCCCTTCCCTCCGTGAGAAGAGGGGTAGATTTATGCAACTAATTTAGGAGTTCTGTCATCAACTTTTTGTTGTGATCAATCTCTTTATGTATTAAGATGTTACACAAATTACTGTTACCACTAATTTATAGTCCTTATTTTGTAATTTATAAACCTCTGCACCCTGAACCTGTAATGTGCTGAGATAGAAACTCTTTAATGCACAAACTCAATGTTATAGGAAGGTACATTAAAAATTGAACATAACTCAATCTAGGTGCACTTATTGCTACCAGCGATTACTTCCAGACAATCTTCAGGTTAGGGAAACAAATAACATAGCTCTGATCAGCCTGATTCTCTTTTCTCCCTCTCGGAAGATGTATTGAGCCAGGTGTGATAACCTGTTGTGAAGTTATAGTAGCCTGTAAGGCATCAATCATCAGTGAAATTGACATTTCTATATGTGAAATGTATAGATCTATCTATATGAGTGCCTCTCAAATTAGGGTTTTCTATTTCCTCTGAATCTTATACTGCCTCACTTCAATGCACTCAGCCCTATAGCCACATATAATTTGCATTGTGGTCTCAGACTTCCTACAAGCCCGCCATGTAGAATCTAACAATTATCTCATAGACACTTCATATTAGAATCTGAATTATTTATTTTACAGAATAAAAAATACAAAAAGTATCATTAACACATCTGAAACCAGGTAATGGTCGCATTAGATGTTCCACATTTACACTATTTATTAAAAACAGTAGGGCTGTGGTACCAACCAAAAAATATTTTTATATCAAATATTTGGGCTTGTGAAAGTCCAGACATGTAGGTATTTCATGTAATTCTAAATGTAAATATCTCTGTCCTGAAATATTGTTAGTTAAACCTGCCAATAGGCAGTGGTGGGTAAATAACCTTCACCCTTGTTAACATGGCACAGTTCCATAACAAGTCTAAGACCTACAAAGCTCTCTTGTACTGAAAACCTTTCTACATCGGTCAAACTCTATAGGTGTGCCAGATTTTGCAGATGGACTAAATCTCGTAGACATTCCCTGTTCACTGGCTTTGTCGAAAAAATGGAATGTAAGATTATGAATTGAAATGAAGTGGGGCAGTTGGTTGTACAGATGGATTAAAATCGCAAGTATGTTTAGAAACAGTATCTAAATGTGATAGTGTTAAATATTGAGAGATGTGTCCCAAATGCTGTAGGTATTAAAGCACCAACACGCGGTTCCGAGCCGGTTAAAAATGGTCTGTACTTACAAAATTTCTTGCGAGTCTCGTTATGACGAGATGATGATGTGTCCTCCTCATCCTCCGCAGATAAGGGAGATGACAAAAGATCAGAAACCACGCTCTCTGAGCGTTGATCTCACCATGAATCTCCTTGGGAGATTTGATGAAAAATTCTTGACTTCTTTACCTCTACCGCATGGTTCGACACATTCCGTTTTCATCACGGTATTTCACTACAATTTTGCGGGAAAAACATAAATCCCGAGAAATACGGACGCTGTGTGATTTTATAACACACTTATTTCTAAGTTTCATTGTTACTTTTATCACAAAAATAAAATTTTGAAACTTCACGATGTTTAGCCGGCAAAATTCACAAACGCTATGAGATGTCATTAGTATTAGTGACAGGCACCCTCGTTAGGTGCACACTGGTAGGAAACATAGACAATTTGGTAAGTTTCGGCCATAGACAACTGGTTTAAAGGCATGTTCACATCAGCTTTCTTCATACTAACGCTGTGTGTTTTAGAAGACACATAATATTGCATTTAAGTATACATTTGTGGTATTTTACATTTTTCCGTTTCCGGCGGCGAAAGTGTAAACACGTACGTTCGACAGCTCGGCAAAAATAAGTAAAATCTAGTGAACAAAGTGACATATTGACCTCAAAAAACACTCAACATTTCGAACAATCTAACAGCAATAGTGCGCAAACAACAAACTGAAGTGGATCGATTGGATTTTGTGCGTTTTTTCCAAAATAACTTCAAAATCGGCGGATCATCATAACCTCAAAATTTAACATTGTGAAATTCAACAGTGCCAACCTAACTAACCAAACTGTCACCTGACTTTGACATTGACAGTCATAGACAAAATACTCTACTGATTGAATTTTACGGCTTTGGAATAGTTAGCCATAGACAACAATTGAAAGTGTTGCCACCACAAAGACAAAAGTGCTACCATCAAAATTAAAATGGAAAAGCAAATGGAAATTTTACTCTCTAAATTAAATAAAAAGTTTGATGAACAAACAAAAACGTTATCAACTGAAATAACGAAAAATGTTATGGAAGCCTTGGATGAAAAGTTGAAAATACTAAGAGAAGAAAACGATCATCTTAAAACAAAAGTAAATCATCTTGAACAAAGAATATCTTTTTTTGAGAAAGAAAAACGAAAGAACAACCTGATTTTTTTCGGCATTCAAGAAAAAGGAAAGACAGAATTAGAATTGGTAGATTATATAAAGGACATCATAGAGGAGTCTGGAACTCATTTGGATAGCCAGGAAATATGTTTCATACAAAGAATCGGTAAGAAGTCAGAAAAAATTCGTCCCGTGATCGTATCTCTAACCACAACTTGGAAGAAGCATCTCATTCTAAGAAACAAGCGTAATCTTCCTTCAAAGGTATATGTTAAGGAAGATTTTCCAAAGGACATACTCAATATACGCAAACAGCTACAGCCAAAAATGGAGGAAGAGAGAAGCAAGGGTAACATAGCATTTATAAATTATGACAAACTAATCGTGAAAAAACCAGGGACCACCAACCGCGAAAAACGAAAGAGAGAGAAATCAGAAACGCCAGCCACCCCATCTCAGAAAAGGCCAACGAAGAAGAATCCTGAAAATGAAACATCATTGATAAATTCACCAAAGGAAGTGTTCAAACCAAGCATCCTTACATATGTATCACGAGATAGATCAAGCTCAATGTCAGAGCTGTCAAAAAACAAGCAAAGGGCCTCTCCAACCGGAAACAACATAAACATGTAAAAACAAATATTAAAGAAACTTCTAAAAATAGCCCCCCAAGCCGGCTGGTCACCGTGGGGGACGCTGACCACCACCCTCCAACCAATCCACCAACTGAACCTACCAGACCCAATACAAAAAAATACACACAGAAACAGAGCAGCATATACCTTTGTACATTAAACACACGAACACTGAGAACAGCAGAGAGTCTACAAGAGCTCGAGTTAGCAATCAAGGACATTAAATGGGACATTCTGGGCATAAGCGAAATGAGGAGATTAGGAGAAGCAATAGAAGAGAAAGACAATTATATCATGTACTACAAAGGCGAAGTAGCTGGACACAGAGGTGTAGGATTTTTGATAAAATCAAAATTCAAAAGCCAAATCGTTGGGTTCGAAGGAGTATCAGATAGAATAGCTTTAGTACATCTTAATCTGTCAAAGCATTCGAAGAATTGGACAGTCATACAAATCTACTCACCGACAGAACAAGCAACTAAAACAGACATGTCAAATTTTTATGACAAACTAAGAGAAGTCACTGAAAAATATTCACGAAACAATCTAGTGCTCATGGGAGACTTTAACGCTCAAGTGGGTGCTAGATTAGCAGGGGAAGAACATATAATAGGCAAATACGGACACGGAAAAAGAAGCAAAAATGGAGAAAAGTTGGTTGAATTTCTACTCGAGCAAAACTTAACACTTCTTAATTCTATATACCGCAAAAATATTAAAAACAAGTGGACCTGGATTTCACCCGACGGCAAGACAAGAAATGAAATAGACTATATAATAACAAACAAAGCTAGGTCATTCAGCGATATCAGTATAATACAGAATCTCAATTTCAACACTAACCATCGCATGGTGCGCAGCTGTCTAACTGGAAGCGGTTCAAAAAACCCTAGACCCAAAGCAATAGAAATAAACTACTTACAAACAATTGGCAGAAATAAAGAATCAATGGAAACCATGGAGGACCTCATGGAAGTAATAACCACAGACATTGACCTGAACGAAAAATACAAAAGGCTAGAAAACAAACTCAATGAACAGGCAAAATTTCAAACAAGAAAAACAAAAGAACCCTACCTAAGTGAAGCAACTCTAAAACTAATTGAAGACAGGAGAAACTTATTAACAGAAAATAGAAAGAAAGAAAACCAAAAAGAAGTCTCTAATCTAAGCAAACAGATTCGTGAAAATATGAGGAAAGACAGGAAAAATAAAAGATTAAAAACCCTAGAAAACCATATCAACAGAACAGGAGGCACAAAAAAAGCGCTAAAAGAACTGCGAGAAAAAGGGAAAGAGTGGATACCAAGATTAAAAGATAAAGAACTACCAACCACATCTCGAAGCAAAATTCAAAACATAGCAACAAACTATTATCGCTCCCTATATCAGGAATACAGACCCGAAATGGACTTGCCTGTAAGAGAGCATCCAGAGAACCATGATATACAAGGAAACGAAGAAATACCTGAAATAATATCATCGGAAGTGAAAAAAGCCATAAATAGTCAAAAGATGGAAAAAGCTCCTGGTCCAGATAGAATTACAAACGAACTAATGAGAGGGACAATCAAAGAACTGAGCCCAATATTGACACAAGTGTTCAATGAGACACTAAGCACTGGCATCATCCCAAGTCAATGGACCGAATCACATATAATACTATTACATAAAAAAGGTCCAAAAGACGACATAGGAAACTACAGACCTATATCACTCATTTCAAATATATATAAGGTTTTCGCTAAAGTCATACTAAACAGAATATCACTCAAGCTCGATGAAAACCAACCAGTTGAACAGGCAGGTTTTAGAAAAGATTTTAGCACAATTGACCATATCCATGTGATTAAACAGCTTATACAAAAATACAATGAATATAATAAACCCATCTACCTGGCCTTTATAGATTATTCCAAAGCTTTTGACAGCCTCAAACACGAAAACGTATGGCAAAGTCTAAGAGAGCAGGGGATTCAAAACGCTTATATTAATGTAATCAAAAATATCTACAGGGAAAGCAAAGCTAGTATAAGGCTGGAATCTACAGGTGACGTTTTTCCGATCGAAAGAGGCGTTAGGCAAGGAGACCCACTCTCACCAAAGCTGTTTACAGCAGTGCTTGAACAAATGTTCAGAAAACTGGAATGGGGACATCTGGGCCTAAAGATAAATGGAGCAAGATTGAGTCACCTAAGATTTGCGGATGACCTAGTTTTGCTTGAAGAAGACCCAAAGAAATTGGAATACATGATAGAAACTTTAGTAGACAAGAGCAGAGAGGTGGGTCTAGAAATAAATCTTACCAAAACTAAAATGATGACAAACTCAATGCCCACAGACATAACCAACAACGGAAATAAAATCGAATATGTAGAGGAATATGTATATTTGGGACAAATAATATCACCAAGTGACCAAATGTCCAAAGAAATAGACAAGAGAATCGCGACTGGGTGGAAAAAGTATTGGGCCTTGAAAGAAATTATGAAGAGCAAGGAACTGAGCATGAAAATCAAGAAAAAGACTTTCGATATCTGTATACTACCCTGCATTACATACGGTTGTGAGACTTGGGCCCTGACGAAACATCACAGGGACAAACTAGAAAGATGTCAAAAAGGCATGGAAAGGAGTATGCTAGGTTTGAAACTGTTGGACAAAGTGAGAAGTAGTGACATAAGGCGCAAGACAAAACTAACAGACATATTGCTGCGTATTGATCAACTCAAGTGGAGGTGGACTGGGCACATGCTTCGCTGCAAAAAAGAAAAATGGAGCAAACAGGTGACGGTTTGGTACCCCAGGGATGGCACTCGGAGCAGAGGTCGCAAGACTAGAAGATGGGAGGATGACCTTCTACTGACCTTGGGGCCCCTCTGGACCAGAGTGGCGGCAGACCGAGAGCAGTGGAAAGAGTTGGAGGAGGCCTTTGCCAAAAGGCACACCGAAATTAGGGATATTTTAATGTAAAGTGTAGTGAAAGTATAAAAATTGTAAAAAAGTTCGGAAATAAAAGGCTATATTATTATTATTATTATTATACATTTGTGGTAGCTTAGTTGACTCCCAATTTCCTTAACACAAGTTTTCAAGTTACTTTGGAATCTGCTCATAGTATGTGATGTTGTCCGATATTATTTATTTTATAAAAAGGTATTTTTGTTTTCAAAAAGAAAACATGTACGCAAAAGGTGATTTTTAAATATTATTTCTGTACAAATCTAAATTAAAGCTTGACATTGGCCTGACTGAGTCTCCTTTAGACCTTGAAGGTACACAATGATTTACTAATTACTTGTAAACAGAAATAATACAGATAATCATGAAATATTGTGCCCCTTTATTTATTCTCGAGTTTGACAAAGGATTGCAAAAGAGGTTTTCCCTCATCATACATGGAAAAATAAAGTAATATTTAAAACGAGGTAAGTGTAAATTTGATAAACACTGTTATTGTTACTCAACATCCCTTTAGAAAATCATAAACTTTCACATATTGCATCGTAAGAGGTAATAACTGAAGTATCAGGTTTTTTGTGAATGGAATGCATTCCAACAGTGTTTATGTCGCAGTCATCTGGTTGAATCTCCTTTTCAATTGAATCGCTAGCGCGTTCATTGAATGACGACATTCAATTGAATGACTAGACCGAACGTTGACTAAACACGCGTCACTTAACGTCCAACTAGGTAGCGGATTGAAACATAGCCCTTTGAAAAGAGCGGACGTAAAAGCAGTCAAGTGATTGTAATTTTAGTTCATTTTTTTCCCGCGCGGCGTTAGTAGTCACTAAAACAAATATGGCGTCGAACATGATCACCTGAGTGTTGATATTTTTTTGATTAGATTTACTTTAAACTGACTTATACGTAATAAAATAGTGTGACGGCATGGATTTACCTATTAATACGCCGCCTCCGGATACTTTTAAAGAAAAATTAAAAACTAAACATTAAACAGTCGGCTTTTACCCATTCAACGACTATGCTAAAATGACGTTCAGTCAAGACGTTGAACGTTTCATTCAATAACTTGACGAGTTGTCCTTTAGGCATTCAATTAAATGTCGTCATTCAATGAACGCGCTAGTCATTCAATTAAATAGCAGATTCAACCAGATGACTGCGACATTTACATACCATTATTAACAGTCAAAAGAAGTCAATAATAAGAATTAGAGTCTTAAGTAAGAGTTAGGACATATCCAAACTTCTTACTGTCCGCACACTTAGCTCACATTGTATTCCAGCTAAATTGCTTATAGGATACCTATGCTTAAAGCTAATAGGGCTATAATGGCACTCATAATGTGAATAGAGCCAAGCCCCTCGTCAAAACAAGCCCCAATCTGACAGTTGTTTGTTTACAAATCACTCACCTGCCAAGGGTTGACCTTTGGTATAGGCGCCTCCACGAACTTCTTGGGCTGCGCCTCCGCCGCCTGCGCGCCCGCCTCGGCGCTCGGCTGCGGCTCCGCGTGCGGCTGCGGCGTCTTGTGGGGCCGCGGCGGCGCCCTGCGCTCGCGGTCGCGCCGCCCCTTGCCCGGCCTGCGCCCGTGCGCGATCACCGGCACGAAGCCCTCCTCCTCCTCGTCGTCCGCCCGAGGCGCCACGTCCGGCGCCTCTCCCGGCGGAGCCTCTATGTTTTCTTTATTACTATCACCACCTCTAAAGTTCAACACCGACGCGTACGAGGGCCCTGCGGCCTCCGCCGACACCCGAGCGGCCATCCCGCCGCTCTGCCTTCGTTATTCAAGCCGGGGCGCGCGCTCCGCGCCGACAGAGGATCACGAGCGCGCCGCCATACTCCTCAACAGGACAGCATGGTGACTATCTAACCAATCAATCGAGAATCAACCACACACGCGACCCGACCGCGCAGAGCGAAGGTCGAACGTTGGGAAAACGACGAGCGGGACGAACGGCCGCGACGTAACACACGACAGCCGAGAAATATGCGCGACTTCTTGAGGCACACCGGACTGACCCTGGATGGACCGTATTTACATCGAAAAAATTCACTTCCGTCGTACAATTCCAACTTTTTGGTGACACTGAACGATCCGTGCGCACTGTATCTAGCGATAACTCGTACAAATCACTTTCAAATAGGCTTTTCGGTACAGAAAATCACTATAGAACCATATTTTGTTCACTATTCTCACATGTGGTCGGACGCCCAAAAAGGGATTTTTCCGCAACACACACGGAACTTGCGGAAGGCTGTGACTTCTAATTTTACACGGCGGACATTTTGTCACCAGATGGCGCTGAAACATCACTGACATTGGATGCGATCATGCAGATTAAATTAGTAATATTATTTTATCAAATCAAAAATGCACTTTTATCTCCTGAAATTACATCAACACAACATTATAATACAATATCTTTCAAAATGTATAAAAATTGTATGCCTAACATAGCGATTTCACAATATCCTAATGTTGATCATAATTAATTTTCTAAGATCGCACCTCTAATAAAAATCACATTTTCAAGCAATTTTGTCAAAATTTTTGCAAAATTACGAAACTTTAAATAAAATTTAGCGTAAATCGTACTGATATGTAAGACATTATAGAGAGTATTTTTTATGTAATGTTTATTCACAAAATGCAGAATTTTTAATTATTACATAAATATCCGATATTGTCTATGGTTTTATTTATTTACTTGCGTCTCGTTCACAGAAAAAAACATGTTCGAAAATATGCCATGATTTTGATAAATAATCATCAGGCGTTTCTTCACAAATCATTTTTATTACCCTCTAAATGGTCCTCTTATTATCTCTCTTCATAAATTTTAATTCAGTTATCAAGAGTTCATGATTTCTGATTTATAGATCTCCTGTGAGTAGACCGAGAATCGAACCCAAGCACTCGAACAATGCACGTGGAGACATAATATGTTCACAAATAGATAAAATTATTTTGCTTGCTGCTTAATAAGTTAATCTAAATACCTATATAAAAGGAAAAACTGAGTGACTGACATATCAACACACAGCCTAAACGGCTAAATGTAGGCACTTGAAATATGTAAGGGACGTAGAGCTGCGCTAAGAAAAGAATTCCCGAAATTCCCACGGGAACGGGAAATATTGCGGGTGAACTACAACGCGAGTAACACCGCAGGGCGCAGCTAGTGTAGTAGTGTATGTATAAACTTGAATTAAACAAGTCTGTTCGTATGAATATACCTTTATTAAGTCATATACATAATATATAAGAAAACATTTTATAAAAAATATATATTACGAGTAATACAAAATATTTGTCATTCTTACATCTATTATAACAATAAAAAGAGAAACTGACTGACTGACATATCAACGCACAGCCTAAACGACTAAACGTAGGCACTTGAAATTTGGAAGGGACGTAGCTTAGGTACTGTAGAGGTGCACTAAGAAAGGAATTCCCGAAATTTCCACGGGAACGGGAGTAAGCGGGAAAAAGTAGTATTGAACCCGTGCGAAGCCGGGGCGGATCGCTAGTCTATTATAACAACAAAGTTTGTTGAATATTAGTAATCGCAGAATGAGGCGCCCTCAGGACATAGCTAGACAGCCAGCTATGGGCAACTTGGCGGATAATGCATGAAAGTCAGTTAAATGCATTATCAGGGTTAGTAGGACAGTACATGCCCAACAAACTTCTACAATTCCTACAATAATGGTATACATCTTTGCACGACTTCAGAACGTACGGTAAAGGGGCACAGACCCAACAGCACAAGATGCACAGTATTACAGCACACAAATGAGTGCACAACGTTATCTTACTGTGCACCATAGTCATGCCAGCGTACCCACAGCCTGGGCAAACCACAGGCATAGACGCGAAACCAAAGTTATAGACTCTCGTGGGCGCTGGTGGGATGGGATTCTCAACGTAAATATCAAACGCTGCCGCATAATTTGGAGGAGGAGTGTGTTGGACAAAGGAGGGAGATGGTATGAAAGTCCCAACTATTCTCGGACGCCTCCGCACAGCCATCTGCCTTAAAACAAAAGAGTACGACGGTGGGGCGCTTGTTAACGAATCTGGTGGTGATATATCCGTTTTTCTTCCGAATACAAGGCCCGAAGTATTGGCAGGAATTTGCTGAGTGCTCCTGAAATGGTTCATAACCGCCATACTGAGAGAACTCTCGTTTAGCTTTGCTAAAGCTTGAACAAACAATGTTTGTGGTTGTCCAGTAACTACTGATGCAGGTGAGGGCAGATCTGAATTAAAGCGTGGAGATCTCAAGGGCTGTTGAACGATCACAGGTGGTGTACTGTTGACTAGAATGAAAGGAACTGAAGTCCTTGATGTATTAACAGCAGTGTTGACAAAGTTATCTGAATTGTAATATGACAGTTGAGATCCTAAATTGAAAGTCAAAGGGCTTTCAGGGCAGGGTGATATTATATTCAAGGCATTAGTATTTGCATCAATGGTGTTCGTGCATATTTCTCTGGAAGTAATCGATTCAGCGTCATTTTCTTGAGTTTGTAATGATTCTGATGGCTCTAGATCACAACTGGGATTCACACTGGTACTTTGATCCATTTCGTCTAATTTCTGTAACTGAGTACAAATGAAATTGGTCGGAAAATAAATCATATTCTTTTTCATTCAGTATTCTGCTGTCTTTTTGAGAATAAACTTACCAAAAAACGACATGGGCCTTTTATTTAATTCTACAAGACAAGTAAAGCAAAAGGTGGTGTGCCCTTTTAAATATTTTACCCAATAGTAACTAACTAACTCAGTGTTTTTAATTTGTGAAATACTTTCTTTTCAAAATCAAATCTCATTAAAACGAATGACAGCTGTTCCTCTGCAATGCCTCTGCTGGTAACATTTTTATAAAAAATCATATATTGTCTATGGTATAATGTAAAGCCCTGATGCATGATTTCCGCAATAAATTTCGTGGTTTTTATTATTTTTATTAATATATTAAAACATAAAACGAACATTTACAATTTTAGGTAATGAAGTCTTATTGTTTCATTCATTTAAATTAATTATAACACGAATTTTGCGAATTATAAAAAATCTTTTAATTTTTCCAGCTTGCAACTGCCCGTATATGCTGTCAAATTCCTATTTTCCATTTCCGTTCTTTTCACACCTCCGTGGCATGGCGGATGGTCTTTACCACCGCCTATAGTGTTTTTTCGGAGAGATATCTTCGCTATTAAAGCGAAATGGTAAGTTTGCAATCCACAAACGTGTTGATAAATTATGAATACTAAAAAGTGGCGTAAACGAAGTAAGTGCAAGTGTTTACTTCAAGTTGAAAAATGGAGTGTGATCGCCCCACGTGTTTGGTTAAAGTTTCTAGAAATAAGTGAAATAAGATGAGTTATCGTAAGTTTTTGCTGATCCAAGTGGTATCTGTGATATATCCAACTGATTTGCGACTAATTTGTTTCAATGTGCCGCGCCGGTGAAAGGTGATGTGCGATTCATGTTCGCGACATGCTTCTGTACTGATTGCTACAAAAACACTATTCATTCCTTCAATTCTATTTGAAAACATGCATCGAGCCACTACTTTTGGTGTTTTATGCATTATTCCCGGTTTAACTTTCTCATTTCGACGTAATATCTATGTAAATCTACTTTGTGACAGATTGAGGTTAGGTATTGTAGCATTGTTTTATGTAGATGAAATTTAGGTTATTTCCACCTAAATTCTCATCAATTTTATAATTTTTATTGATTATGGCGCATTATCTGTCTAACTATTGCAAAAGTAACGAGTATTTCTTGTAATTAACCATAATAATACATGAAAAGCATAGTGCTATACATATTTTGTCTGCATTTTACCCCAAACTCTTCCTGGTTGGTCCTATGGCCTTCACAGGTACATGAAGGGGAAGAACAGGTTGTTCCCTTAGGAAACACTTCCGAGACCTCTGTCTGGTTGTGTGTCGACTTGTGGAATACAAATGAATTAGACATAAATGTTTTGAAACATGTGCAGCATCCAATTTGATGACAGTGACCTTGATTAGAGTTTGATTGCTTGATGAGTGAGGGTCATGGGTTCGATCCCTAGTGTGCTAGTGTAACTATTGTTTTTTTTTTTTTGCATTTATGTAAGAAATAAACATCTAGATCTTTAAGTCATTCTAGACAATAGATTTTCTATAGTTTACAACAGAATTTCACCTTACTTCTGTTGAGTGGTTGACAATTTCTGTAGAAACTATTTTATGAGATCACACAGTCAATTAATTTAAGGTTCAAAAGCCAAGGGTCCCTAAAATCCAAGGTCTATTGCATCTAGAAATCTTGGTATTACTATAGTTCATTCGCGTTAAGAAAATAGTGACTCATCACCGACTGCCGGCCAAGCCACACCCCCTAGCCAATTAAAACGCTAGAAATTATAATTTCTTTAATGTTTTAATTGGCTAGGGGGTGTGGCTAACGCTAGAAATTATAATTTCTAGCGTTTTAATTGGCTAGGGGGTGTTACTATTGATGAGTTACTATTTTCTTAACGCGAATGAACTATAAGTTAAAATAATTAGGTATAATATTAAATTTATTGTTTGTGGAATCAGATGTGATGAGGCATACCGCCGGTCCAGCGGGAGAGTGTGCCAGTCTCGTATTAGTCTCAAAAAATATCTTTCTACATAAACCCTGTATTCATTATAAAATATATTAAATTTCCAGAGTTTATCAGTAGCAAGACCGCTGGTGTCGGTCTACTCGGAGAAGAGTGAGGTTGTGGAGGGAGCGTCTCTGCCCCTTCCCTTCGTGTTCAAGGCGCCCATCCGCCCGGACCTCGTCAACGATGTGCACGTATCCATGTCCAAGAATGCACGTCAACCATACTGCGTCAGCAAGGAGGCAGGTTAGTGTTATATCTTTCCCTTCTGTTTAATCTATCCTTTAGGTTGTCTGGAAGAGAACGCTTGATGCGATAAGGCTGCCTTAGTGTACACAAAATAAAAAAAAAATGTTCACAACAGATTGTGCAACGAACATCATCATCATCTGCCTATCACAGTCCACTGCTGGACATAAGCCTCTCCAGTTGTTCGCCACTTAAGGCAAGCATCTGGAGGATATCCCCATAATCGATACGCTGGGCAGGCGCGTTGGCGATAGCACGGCATAGCTTCTCGCTCCGATGACGCTGCTGCCTGTCATCAGTCTGTGGTATTTAGATACGCCTTCAATTGTGATGGTTATACCGCCACCAGTCGTTGCCAGCGCCTCTTTTGTTATTTGGCAGGATGCACCACGGGCAGGTGAGGTTGGCTTGGAGCGAAAAGATGATAGGCCGCTCCCTTACATCAAATGAACATACTGATTACAATGTAACATATTATTATTTATTATAGATTGTAATCAATCAAAATGAAATATTCACGTAATGTGCGTATGTAGTTGTATTTATCTTTAAGCTTACCTAAGTTGTATGTGTGAGGGAAAATAAACATATTTGAATCAAAATGAAAACTATTAATCTGCACTAAATGTCCACATGCAGAGGCTCCACCGTGCCGCTGTGTGTTACTGCGGAATAGTGCTACAGTGACGTAGAGACTGGCGTTCCGGGCTGGCCTTGTGGCTGGTACGGGTGCAAGGCTTCTACTACAAGTTTCAATTTGACTTCAAAAATGCAGTTATGAGTGATCTCACATCAGTTGTGGTACTACCCTCAAAGCAAGGCAAAACATTATTTGCCCATGGTCACAGCAATTTAGGCTTCTCTTTCCGTCAGGTGTAAAGATGCCATTATGTTGAGCTACTAAAAAAAATAGAGATAAAACATAGTGTGTTTTATCTCTATTTTTTTTAGTAGCAGTAGTCTGTAAGACAGACAGACGGTAGTACAGGCAAAACTTGTATCAGGAATCAACCAGTGCCTATAATGTGGGATTGCATAGATTAAAGTATTTACACAAACCAGTACCTTCTCTTCTACCCTTAGAAAATAAAGAGCCTAAGATTTTGATGTGTGCAGATTTTTGATGATCGATTTTGTTTGACATGACTAATATTAATGTTTGTTACCAGGTCACCAAACCAGTGCCGAGTCGTGGGGTACCGGCCGCGCCGTAGCGCGTATCCCCCGTGTCCGCGGTGGCGGTACCCACAGGTGAGAGTTTCTGACACATATTGTATGTATAGGTTAGGTATAGGAGCTGACGAGACACGAGTATGTGTCAGACCTTACAGTTACCAGTTACCTTGCACTTGTAAGGATCAGAACCTATCATGTTACTCCTCAAAAATTGGATTGAGAACAGATCTGGAACCATTCAATAACAACTTTGGATTGGGGAGATAGACTGTTACCAAACGAAAATGGTTATAAACACAAAAATTACCACTTTGTTCAAAAATCTGGAGGCTTTATCCATAATCGCCATGTTGGGCAGGCGTGTTGGGTATCGCAGGGCGTAGCTCCTGGTTAGCTACGCCTTTAATCGTGATAGTTATAGCGGCTGGATGCATGACGGGAATATCGTTTGGAGAGACTCCCTTATATCTTAGCAGTGTTATACAGTAATTCGGTTTATGATTTACGTTGGTGCAAATATATCTCCAATGTGTGGCCGCGGCTTTACCAGTAGTGTGTCCTAGTGGCAGAGTAGTCTTTATTCTTAGATCTGACAGGAATTAGGAACTTGTATTTGATCTGAGGGAGCCCTATCAGATAAAGTTGGGCCTGCTCGGTGGGACAATCCTTGTAACGCACCTCCACTCGCAGGTCCGGGCAGGGCGCGTTCGGCAACATGTGCCGCGGCGGGCGCATGTTCGCGCCGACCAAGCCGTGGCGGCGCTGGCACCGCCGCGTCAACCTGCGCCAGCGACGCGCCGCCGTAGCAGCCGCCTTGGCCGCCGCCGGCGTGCCTGCGCTCGTGCAGGCCAGAGGTACGCACATACACACACATACATGTACACACACATAATGTGGCACCGCCGCGTCAACCTGCGCCAGCGACGCGCCGCCGTAGCAGCCGCCTTGGCCGCCGCCGGCGTGCCTGCGCTCGTGCAGGCCAGAGGTACGCACATACACACACATACATGTACACACACATAATGTGGCACCGCCGCGTCAACCTGCGCCAGCGACGCGCCGCCGTAGCAGCCGCCTTGGCCGCCGCCGGCGTGCCTGCGCTCGTGCAGGCCAGAGGTACGCACATACACACACATACATGTACACACACATAATGTGGCACCGCCGCGTCAACCTGCGCCAGCGACGCGCCGCCGTAGCAGCCGCCTTGGCCGCCGCCGGCGTGCCTGCGCTCGTGCAGGCCAGAGGTACGCACATACACACACATACATGTACACACACATAATGTGGCACCGCCGCGTCAACCTGCGCCAGCGACGCGCCGCCGTAGCAGCCGCCTTGGCCGCCGCCGGCGTGCCTGCGCTCGTGCAGGCCAGAGGTACGCACATACACACACATACATGTACACACACATAATGTGGCACCGCCGCGTCAACCTGCGCCAGCGACGCGCCGCCGTAGCAGCCGCCTTGGCCGCCGCCGGCGTGCCTGCGCTCGTGCAGGCCAGAGGTACGCACATACACACACATACATGTACACACACATAATGTGGCACCGCCGCGTCAACCTGCGCCAGCGACGCGCCGCCGTAGCAGCCGCCTTGGCCGCCGCCGGCGTGCCTGCGCTCGTGCAGGCCAGAGGTACGCACATACACACACATACATGTACACACACATAATGTGGCACCGCCGCGTCAACCTGCGCCAGCGACGCGCCGCCGTAGCAGCCGCCTTGGCCGCCGCCGGCGTGCCTGCGCTCGTGCAGGCCAGAGGTACGCACATACACACACATACATGTACACACACATAATGTGGCACCGCCGCGTCAACCTGCGCCAGCGACGCGCCGCCGTAGCAGCCGCCTTGGCCGCCGCCGGCGTGCCTGCGCTCGTGCAGGCCAGAGGTACGCACATACACACACATACATGTACACACACATAATGTGGCACCGCCGCGTCAACCTGCGCCAGCGACGCGCCGCCGTAGCAGCCGCCTTGGCCGCCGCCGGCGTGCCTGCGCTCGTGCAGGCCAGAGGTACGCACATACACACACATACATGTACACACACATAATGTGGCACCGCCGCGTCAACCTGCGCCAGCGACGCGCCGCCGTAGCAGCCGCCTTGGCCGCCGCCGGCGTGCCTGCGCTCGTGCAGGCCAGAGGTACGCACATACACACACATACATGTACACACACATAATGTGGCACCGCCGCGTCAACCTGCGCCAGCGACGCGCCGCCGTAGCAGCCGCCTTGGCCGCCGCCGGCGTGCCTGCGCTCGTGCAGGCCAGAGGTACGCACATACACACACATACATGTACACACACATAATGTGGCACCGCCGCGTCAACCTGCGCCAGCGACGCGCCGCCGTAGCAGCCGCCTTGGCCGCCGCCGGCGTGCCTGCGCTCGTGCAGGCCAGAGGTACGCACATACACACACATACATGTACACACACATAATGTGGCACCGCCGCGTCAACCTGCGCCAGCGACGCGCCGCCGTAGCAGCCGCCTTGGCCGCCGCCGGCGTGCCTGCGCTCGTGCAGGCCAGAGGTACGCACATACACACACATACATGTACACACACATAATGTGGCACCGCCGCGTCAACCTGCGCCAGCGACGCGCCGCCGTAGCAGCCGCCTTGGCCGCCGCCGGCGTGCCTGCGCTCGTGCAGGCCAGAGGTACGCACATACACACACATACATGTACACACACATAATGTGGCACCGCCGCGTCAACCTGCGCCAGCGACGCGCCGCCGTAGCTGCTGCGTTGGCCGCCGCCGGCGTGCCTGCGCTCGTGCAGGCCAGAGGTACGCACATACACACACATACATGTACACACACATAATGTGGCACCGCCGCGTCAACCTGCGCCAGCGACGCGCCGCCGTAGCAGCCGCCTTGGCCGCCGCCGGCGTGCCTGCGCTCGTGCAGGCCAGAGGTACGCACATACACACACATACATGTACACACACATAATGTGGCACCGCCGCGTCAACCTGCGCCAGCGACGCGCCGCCGTAGCAGCCGCCTTGGCCGCCGCCGGCGTGCCTGCGCTCGTGCAGGCCAGAGGTACGCACATACACACACATACATGTACACACACATAATGTGGCACCGCCGCGTCAACCTGCGCCAGCGACGCGCCGCCGTAGCTGCTGCGTTGGCCGCCGCCGGCGTGCCTGCGCTCGTACAGGCCAGAGGTACGCACATACACACACATACATGTACACACACATAATGTGGCACCGCCGCGTCAACCTGCGCCAGCGACGCGCCGCCGTAGCTGCTGCGTTGGCCGCCGCCGGCGTGCCTGCGCTCGTACAGGCCAGAGGTACATACATACACACACATACATGTACACACACATACCAGAGGTACACACATTACAAGTACACACACATACCAGAGGTACACACATTACATGTACACACACATACCAGAGGTACACACATTACAAGTACACACACGTAACAGAGGTACGCACATACATGTACACACACGTACCAGAGGTACGCACATACATGTACACACACACACACCAGAGGTACGCACATTACATGTACACACACACACACCAGAGGCACGCACATTACATGTACACACACACACCAGAGGCACGCACATTACATGTACACACACACAACCAGAGGTATGCACATTACATGTACACACACACACCAGAGGCACGCACATTACATGTACACACACACAACCAGAGGTATGCACATTACATGTACACACACACAACCAGAGGTATGCACATTACACGTACACACACACACACCAGAGGCACGCACATTACACGTACACACACACACCAGAGGTCATTACATGTACACACACACACACCAGAGGCACGCACATTACATGTACACACACATACCAGAGGTAGAGTATAGGTTCATTCTTGTAGGCCCCACAGGAATTAACATACAAGAAACACCATATCTCCAAATAATTGGAGACTTGACTGTAAAAACATACCCATGTTTCGCAAATAAAGAAAATTAAAATCTGCACTAAATGTCCACATGCAGAGGCCCCACCGTGCCGCTGTGTGTTACTGCGGAATAGTGCGACAGTGACATAGAGACTGGCGTTCCGGGCTGGCCTTGTGGCCGGCACGGGTGCAAGGCTTCTACTACAAACACAAAGATTCAATACCCTATAGACCATTAGATGTAGTCTACAGTTTAAAAAGATCTCTTAAAAGTGATAGGACCGCAATTTGTATGTCAATATATCTTTGTATACAGTTTTAAGTTAAATGTTTGGTGTGCAATAGAGTATATCTATGTACCTATTTATTGGTTATTATCAACGGGTCTGACTAAAATTGTTGTGGGTTCAATCCCTACTCTAACATTTGTGTAATGAACATTTGTATTTGTTCCGTGTCTGGATGCTTATATTTGTATTTAACATCGGGCATCACACTTGCTCACCTGCTGTCTCTTACTGAAATAATTAAAAATTATAGTCTAGTTTGAGAACCACCACCTAATAGGGATGTTGCCAGGGTCAAAATACTTACATTATGTTTAGTCCGTATTTCCGATTATAAAAATATATTGGACACGTATTTTTAGGGTTCCGTAGCCAAAATGGCAAAAACGGGACCCTTATAGATTCGTCATGTCTGTCTGTCTGTCTGTCTGTCTGTCCGTCCGTATGTCACAGCCAGTTTATTCCGAAACTATAAGAGCTACAATATTGAAATTTGGTACGTCGATGTATTCTGTAAACCGCATTAAGATGTGAAAATAAAATAAAAAAAAAATCCAAAATTTTTGGGGTTCCCCATACATAGAACTGAAACTCAAAATTCTTTTTTTCGTCAAACCTATACGTGTGGGGTATCTATGGATAGGTATTTGAAAATGATGTTGAGGTTTCTAACAACATTTTTTTCTAAACTGAATAGTCTGCGCGAGAGACTCTTCCAAAGTGGTAAAATGTGTGTCCCCCCCCCCCGTAACTTCTAAAATATGGGCATGATAAAACTGAAAAAAATCATGATGTGTATTACTATAAAAACTACTAACGAAATTTGGTTTGAATGAAATCTAGACAGTAGTTTTTTTTTAAACGTCATAAATCAAATTACCTAATTTTTTCATTCAATCAGTGGTACGGAACCCTACGTGCGCGAGTCCGACTCGCACTTGGCCGGTTTTTCCTTTTTCATTTACACGAAAAACAACAAAGATACAAAGCATCAAAATTTAGGAGTGGGGGTGTTTGATGTCACGCCGTGCGACAAAATGCTGCACGGCGTGACGTCACGCGAAACTTTAACGCGCTATATCATTGTAATCTTTAGTCTTAATTTATAAATGAAAAAATACGTATCTTTTATTTTTGAATAATCTAGAAGACGGACTAATTAATTTTTTTATGGAAACAAGCCTATTTTCCTTCGTAAGTAACTCTGTGCTTCCACTATTTTCCGATACTAAACGTTGCCATTTGTCCGCAGGCCACGTGATCGACAAAGTACCCGAGCTGCCCCTGGTGGTCTCGGACAAGGTTCAGGAGATCAACAAGACAAAGCAGGCCGTCATCTTCCTCAGGCGCATCAAGGCCTGGTCTGATGTCCTCAAGGTGTGTCTATGTAGATAGGATGGCTTTGCAAGTGCCGGATATATTTCTTTATAGTCTTCTTCTTCTTCTTCTCAGCATTTTTGCGTCCACTGCTTATTTATTTATTTATTAAGGAAACACACAGCACATAATATTACATTTACATTAAACATAATGAACTACACATTGGCAATTAAAGTTTCCACTGCTAGTTTTCACATTAGACAATGTTGAATAGGCAGCAAACATACAATTCAGCCATGAAGGGAGGATGAGGTCCTCTTAACGCTAAATACATTTAAACACTTAACTATCTTTATTTTTATTTTTCAAGAAGCCACGAAAACGCCTTTCAAGAAGCCACGAAAAAACTGCTGAACATATGCCTCCTTTCTGGAATTCCAGAGCGTTCTAGATGCGGCGTCTCTGGTCCAGGTCGGCCCTGCCGTCTTTTTTATGTCGTCCGACCATCTTCTTTTTTATAGTAGCTCGACATAATGGCTTCCCTACGCCTGATGGAAAGCGGAAGAAAAGCCCAAGTCGCTGTGACAACTGGCAAGTAACTGATCAGTTACCTGTCAGTTGCCAGAAACACGACCCTGAGATCATTTGGCTGCGGTATTGTATAGGGTGGAGGTCCTTCCCTGGAAGGGCAGCTCAATTCGAGCGAAGATTCGCTATACCCTACCTCTCCTCCTCCTCCCCCCCCCCCCCACTTACTTTGAGATCGGAGCCACATCAACGTAGTTATCTGGATTCGCAAGCTGAAGTGGCAGTGGGCTGGCCACATCAGCCGCAGAACCGACAACCGTTGGGGTAAACGAGTTCTGGAGTGGAGACCGCCTCTCGGCTAACGTATGGACCGAGCAATGGTGAACATTAGGCTCTCCCAACAAGCCTCTGCCTATGTCCAGCCGTGGACTAATAATGGCTGATGATGATGATGAAAGGAACTATATACTCCATAATATCTGAAGGGAGACTTTGCATTAGCTGACTCATCATCATCATCAGCCTATCACAGTCCACTGCTGGACATAGGCCTCTCCAGTTGTTCGCCACTTAGGGCAAACATCTGGAGGATATATCCATAATCGCCACGCTGGGCAGGCGGGTTGGCGATCGCAGGGCGTAGCTTCTTGCCCCGGTGTCGCTGCTGCCCGTCATCGGCCTGTGGTATTTAGCTACGCCTTCTATCGTGATGGTTCTACCGCCGCCCGTCGGTTTGCCAGAGCCTCGTTTGTTGTTCGGCAGGATGCACCACGGGCAGGTGAGGATGGCTTGGAGCGAAAAGGTGATAGGTCGCTCCCTTACATCCCATTTCTGACCAAAGAAAGTTAATTTTATAGATCACCCATAGTCTCAAAATAAGTAATGTTCAATTCAGTTGATGTCCTATATTCTATACTCTTAGCTGTAAAGGGCTAAGCAGTTTCTATTCGGGACAAAATTATATTTCCTTACACAACAATAGATTGAGTTTAGACTTAATTTATATAGAGTTTGGAGTACAAATCTGCAATAATCTAGTTAGGCACTCTTATTTTTGTAGTGCATTGGCAGTCATTGCCACTGCATTCTTAACCAAGGGTTGTGGGTTCGATCCCTGCACAGTACAAACATGTGTGTGCATCAACAGATCTGTTTTAATTGGTCTGGGTGTTTTCTATGTGTAATATCAATATGTATCATTAGTACAAGCTTCGGCTTAGTTTTACTTAGCGTGGCATGCCTTGCGTTATTATTATTATTTATTTCTTTCAATTTCTTGCGGGGGCAGCGCAGACGACAGACTATCCGTGACGCACTTTTTTGGAATGGGCCTGTTTCCGTAAAAAATGTAATTAGTCCGTCTTTTAGATTGTTCAAAAATAAAAGACACGTATTTTTTCATTTGTAAATTAGACCAAATATGACAAAGATATAGCCCGTTAAAATTACGCGTGACGTCACAGAGTGGGAGTTTTTTCGCCACTAAGTAACGTCAAAGACCCCCACTCCTAAATTGTAATGCCTTGTATCTTTGTTATTTTTTTGTTTAAATGAAAAAAGGAAAAATACGTGTCTAATATATTTTTATAATCTAAAATACGGACTAAATATAATGTAATTATTTTGACCCTGGAAACATCCCCATTATATGCAGTAACGCACACGACGCGCAAAAATCTGTCGCGGATATTTCACAGACTCAACGCACACGACGCACATCTTCGATCATTCTGTCGGCAGAACTGGACGCTCTTTTCAAAGTCTCAGACGCAGAATCTATCGCCCAAAAAGTCTGTCGTCTGCGCTGCCCCGTAAAGTAGACACAAATCAAACACAGTACATACATAACCGCAGGTTTGTTTCGTGTACAGGTATACAAGTCGCAGCGGCTCCGCGCCGGTAAAGGCAAGATGCGCAACCGCCGCCGCGTGCAGCGCAAGGGGCCTCTCATCGTCTACCACAAGGACCAGGTGAGACACCACCATCGGATAGTAGGACATAGGCCTCTCCAGTTAGATTAGATAGATATTCTTTACTAGCTGTGCTCGCGACTTCGTCCGCGTGGAATAGTTATTTTTTCCCCGTTTTTTTTATACATTTTCCATTATTTCTTCGCTCCTAATAGTTACAGCGTGATGTTATATAGCCTAAAGCCTTCCTCGATAAATAGTCTATTCAACACAAAAAGAATTTTTCAATTCGGACCAGTAGTTCCTGAGATTAGCGCGTTCAAACAAACAAACAAACAAACTCTTCAGCTTTATTAACCGACTTCGAAAAAAGGAGGAGGTTCTCAATTCGTCTCTATGTATAATATTTTTTTTTTTTTATGTATGTTCACCGATTATTCCGTCAATTATGGATGGATTTCAAAAATTTTTTTTTTGTTCGACTGAGGACACTTCCGAGGTGGTCCCATTATCACCAAGTCAGGATCTGATGATGGGATCCTGGAGAAATTGAGGGCAACAACCGAAAATTGTATGCTCATATGGTGTTTTTGTTACGTTATCATATTCTACTCAGGTATATGCTTCCGGGCGTCAACATCTGTTGCTGATGATGAAGCCACAGAACTCCTTAACGGTTAGGAGTTAGGGAACAGTACTGACATTTGTCGATAGAAACTAGGTAGTAGTATGTACTTATGCAGGGCTAATAGGGCAGGTGATTTGCTTGATTCTAGATCGCAAAGTCTTCACTTGACTAAAAGCAAAATTTTTCATTCCTAAGTAAAACTCTTAAGGACATTAATTAACCCTTATTCAAGGTCACAGCACATTAACGCAACTAAAAATAGAGAAATAAAATTATTTTTAAAAAAAATTAAACCGACTTCAAAAAAAACACAAACGACCAAAACTAAAAAGCGATAAATAACGTAAGTAATTCTATCCTTAATACATAATTACTTAAATATTACAATTATCACTTATTTTTGAAGTCGGTGCCAGCCAAACAAATAAATGTATCTAGGTATATTGTCGTGGGGATTTGCCCGCCGCGCGCGTCATACAACAACAGTCTACGTTAGGTAGGTACCTAGAGGCTGGCACCGACTTCAAAAATAAGTGATAATTGTAATATTTAAGTAATTATGTATTAAGGATAGAATTACTTACGTTATTTATCGCTTTTTAGTTTTGGTCGTTTGTGTTTTAATATTAGTTAAGATTGCACCAAATACAAACATTCATAGACAAGGTATTACAAACAACTAGTAGTACAATTTAGGCGGTCTTAACGCTAGTAAGCGATCTCTTCCAGACAACCTTCAGGTAGAGGATAGATTAAACAGAAGGGGTGAGGTGAGCAATCGTTTGATGAAACAGATTTAATTGTTCGCCAGTTGTTCGCCACTTGGGGCAAACATCTGGAGGATATACCCATAGTCTGCACGCTTGATCGCACGGCGTAGCTTGTCGCTCCGGTGACGCTGCTGCCCGTCATCATCATCATCATCATTAGCTTATCACAGCCCACTGCTGGATATAGGCCTCTCCAGTTGTTCGCCACTTGGAGCAAACATCTGGAGGATATACCCATAGTCGGCACGCTTGATCGCAGGGCGTAACTTGTCGCTCCGGTTACGCTGCTGCCCGTCATCATCATCAGCTTATCACAGTCCACTGCTGGACATAGGCCTCTCCAATTGTTCGCCACTTGGGGGCAAACATCTCAACTTTTTAGTCCGTATTTTAGATCATAAAAATATATTGGACATGTATTTTTTCTTTTTTCATTTAACCAATAAATAACAAGGATACAAGGCATCAAAAAGAGTGGGGTATTTGAGTTAGTGCGAAAAAACTCTTACCCTTTGACGTCACGCGTTTTAACGCTGTTTTTGTCATTTTTGGTCTAATTTACAACAGACAAAATACATGTCTGTAGTAACTCATATACAAACCCTACGCACATTGTTCCAAGTAACAATACGGTAACCAACATTTATTAGTTCCGCCACACAACAAGAGATGGCGCTGCCTGTACTATACATCGCGGGGTCATTGTGATTCCCGGATTATATAAGGTCTCGCCATAGATGTTGTTTATTATCTATCTATCTTAGCGGATCATCCCAGCCCTTGCTTACGCTTCATGGTAGCTTTCAAGCCATATTGAGACTACCGTGGACGTACTAGATTCCAGACTTCAGTGTTTAATTATGTAGGCTCCAAGCTTAGCGCTTTTACGCTCGTCAGACGCTCAGCGGGGACCACCTCCCTATTGTAATGTGCAATACATTCCCCCTTGACCAACCCTCGTCGAGTTTTTATCAACCCCTTGTCTTTTTTTTTTTTTTTATAGTGGCTCGACATAATGGCTTCCCTACGCCTGATGGAAAGCGAAAGAGAAGCCCAAGTCGCTGTGACAACGGGCAAGTAACTGGTCAGTTACTTGTCAGTTGCCACCGCCATGCCGGCCCAACCCTAACCCCCCACGAGCTCCGGAAACCCTACTCACCGGCAGAAACACGACCCAGAGGTCATTTGACTGCGGTATTCTATAGGGTGGAGGTCCTTCCCCGGACGGGCGGCTCAATTCGAGCGAAGATTCGCTATGCCCTACCTCTCTTACATGTCTCTTATTTTTAAACAATCTAAAAGACGGACTAACATTTTTTACAGCAACAAGCCTATTTCATCACAGCATCCCTCATAAGCCTTACTCCCTGCGTCCGATACGCACGGAGTTACGAATACGGAGGGTATAGCGTCACTCCCTCAGGAAACACCAGTTGTCGGTACAACCTTACTGGTGTGTCGACATGAGGAGGACATTTTACTCTACTCTATGTATAGTTTCTAAGTTTACCTAAGTCTATTTGAGGAATATTATATCTTGTTGTGACTCCTGTGACTTGTATGTTGCATATAAGGCTCGGTGGCTCAATCGGTAGTGACCCCTGCCTTCTGATCCGAGAGTCGTGGGTTCGATTCCCACCCGGGACAAACATTCGTGTGATGAACACTTGTGTTTGTTCCGTGTCTGGGTGTTTATATTTGTATTTAAGTACTAGCTGCTGCCCGCGGCTCTGCCCGCGTGAAAATTCGTATAAAACATAGCCTATGTGTTAATCTGATGTACAAACTATACTCCTGTAAAGTATCATTATAATCCGTTCAGTAGTTTTTGCGTGAAAGTGGAACAAACATCCATCCATCTATCCATCCATCTATCCAAACAAACTTTCGCGTTTATAATATTAGTAGGATTTATTTGTGGTACCTTCGTTGTTCTGATACCCATAACACAAGTGCTTAAGCTACTTACTTTGGGATCGGAGCAATGTATGTGATGTTGTCTGATTGTCTGATATAACTTATGTTTATATAATTTATTCGTCAGGGTCTGACCCGCGCGTTCCGCAACATCCCCGGCGTGGAGATGCTCAACGTAGACAAGCTGAATCTGCTGAAGCTGGCGCCCGGCGGCCACGTCGGCCGGTTCATCATCTGGACGCAGTCCGCCTTTGACAGGCTAGGTGAGCCGTTGTGGGGGACCACACCCATATTCTTTTATTATAGGGATGTAAGGGAGCGACCTATCACCTTTTCGCTCCAAGCCATCCTCACCTGCCCGTGGTGCATCCTGCCGAACAACAAACGAGGCTCTGGCAAACCGGCTGGTGGCGGTAAAACCATCACGATAGAAGGCGTAGCCAAATACCACAGGCCGATGACGGGCAGCAGCGTCACCGGAGCAAGAAGCTACGCCCTGCGATCGCCAACCCGCCTGCCCAGCGTGGCGATTATGGGTATATCCTCCAGAAGTTTGCCCTAGGTGGCGAACAACTGGAGAGGCCTATGTCCAGCAGTGGACTGCAATAGGCTGATGATGATGATGACAACCATATTCACTAACGATACTTATCTATGAAAACTAACAACACTCGAAGACATTTACTGGACCGGCGCTGCAGTGTATTCTATGGATAGATTTTTGAGTACCTGTGCGTTCGTGGGCCGCATAGTAATAGGCCAGTTGTGGTAAAAAAAAATTTAAGTAATAAATAACCCAAGACATGCCACACTGGGACACAGCGCCACCTAGCCCCAAACTAAGCCGTAGCTTGTACTATGGGTACTAGACAACTGATAAATTTACTTAAATACTTTTTTTTTGTAAATAAAAACAAATACATAGAAAACACCCAGACCAATACAAACAGACGTGTTCATGAACACAAATGTTTGCACTGTGCGGGAATCGAACCCACGACCCCTTGGCTCCGAAGGCAGAGGTCACTACCAAATGAGCCATAGAGTCAGTCAAATCAATCTATCTATGAAAACTAACAACACTGCGAAGGCATTTACTGGACCGGCGCTGCAGTGTTGTCTATGGATAGATTTTTGGGTACCTGTGCGTTCGTGGGCCGCATAGTAATAGGCCTGTTGCCGTAAAAATTTTTTTTAATAATAACCCCCAAGACATGCCACACTGGGCTAATACTTACACGCATAATACTTACTAGCTGTGCCGGCGGCGTCGCACGCGTGGATATCGGGTTTAAAAAATAACCAACTTTCATAAAATGGTACCTAAAGGTTAAGTTAGACCTCTAGCAATAAATTGGTGAAAACCGCATTTAATTCCATGCAGTAGTTTTCGCGTGATGTGCGATCAAACATACAAATAAAAATTTCTCCCGTTTCAAACATACAGATAAAATACACTTCCCGTCACTGCTCTGCTCCTATTGATTGTAGCGTGATGAAAAGTATACTATAACCTGCCCAGGAGTATGAAGAATAATCGTACCAAGTTTCGTTAAAATCCGTCCAGTAGTTTTTTTTTCTATAACGAACATACAGACAGACAAAAATTTTACTGATTGAATTTTTGGCATCAGTATCGATCACTGATCACCCCTTGATAGTTATTTTGAAAATATATTCAATGTACAGAATTGACCTCTCTACAGATTTATTATAAGTATAGATTACAGCATCCCTCATAAGCCTTACTCCCTGCGTCCGATACGCACCGAGTTACGAATACGGAGGGCATAGCGTCACTCCCTCAGGAAACACCAGTTGTCGGTACAACCTTACTGGTGTGTCGACATGAGGAGGACATTTGTATGATAATAAAAGACTTATATAGAAAGGTTATTTCAATATTGGTAGCTATTTGACATAATTTCCTAAATTGCATTAGTTTTAATACCTATATCAACATAGCAATATTGGTCCGAACTATGGGGCTTTGGCTGTGTAGTTTCCAGTTTATAATATGACTTCTCCATTTCGACAACTATGGGAACTTTTTATGCATTCTGCTGCCCGTCATCGGCCTGTGGTATTTAGCGACGCCTTCAATCGTGATGGTTATACCGCCACCAGTCGGTTGCCAGCGCCTCGTCTGTTATTCAGCAAGTAGCACCACGGGCAGGCGAGGCCGGCTTGGTGCGAAAGGATGATAGGTGTCCCCTTACACCCGCGAAAGCATTACAATATTACAATTCCACGTTCGTTCCAGACGCCCTATTCGGATCATGGAAGACCCCGTCCAAGGAGAAGAAGAACTTCAACCTGCCGCAGCCCAAGATGGCCAACACCGACCTCAGCCGCCTGCTCAAGTCCGACGAGATCCGCAAGGTGCTGCGCGCGCCCAAGTACGTACTCCAATGTAGTTATATACCTGTCACCGGTAAATAGCAAGAATCGTAAGTTGATCAATTTCCTAGGTAGTTGATTAACTTCCGGAAAATAATAAACGGCAGTTGAAATGTATTATTTAACGTATGTATTTTAGTAAATTGATCATTTTACGGGGTCTTGTCGTAAAATCATCCGACGAAGGTGAGGTGAACGTTGATGGCTCACATGGCGTTATCCCGGCAACCAATCAGGGAACAGTGTATTAAGTTACGGGTAATAGTGCACCGTTAAATAGTACATTGAGCAACGATTGGCCCATTTGAGGACGATTTTGCTTGTGTCAAAATCGTAAATTATTAAATGACTGTCAGGCTACTGTAAATTGATCAACTAACTGAAATCCATTGCGTTAAATAATACATTTCAACTACCGTTTGTTATATTCCGAAAGTTAATCAACTACCAAGGAAGTTGATCAACTTACGATTCTTGCTATTTTCCGGTGACATAATCATTATGCCGCGTTTACACGCTCGCGTTCAATACGACATTCAACGGGCACAAACACAAGCACAAGCATGTGAACGGGCTGTTCGTCTGTTTGAATGTGCACGTGCGTGCGCAGTGTGTAGGCAGGGCTGCTCGCCGAGCTGCGTGGCGCGCGTGTAAACTTAGCATTATAAGTAGTCTGATGGCAGCGTATTTCTCCTTACGTGTTTTTTGTTGCTTTTTTGCACCTTTTCATTGCTATACTGCCGTCATACGGAAAAAAGACGTATCTACATTTTCTTCAAGATTGAGGTATGCATTTATTTGGTTAAATTAAGTTATAAAGATTGAAATAGCGTCATTACATGATACTTAAAAAAAAGATACACATGTGTAAGATGTGTTTTACCATCTAAGTATTTTATAAATCGGTAAGGCGATGTGGCTGTAATGTCTTATTATTGTTTCTCTAATTTCACCTGTTTGCAAACAAAAAGCGCCCCTTTTCCGTATGACGGCAGTATATACAACATACTTCCAAGTGCAAGTGTCACACCTGCGACGACCCAGGATAGAATATCCTGGCGAAGAGTGACTAGGAGAGCCGACCCCAAATGATGGGATTAAGGCTAGGCAAAGAGAGATATACAACATACTTCCGCCCCCACCACATGCTATTAAATGATGATACTCTCTATCAGAGCATTGGGTTATGATTACCATGATTACTCGATCACGTTGACACATTCTGACCCTCCCCTCTCTCCCCCACTCTCGGTCTCCCCTCGCCCCCCATTACAACTGTCTGTACGTTGCAGCAAGCGCGTGGTCCGCGCGACGCGCAAGCTGAACCCGCTGACCAACGCGGGCGCCATGCTGCGGCTCAACCCGTACGCGGCCGTGCTGCGGCGCAAGGCCGTGCTGGACCAGCAGAGAGTCACCAACCAGAGGGCGCTGGCGCTCGCCGAGAAACGCGGGGTGAGTACCACTGCCAGGAATACACAACACTATTGGCTACCTAGAGAATGCTTTTTAATCAAGTGTTCATAATTAGAGATGAAACGGATAAAATAAATAAAATAATTTATTTCCACAAATAGATTTCACAAGGA
This sequence comes from Conogethes punctiferalis, assembly GCA_031163375.1. Lineage (NCBI taxonomy): Eukaryota > Metazoa > Arthropoda > Insecta > Lepidoptera > Crambidae > Conogethes > Conogethes punctiferalis. Next base: position 4,312,262 of record CM062106.1, on the reverse strand, counting down.
ATACTTTTGCACATCAAACATTTTTTCCCTACTAGCACTTCGATGTGTAAAGGAATGATGATGATGAGGATGGCCTGATGAGAAGAAGTGCCACAAGAAACTCACCAGTTTGCCTTACATCAACTAAACACAAACAATAGGCTTATTATGGCTAAAAATTGTAATAAGTCCGTCTTTTAGCTTATTCAAAAATAAAAGACACGTGTTTTTACTTTTTTCATTCAAATAAACAATAGCAAAGATACAAAGCATCAAAAGTTAGGAGTGGGAGGCTTTGACGTCACTCGCTCCCGTAAAAATGCCTCACCGAGTGACGTCACGCGTAATTTCAATTTTTAGTCTAATTTACAAATAAAAAAATACGTGTCTTTTATTTTTGAATAAGCTAAAAGACGGACTAATTAAAATATTTAGCCATAATAGCCTATATAATATAACAAACTGACAACTTCCATAAATAAAGTGCCAACCAGCGCAGAAAAGAAATCAAATGATGATACTCTCTTTCAGAGCATTGGGTTATGACAACCATGATTACTCAATCACGTTGACACATCCTGACTATCCCCATCACCAAACTACACCCACCCCTTTGCAACCCCAAAAACTAACAGCCCCCTACTTACAGATTAAGTTGCCCGAAAGCGACCCCGCTGTGAAGGCTGAGAAGCTGAGGATAAAGCGAGGGAAGGCCATCAAAGCCGCTTTGGCCAAGAAGCCGAAGAAGCCCGCGGCCAAGAAGACCGCCCCCCCCGCGCCCAAGAAGAGGGCAGTGGCCAAGGCAGCTGCCAAGTCTGCCGCCAAGACCGCTGCCAAGCCCGCGCCTAAGAAGTGATTGACTAAATAAACTTTATAAGGATAAATGCTGTTTTATTTGTTCTAATGATAGATTTAGTTACAACTTAAGGTCTCTCCACATTTATCGTTTCTACGTCGATAAATGTGGCGAGACCCTTAGGGACCTTAGTAAACGAGCTTATGTAGGTATTTAAAGTATTGCACACAAAACTGTACAGGCTAATTTAATGCTAGGAGCGTTCTCTATCAGTCAAACTTTAGGTTAGATAGGGAGACAGGTGTACCTACTCTAAATAAACAACAATTCGGACATTACCTACCTACATTACAATATAAGCGCGATAGCATTGTTTGGTTCTGAAACTGGTTACGGCGGAACCAACTCCTGCCCATCTGCCCTCATACGTACTGTCACTTTTGACATTTTTGTTTCGGAGTAAACGTCAACCAACTTGTGCTTGACAGTAAAAAGAAAGAAGAGTACCTACCTAAGAAGAAATCGATAACTCATTTGGTAGCGACCCCTAGGGCCAAGAAGGGTTGTGGGTTTGTTCCGTGTCTGTGTATTTGTATTTCAGTAGGTGTAGGTATTATTTCTGGTACCTTCTTCGTTGTTCTGACACCCAAAACACACAAGTGCTCAGCAGGATTGGAGCAATGTAACTATAAGATGTTGTCTGATATTTATTTAACTTAAAAAAGGCAAGAAATAAAACAAATTTTGTAGTAAAATATAAACTTTACTGCCAACCAATGTTAGTTTACATAATATAATAATAAGTAAATATAAATATTGTCAAAAACTTAACGACAACAATATTTTTAAAGTAGGTAAACAAGAAAATGGAACGTATTCTTTCCAACAAAATATCGTTTAATTTTAGAAAAAAAAAATTTGTAATTAAGAAAATGAAGACTGTTTTACAGAAAATTGGTCATGCGGAATATGATTATTATTTATAAATCAGATTTTATTCGTAAATCTGTCGACGTAAGATATGACTTACTAATGTAATTTCGCAAAAATACAGTAAAATTATGTAATAACTTTCGGTAAATTTTGATTATTTTAATCGCTTAGTGATTATTTGTAAATAGACTAACTACATTCGTACTGCACATGAATCTTTACATTTTATGTGTAATAACCGAACTTTATTATGCAGCACGATTTAAGAAGGATTTTATTTACCTTTATGTAGGTACCTACCCGTTTAGTCTGGTGAGCCTATACTTCTAAATTTCAATATGTCCTACATAAATAAGTTATGGTTTAAATTGCTACAGTATTTCAAAAAAACACTTATAATGTGTATTTATTCTGATTTTATTAAGTATTACTCAAGTCTTTATACCTAATCTCAAACCGTATAATACAGATTGTATGAAACACATTTATCAGGGTAGAACTCAATTTAACTTATGTCGAATTTAATATCGAATTTGAGAATTGGAAAAAATATTTGCATTTGAGTAATGGTGGACTAAATGCAGTATAGCATTGTCTACCAGCCAACCGTTGGCCTAGAAAACTATAGATATTATGGTAGGTAGTTTTATAATGAAGTAACCAGAAAGGTTTTAGAACAGATTGTGCTTACTGATATTTCAGCGAAAGAATACGCTAATTATTTTTAAATCTATGTTTTAATATTGAATCAGGGTTCGATGACAACAACCATTTTGTTTTTTTTTTATTATATAATAATAACAAATGGTAAAAACGCGTTTGATATCATTTTAATAATAATGAATAATATCTACTACATTTTTATTTTTTAACAAAAGAGTATAAATTCACAGAGAAGAAACTCCGTTGAACAATTTCCTAGGTTTAAATAGAAATAATCAAATAAAACAAATTCACGAGGCTTAATATAAAATATGCCGCGAAAATTTTACAATTTTTTTTTCAACCGTTTTTTATCAAAAAATATGTTGCTTTTTTTGTTACTTTTCAAATAAAATAATAAATTAGGAATACCTCCAAATGTCTTGGCTACAAGCATACATACAGCGAATTTGAATTACTTGTTATGTTGCATTATGTTTTACTTTATTAGTAACCATACCAAGTAAGTATAGATGGACACTCCTCAACCAATTTATGTGTCAAATTTACGTCACGTACGTATGTACATTTAAATAAATAGGTCATATATATATTTTAACTGTCGTGGTTTGGTATGGACACTTCAACATATTAGATAATTATTTTAATAAAGATATTAAGTCGGCTTAATTGCTTGATTTAAAATGTTTATTTTCGGAAATAAACATTTTAAATCAAATTTCGCTTACTTGACTAATCCGACTGTACACATAAGGGGGTATAATTGAACTAATAATTAACTTAATATCGTTACGGACGTTCGCAAATTTATTTATTTATTTCACAAAGTAATGTAATAAAGAAATAGTTATAATTACGGGCTGATTGTAATTCTTGTTAAACGCAATGAACGCAAAAGTTCGTGACTAATCTAATACAGATGTACAGACAGACAGGGATGTTTTGGCACGTTGCCGAAATCGATAATCGATAGATCATAAATGGACAGTGTTGCCGAACGATAGTCGAGTAATGTCACTTTGACGTTGGTTTTTGACATTTCGGTTTACGCTAATGCCCACATGTCAAGACATCCTCTTTGTTCTGTAGATAATAAATTAAAAGTAATGTATTTTGCAACTAAGTTTTCATACAAATGTTTTACTTGAAAACATATCACAAGGGAGATATCAGTATAGTCTGGCCGCTGAGAGAATGCGTTTCTGACAGATGTCAATTCGTATTTATTTGATATTAGATCAATTATTGTTAATAAATTTTTCCCAAAATGAATAGGCTTCTTGTAGGTAAATTGGCATAATTATTCAATTATGTATTCGTCTTTTCACTCGTTAATAAAGTAAATAAAAGTTATTTAAAATTTTGCCGTAAATTGTACGCCAGTTCATAGATACGTCGCCTACTTGGTCACGATCTGTCACAAACACATTCTCTCAGCGGCTAGACTATAATAGTATTCTTCTATAGCGTTGGTTCCCAACCTAACCGATTTTGAAAGTAAACCACAAGCAGAATGTCCAAGGTATAAAGTCAGGGCAATCTAGGAGGCCCAAGGCCTATTTATAGGATAATGGGGGGCCCTTTAACTTTGTTTTGACTGAACGTTATTTTCATAGATCTGAAATGAACTAGGGACTTTGTATTTGCTATCCCAAAGTGCCCATTGGGAATTAGGGGTCTGCATAAAGTCCATTATTCTTTTAAATTTCATGGGGAACTACGACCGATCAAGGTAGGTTAACAAGTAGCCATCTGTATCTACAATCTAAAAAATATAACTTTAAAAAATATGACGGGTATAATGAGATCCAATTGCTATTTTATATTTCAAAAAGCAGGGAAAATGGGGAAATTCATAGATTTTATGGGTGAAGCCGTTTGAAAACTGCTATAAACTGAATCTATTATTATAATTAAATTCTACGGCTCACAAGTGAATTCAATCCCCACAGATTGGGAACCACTGCCTACTACAGTAAGCTTTTAACCCTTCAATGCAACATGTTGCCAAAAGTTTAGTGGATGATGATCCATATAATTAGGGTTGCCAACTTTCTTTACAAGAAATAAAGTATATTCAGGTCTATGAAGATAAATAAAGAGTATTTTAGAAAAACGAACAGTATTATAAATTTGTGAGCGTCTAAGTGTAACACATAATAATGTGTCTGCATGTTGATGCTGAAAACAGTATTTTGTATACTTTATTTTTGTTAAACAGTAAAAAGTATAATTTAGTAAAAAATAGTTTAATACTGTTTAAAACAGTATAGTTGGCAACCCTACATATAATGTATGACTCTGTTTAAAAAGATGAAAAGTAAAATAATTATTTTGGTTGATTTATCCATTAAAAGGTTATGCCCATGACTGAAATGGCCTACACTTCGTCAACAGGAATTATTTATAGAAAAGAGATTTTAAAATTAGCGCGCTCACTATAATCACAGATTTTAAACACCATTTGCTTATGCAAATAGGATATTTGACAGACTAGGTAAGCTTTTCTAGTTCTGATTATGTGTAAAGCCTCTAGATGTTGCCCAAAGTGGCGATCGACTGGAGACGCCTGTGTCCAGCAGTGGACTGGATCTGATGATCTATCAGGCACTTTCCAAGTTTTACAACCTACAACTGTCAAACATCCTAACCTATAAATTTTATCTAAACATCCTACATCGCTAACAGAAAAACCTCATTTAAAATTCCCATTGACGAATATATTTCATAAAACTATTATTACATCTATATTTTGCATTCTGTACGAGTTAATTTTGTATATTTAAACTAGAATGTGTGTCTGTCTGTTGGTTTAGTCAAGTGCTTCCACGGCTTGTTGATGGATGTTCTGAAACAAAGAAAAAGAGAATTTAATTTATTGTAATTCAGCTTATTCTGTCTCTTTTCTGTGGTTCAATGGTAGTTGTACACAATAATATATAAGGCAAATGCATTATATTATTTATTTAAACTTTACTGCACAAAATGGCACAAAAGGCGAACTTAATGCTAGGAGCATTCTCTACCAGTTAATTCTTAGGTCATGCAGAGGGCAGATTTAGCTGCGGTGAGTGTTCACAGTCCAGCATTAATTTATATACCAAACTAAATCCAATCGTACCTGTTGCATTCATTACTATTGTTTCATTCTCCTCCTGTAATAAACAAATTACCAATTTATTTAAATTAATCTTTATTATACATATTTAAAGAGAGGTAGGGCATAGCGAATCTTCGCTCGAATTGAGCCGCCCGTCCGGGGAAGGACCTCCACCCCATAGAATACCGCAGTCAAATGACCTCTGAGTCGTGTTTCTGCCGGTGAGTAGGGTTTCCGGAGCTCGTGGGTGGTTGGGGTTGGGCCGGCATGGCGGTGGCAACTGACAGGTAACTGGCCAGTTACTTGCCCGTTGTCACAGTGACTTGGGCTTCTCTTTCGCTTTCCATCAGGCGTAGGGAAGCCATTATGTCGAGCTGTCGTGGCCAAATCGACGAATTGATGATTTTATGAAGTGGCTAACAAATGGTAACCAAATCATTAAACGATAAACGTTTAGCGATTTGGTCACCCACGTTTGACCACATCGTAAAAAAGGGTCACAAGTCTAACCTTACTAACTGTGTCAAATCTTATCTTAACTAATATTATAAAGCTGAAGAGTTTGTTTGTTTGTTTGTTTGTTTGTTTGAACGCGCTAATCTCAGGGACTACTGGTCCGAATTGAAAAAATATTTTTGTGTTGAATAGACCATTTATCGAGGAAGGCTATAGGCTATTTAACATCACGCTGCAACTATTAAGAGCGAAGACATAATGGGAAATGTAAAAAAAACGGGGAAAAAATAACTATTCCACGCGGACGAAGTCGCGAGCACAGCTAGTACTTAAATACAAATATAAACATCCAGACACGGAACAAACACAAGTGTTCATCACACGAATGTTAGTCCCGGGTGGGAATCGAACCCACGACCCTTGGTTCAGAATGTAGGATCACTACCAAATTGAGCCACCGAGCCAGTCATAGGTACTGCAGCGTCATGGAGTGCTGCGGCACGCGCTATACCGACCTTGTCGCTGTCCCGCTGCAGCGTCATGGAGTGCTGCGGCACGCGCTATACCGACCTTGTCGCTGTCCCGCTGCAGCGTCATGGAGTGCTGCGGCACGCGCTATACCGACCTTGTCGCTGTCCCGCTGCAGCGTCATGGAGTGCTGCGGCACGCGCTATACCGACCTTGTCGCTGTCCCGCTGCAGCGTCATGGAGTGCTGCGGCACGCGCTATACCGACCTTGTCGCTGTCCCGCTGCAGCGTCATGGAGTGCTGCGGCACGCGCTATACCGACCTTGTCGCTGTCCCGCTGCAGCGTCATGGAGTGCTGCGGCACGCGCTATACCGACCTTGTCGCTGTCCCGCTGCAGCGTCATGGAGTGCTGCGGCACGCGCTATACCGACCTTGTCGCTGTCCCGCTGCAGCGTCATGGAGTGCTGCGGCACGCGCTATACCGACCTTGTCGCTGTCCCGCTGCAGCGTCATGGAGTGCTGCGGCACGCGCTATACCGACCTTGTCGCTGTCCCGCTGCAGCGTCATGGAGTGCTGCGGCACGCGCTATACCGACCTTGTCGCTGTCCCGCTGCAGCGTCATGGAGTGCTGCGGCACGCGCTATACCGACCTTGTCGCTGTCCCGCTGCAGCGTCATGGAGTGCTGCGGCACGCGCTATACCGACCTTGTCGCTGTCCCGCTGCAGCGTCATGGAGTGCTGCGGCACGCGCTATACCGACCTTGTCGCTGTCCCGCTGCAGCGTCATGGAGTGCTGCGGCACGCGCTATACCGACCTTGTCGCTGTCCCGCTGCAGCGTCATGGAGTGCTGCGGCACGCGCTATACCGACCTTGTCGCTGTCCCGCTGCAGCGTCATGGAGTGCTGCGGCACGCGCTATACCGACCTTGTCGCTGTCCCGCTGCAGCGTCATGGAGTGCTGCGGCACGCGCTATACCGACCTTGTCGCTGTCCCGCTGCAGCGTCATGGAGTGCTGCGGCACGCGCTATACCGACCTTGTCGCTGTCCCGCTGCAGCGTCATGGAGTGCTGCGGCACGCGCTATACCGACCTTGTCGCTGTCCCGCTGCAGCGTCATGGAGTGCTGCGGCACGCGCTATACCGACCTTGTCGCTGTCCCGCTGCAGCGTCATGGAGTGCTGCGGCACGCGCTATACCGACCTTGTCGCTGTCCCGCTGCAGCGTCATGGAGTGCTGCGGCACGCGCTATACCGACCTTGTCGCTGTCCCGCTGCAGCGTCATGGAGTGCTGCGGCACGCGCTATACCGACCTTGTCGCTGTCCCGCTGCAGCGTCATGGAGTGCTGCGGCACGCGCTATACCGACCTTGTCGCTGTCCCGCTGCAGCGTCATGGAGTGCTGCGGCACGCGCTATACCGACCTTGTCGCTGTCCCGCTGCAGCGTCATGGAGTGCTGCGGCACGCGCTATACCGACCTTGTCGCTGTCCCGCTGCAGCGTCATGGAGTGCTGCGGCACGCGCTATACCGACCTTGTCGCTGTCCCGCTGCAGCGTCATGGAGTGCTGCGGCACGCGCTATACCGACCTTGTCGCTGTCCCGCTGCAGCGTCATGGAGTGCTGCGGCACGCGCTATACCGACCTTGTCGCTGTCCCGCTGCAGCGTCATGGAGTGCTGCGGCACGCGCTATACCGACCTTGTCGCTGTCCCGCTGCAGCGTCATGGAGTGCTGCGGCACGCGCTATACCGACCTTGTCGCTGTCCCGCTGCAGCGTCATGGAGTGCTGCGGCACGCGCTATACCGACCTTGTCGCTGTCCCGCTGCAGCGTCATGGAGTGCTGCGGCACGCGCTATACCGACCTTGTCGCTGTCCCGCTGCAGCGTCATGGAGTGCTGCGGCACGCGCTATACCGACCTTGTCGCTGTCCCGCTGCAGCGTCATGGAGTGCTGCGGCACGCGCTATACCGACCTTGTCGCTGTCCCGCTGCAGCGTCATGGAGTGCTGCGGCACGCGCTATACCGACCTTGTCGCTGTCCCGCTGCAGCGTCATGGAGTGCTGCGGCACGCGCTATACCGACCTTGTCGCTGTCCCGCTGCAGCGTCATGGAGTGCTGCGGCACGCGCTATACCGACCTTGTCGCTGTCCCGCTGCAGCGTCATGGAGTGCTGCGGCACGCGCTATACCGACCTTGTCGCTGTCCCGCTGCAGCGTCATGGAGTGCTGCGGCACGCGCTATACCGACCTTGTCGCTGTCCCGCTGCAGCGTCATGGAGTGCTGCGGCACGCGCTATACCGACCTTGTCGCTGTCCCGCTGCAGCGTCATGGAGTGCTGCGGCACGCGCTATACCGACCTTGTCGCTGTCCCGCTGCAGCGTCATGGAGTGCTGCGGCACGCGCTATACCGACCTTGTCGCTGTCCCGCTGCAGCGTCATGGAGTGCTGCGGCACGCGCTATACCGACCTTGTCGCTGTCCCGCTGCAGCGTCATGGAGTGCTGCGGGCGCGCGCCGTCGGGCGGCACGCCGAGCGCGTCGTATATCTCGCGCAGCATCAGCAGCATCGTGTCCTCGGACTCCCTGCGCACAACACGTATACATGTCGCAGGCATCTGGTTGAATCTCCTATTCAATTGGGATGATGACTAAAAAATAATTTAATGTCCATCAGATAAATTAATGAAAAATATTGGATACGTATTTTTTATTTTGCCTCTTGTTCAAAAACTTACGAAGATACATTGATTTTAAATGTCACATGACGTCACGTTAGAGTACAAAATATACTCTAACGTGACGTAGTTAGCCCCCACTCCGTAACTTTAATGCGCTATATCTAAGTATTTTCTTGTTATTTCGACAAAACAAAAAATACGGGTCTTATATTTTTTTATTATCTAAGAGACGGACTAATTATTTTCTTCATTTTCATACCTTGTCATCATCCGTATTGAATGACCAGCGCATTCATTGAATGACGACATTCAATTGAATGACCAGCGCATTCATTGAATGACGACATTCAATTGAATGACCAGCGCATTCATTGAATGACGACATTCAATTGAATTACCAGCGCATTCATTGAATGACGACATTCAATTGAATGACCAGCGCATTCATTGAATGACGACATTCAATTGAATGACCAGCGCATTCATTGAATGACGACATTCAATTGAATGACCAGCGCATTCATTGAATGACGACATTCAATTGAATGACCAGCGCATTCATTGAATGACGACATTCAATTGAATGACCAGCGCATTCATTGAATGACGACATTCAATTGAATGACCAGCGCATTCATTGAATGACGACATTCAATTGAATGACCAGCGCATTCATTGAATGACGACATTCAATTGAATTACCAGCGCATTCATTGAATGACGACATTCAATTGAATTACCAGCGCATTCATTGAATGACGACATTCAATTGAATGACTAGACCGAACGTTGACTAAACACGCGTCACTTAACGTCCAACTAGGTAGCGGATTGAAACATAGCCCTTTGAACAGAGCGGACGTAAAAGCAGTCAGGTGATTGTAATTTAGTTCATTTTTTTCCCACGCGGCGTTAGTAGTCACCAAAACAAATATGGCGTCAAACATGATCACACAAGATATGAACAGTATTTTTTTGATTAGATTTAATTTAAACTGACTTATTCGTAATAAAATAGTGTGTCAGCATGGATCTACCTATGTAAACGCCGTGGCGCCTTCATTCTTAAAACTGTAATTTATTAAAATTACAGTTTTAAGATTTTAATAATGATTCAAACGTATTCGTACTATATCGTATTAAAATGTCATCATCATCATCAGCCCACATCAGTCCACTGCTGGACATAGGCCTGCGTATAGGCCGTATTAAAATGTGGTGTATACTAATTAAGACTACGACATGTGTTTTAATAACTCAATTGTGGTCCCGCCATTTTGACGTCAAAGTGGCGGCGCCACTTACTACATACCTATAAAATTTTGATAATTTTTGAGTGTAGAATTTTTCTGTGAAAGTATGAATTAGTAGAAATTCAGTATTAAATCTTCTCAATATTATATTCGAAAAACCTGGTATGGTCCCGCCATCTTGATATTAACACTGCGTGGGGGGTGTAGTGTCAATCCCACTACGGGAGTGGGGGGGGGGGGTATGGTCACCTACCAGTAGCAGACGTGGCTGCTCATGGCGAATAGGTACTCGTTGATCATCTCGAAGGGCGCCTCCTGTAGGACGTAGTCCACCCGCCGTCCCCCGTTGAGCCGCCCCGCCGCCACCGGCCCTACGGCACCTGGTGTACCACTCTACAAAAAAAAATATAAATTAACCACCTCTCATCATCATCAGCCTATTGCAGTCCACTGCTGGACATAGGCCTCTCCAGTTAAACATCTGGAGGATATACCCACAGTCGCCACGCTGGGCAGGCGGGTTGTGTATCTTGGGCGTAGCTCCTCGCTCCGGTGACGCTGCGGCCCGTCATCGGCCTGTGGTATTCAGCTACGCCTTCAATCGTGATGGTTATACCGCCACCAGTCGGTTGCCAGCGCCTCGTTTGTTATTCGGCAGGATGCACCACCCGATAATAGGCCGCTCCCATACATTCATCCATTTTACTTATCAAACATAATGAACTAAATGTACTAAAACTAACAACTAAACTAAGACTAATAGTTTTCCAACTAACACTCACCGTGTCGGTGTTCTGAGCTTCCTCTTCTTTGCTGTCTTCGCACAATTGTTCCTTCTCAATTTCCTCTTCAACAACCTGAAAACATTTACATTAAATACTAAATAACCCAAGACATACCACGCTGGGCCACACAGCGCCACCTAGCCCCAAACTAAGCCGAAGCTTGTACTGTGGGTACTAGACAACTGATAAACTTACTTAGATACATTTTTTGTTTGTAAATAAATACATATTATACATAGTGAACACCCAGACCATTACAAACAGATATGTTCATGAACACAAATGTTTGTACTGTGCGGGTATCGAACCCATAACGCTTGGCTCAGAGGGCAGAGGTCACTACCAAATGAGCCATCGAGCCAGTCATATGCATGACTTTTTTTTATGGATTCATTGAGATCATTTATCTTCCAGATACATAAATATCGAAGAATTTTTAAAATACCTTTTCTATTAAGCGAGTTATAAAGCGTCAAAGTTATTGCTTAGACAGAGAGATCCGACGTGGCGGATGACGTCACGTACCGTGCCCGCCAAACCATATCCATAGAAAAATCAGTTTCGCGTGAGAGAGACGGATATAGTTACTTTCAACGACTGTATCTCGCCCAATTTTCAGCCAATTTTGATTTTGTTTTCATTGTCTGTAGTATATTTTTTTATCTATTTTACGATAAATTAGTACATACATGAAATTATTTTTCATGCATATTCCCTATTATGTCGAGCTACTATAAAAAAAACTTCTCCAGGTAAAATGTACCCTATCTCCACAGCAATAAGGCTCACATTCCTACCCTCTCCAGGGCCCAAAGTCCACATTCCCGTATCTTCTCCAAGTAAGCCTCACCAAAATGGACTCTATCTCCACAGCAATAAGGCTCACACTTCCATACCTTCTCCAGGGCTCAGAGCCTACATTCCCGTATCTTCTCCAAGTAAGCCTCACCAAAATGGACTCTATCTCCACAGCAATAAGGCTCACACTTCCATACCTTCTCCAGGGCTCAGAGTCTACATTCCCGTATCTTCTCCAAGTAAGCCTCACCAAAATGGACTCTATCTCCACAGCAATAAGGCTCACACTTCCTTATCTTCTTAATTAAAAAGAGTAACTGGGTCATTGTCATAACCGCCTAAAATTGTGTTACAAGCAGAAAAAAAATACTTCAATGTAAATAAAATACCATGTTATTATTTTATAATAAGGATAACTATTCAATAATTCAAAATGTATATTCGTAATTTCAAATAGAACTAAAATAAAGTAGTTATTAAACAATTTCGGAAGAAAAGTCCGCTTCGGTGGACTGTTACCGCTCTCCTTCTTGATGTAAATTCGATCATATAATGAAAACTGTTATGTAAAGTTAACCTTTGAATATGTTTTCCCTAAATAGATATTCTAATTGCTTTAATAACTCAGAACTAAAAATAATGAATTAAAATAAAAACACTTTTTGCACGTTGCAATATTGTTACTAAAATCTACATCTATTCGGTGGACTTCATTCATTTATAAAAATAATTATGAAAATAATAAAATTTTGTAAACAGAACGTTATTCGCCAACGCGTCCAATACTCAGCTGATCACCAGCAGCGCAATTTTTACGCGGCTCGCATACGAACGATTTTATTGCTCCTTGTTTAAAAATAGCTGGTGGTGTTAAAGTTGAAGTGTCTTTTCGGTTCCTTGTGTATTTTGGTAAATGAAACCTTAATAATTCATAACTTTACGTTATGCGTTAGATTTATAAAGTATTTATCTAAAAAGACTTGTGATTTCAACATAACATCAAAATAATGCTTGGAATCTTAAAATTTCTCAGAAAAATCCATTTGGTGGACATCTTTTCGGTGGAATTTGGATGAAATATTTTATTTTTGTTTTGTGCACACTGGTTTTGCATGTGTTTGTTAATGCAAATGAGATATTTAACTGCGTAATAGAGATATTGCATTCGGGATGAGAATTCTGGATCCTGTTTTTGGCTTTTTACGTTGTGCCATGTTCGCTGTTTCTTTATTTATTGTTAACGCAGAAGTGAAGTCAGATTATCTCTAGACATTACCATACCATACCATTGACTAAACAGTCAATGTCTAGAGGTTTGCAGTTGACTTATACGTGAAACATTTGTATTCCACTTTAATAATAAAAGTTTCGTTTGTGCTTTGTGCCTTGCTTAGGCTCCCTCTTTTCTTTATTCACAGACAATGTCTAGAACTAGAAATAAATTGACTGAATATGAGAAGAAGAAAAGAAGAAACCGGACTCCAATAGTCTAACTGTTGCTCAACTTGATAGACAGGAAAAAGTTGAGCCCAATATTACTGAGACTCAAAGCAATGATTTAAATAAACCAACACGCTCCAAGATCCTACATGGCCTTAGTTTGCTTATGTTTACTCCAGCTGTTCATGTTCACCACCTATTTCAAGACCCGGAACTCCAATAGAAGTCCACCAGACGCATAATCAACATTTTTGGTCGTCATCCGAGGAAGAAGATATTATATCCACCAAGAAGACATAGTCTTTTTGGTGGACAAAGGGATTTATTTAATTTTAATTTACTTTTCAATGATACTGCGTCGGCTTTTTTTTATCGTTTTTTGTGAGACGATTGGATTAATATTATAGAATAAAGATTCTTTAATTATGTTAAGATTGTTGCTAAATTACACTTTTAGTACATTCGGTAGACATCTGTATCTTTTCGGTGGACCCATAAAAACGTTTTTTTAAAATAACTATTCTAATTGTTAAGTTTGATCTCAGACAATAATTTGTTATTGTTACAATTGATCTCTTTTATTAAATAAAGGACGAATTCTTTAAAAATAATTGATTTTGTTTTATTTTTTTTTCTGAACCCTGTTTTGACAATGACCCAACTGCCGAGTTTCTTGCCGTTTCTTCTCGGTAGAAATCTACTTTCCGAACACGGCGGTAGCTTCTTTTACATTGCTTTTATTCACATTTATACATTACTTGTTGCTTACTTGACGATTCGTAAGTGCTTATTTTAAGTCTATGCGTGTTCCCGAATGGGAACTCTTTTTTATAATAATATCTATGTTTTTTATACTTTTTATTATTGTTGTTTTTTCTATTGTTTAATATTTGTCACTGTTCTTGCAATGACGGAGAAATACAGACTTAAAATAATATAGACGGCGTTTCATTGAATTTAAGCGCATAGTTCGTCTATAATGTGAATAACGGTATTTTCATTTCATTTCTCCAAGGCCCAGAGTCTACATTCCCGTATCTTCTCCAAGTAAACCTCACCAAAATGGACCCTATCTCCACAGCAATAAAGCCGACATTCGTACCTTCTCCAGCTGGCCGTCATTGGGCGGAGGCTGCGCCTTCCACATGCTGGTCCACGTGGCCTTCAGAGACTCCAGCAGCTTCTGCTTGAGGTCTGCGCCCACGCGGGCCATGGTGTCTTTGAGCTCTGTCAACAACACGTGAGAGGTACAGAATATACAAAATATCTTCATTCAAATTTGACTGGCTCGGTGGCTCAATTGGTAGTGACTCCTGCCTTCTGAACCAAGGGTCGTGGGTTCGATTCCCACCCAGGACAAACATTCGTGTGATGAACACTTGTGTTTGTTCCGTGTCT